>NC_051175.1:42937069-43369569 GCF_013339725.1 Rhipicephalus microplus | reverse complement strand
GGCCCCTCTCCTCTACCACAATCGGCCTCCGCAGAAAAAAAAGGCAGCAAATCCACGGAGTGAATGATGGAGAGTGGGGCGAAGCATTCGTCCGTCCATTCGTCCCTGCTTCCGTCCATTCATGCGTCCATCTGTGTGACCGTCCATGCATCCATCCGGTCGTCCGTGCGTGCATCTGTTCGTGCGTCCGTCCCTGCGTTCGTCCATGCATCCGCCCATGCGTCCGTTCATGCGTCCATCCATGTATCTGTCTGTGTGTCTGTTTGTCCATCTATTCTACACTCCAAGTACCACCATCTCGCACATTTTTATCATATATTCCCCATATAAAAGCACCGCCATCGAGCGGACATTCCAAGGACTAAACGAGAGGTGGCACAAGCACACCTTCTTATGGCTCGCGCTTTGGGTCTACTTCCCACCTCTATGCACCTCGAGTTCATGGTATATACTAGTTCACTGTATTCATGGCACTGCGGCCCAACACTCGCTAAGCCTTTCTAAAACCAAGGAGGTTACGTCCAGCGAGTATAACGTAGCAACCTTTTCCTGTCAGTGCTCAATGTACATGCCGATGGCTGCTAATGGGAAATGAGAGACAGGAGAATTCACCTTTTAGGGGCGAAGCTCCATAGGGCGTGGGCTGTGCGTCCCCTGTAGCCTGTATGTAGCCACCTCTAGTTTAGTTCTTGCAGTGTTCACTAGATGGTGGTACCGTCCTCTGTATGTAACAGGGGACGGTACCGGAACACAGACATGCTAAGCAGCGGGGTGAACCGACAGATGATGTTGAAAGAAAATAGGCAACCTTTATAAGCTGTAGAAGGGATGCATCCCTTCTGATCAATGAAAAGATTAGAAGGAAGGGAGCTCAGTGGCTGGCAGAAGTACATAAAAAAGATAGAAAGGCAGCTGCGAAATTTTGGAACCATCTAAACTCCCTAAGAAATGAGACGAGCCTAGAGCAGAGATTTATAACTACAGCCCAAGGTGCTAGGCTAGAAGGGGACGAAGCTATTGAATATATAAGAACAAAAGTGACAGAAAATTTCAACAAAGAAGTACTTTATGCACCACAATAGACAATGACGAATCAAGTGGTGCAATGGCTCCATTTTCACAACAAGAGTGGGAAAGGGCTGAGAAAAGGGTTCCTAGTAGTACATCAACAGGCCCAGATGGCATTCCAATTAGGCTGATAAAGACATTAGGTCCGAAGTCTAAGCAGGCTTTGAGAGAGGCAGTGAGCACAATAATAATCGATGGTGAAGTTCCCGATGGATGGAAACTTAGCAGGATGAGCATGATCTATAAGGGAAAGGGGGACAAAGCTGACATAAACAACTACCGTCCTATAACAGTGACATCAGTGGTCTACAGGCTGGCGATGCAGATTATAAAGGAGAGACTGCAGGCGTGGATAGAGGATGAGGGGGTGCTGGGGGAACTGCAGAATGGGTTTCGGAAACACAGGAGGTTGGAAGACAATCTGTTCTCACTGACGCAGTGCATCAAAATAGCAGAAAAGGAACACAGGCCCCTGTGGCTAGCATTTTTGGATATCAAGGGAGCGTACGATAGCGTGGTTCAAGAGGAATTGTGGGGAATACTGGACACACTAGGCGTGGAACATGTAGTCACTAATCTTTTAAAGGGTATCTATAAAGGTAACAAGGTAGTTATAAAGTGGGAAAAACAGGTATCCAAGCCTGCAGAGGTAAAACGGGGGCTTAGGCAGGGGTGCCCCCTGTCACCCTTATTATTCATGATGTACCTACAAGGATTAGAGGCAAAATTAGAGGGAAGTGGACTGGGATTCAACCTCTCTTTAGTCAAACAAGGAAAACCTATTGATCAGGCACTACCAGCATTAATGTACGCAGATGATATAGTACTAATGGCCAACAACAAGGAAGATTTGCAGAGATTGATGGACATCTGCGGTAATGAGGGAGATAGGTTAGATTTAAGATTCAGTAAGGAAAAATCAGCAGTCATGATTTTCAATGACAACGAAGGTAGTGAGCTTAGAACACAGGAGGTCACGCTAAAGATAACAGATAAATACAAATATCTGGGCGTATGGGTAAGCAATGGGACCGAGTATCTGAGGGAACACGAAATATACGTGACGACTAAAGGTAACAGGAATGCAGCAGTCATGAAAAATAGGGCACTGTGGAATTACAATAGGTATGATGTTGTGAGAGGAATATGGAAAGGGGTCATGGTTCCTGGGCTGACGTTCGGCAATGCGGTCTTGTGCATGAGATCAGAAGTTCAAGCAAGTTTAGAAATTAAGCAACGTGGAATAGGTAGGCTTGCTTTAGGAGCTCACGGAAATACACCAAATCAGGGAGTACAAGGTGATATGGGATGGACATCATTTGAGGGCAGGGAAGCTAGCAGCAAGATAAAATTTGAGAAGCGATTGAGAGAAATGGGGGAGGAGCGTTGGGCTAGGAAGGTTTTCAGCTATTTGTACATGAAGAATGTCGATACAAAATGGAGGAAGCGAACCAGGAAGTTGACTGGTAAATACTTAGAAAACAGCAGGTGGCCAAACCAAAAAGAACTATCGGTTAAGAAGAAAGTGAAGGAAACGGAGACTGACATGTGGAGAATGGGCATGATAAAGAAGTCCGCACTAGAGATCTATCGAACGTTTAAGCAGGAAATTGCCAAGGAAATGATCTATGATGATACTCGGGGTAGTTCTCTACTGTTTGAGGCCAGAACGGGAGTACTGCGAACCAAGACATATCGGGCCAAATACGAAGGGGTAGACACAGTATGCAGTGCGTGTGGAGAGGAAGAAGAAACTGCCGAACACTTGATAATGTTCTGTAAAGGGCTTCACCCTATAGTTCAGGATGATGGCGCAGAGTTTTTCAAAGCACTGGGGTTTAGGGACCGGGAGGGCAAAATTAACTTTAAGCGGGTAGACTTAACTAGAAGGATGTTATCTGATTGGTGGCTAAACTCAAGGCACGAGTGAAAATTAAACTCTTCACTGCAAAGTACGAATCCTCAAACTCTTTTTTTAAGGAAAAAAATATAGTTTCTGGTTCATTAGGTATTACGGCTTGGTGGCGCTAGCCACCGCCCGATCTAAAGGGTACAGCCATATCCATCCATCCATCCATCCATCCATCCGTCCTGTAGCCACCTCTAGTTTAGTTCTTGCAGTGTTCACTAGATAGCGGTACCGTCTCCTGTATGTAGCCACCTCTCGTTTAGTTCTTGTAGTGTTTACTAGATGGTGGTACTTGTAGCTGATGATGAAAAGATGCAAGATGTTATAAACTAGAAAGCGGTACTTGTAGTTGATGAAAGACGCGAGATCTTATAAAATAGGAATGATGTCACATATGGCGCGTGTCATTGGTTGAAGGCAATCGTTCGATTTAGTGCGGCGACGTACGCTAGGGGGAGCGTTGTAATAAAATCCGTTCGCTGTTGGCGCGCGCTCGGAGTCGCCAGATGGATAAGGCTGCACAGAGGAGAGAGCGCAAGGCGGCAGCAGCGCGCGCTCGCAGACAGAATCCCGATGTGCGAGCGCGCGAGGCAAGGGACATCGCAAGCCATCCATCGTCTAAGAACAAATAAAAGTTGATTTGTGTATATACACACACAGCGTTTCTCACGTCTTTACATGATGATCGACTGGGCAAATTACACGGAAGATTCACAGTTTACCGATGAATCCCTCCGGAGCTTCGCCCATTCATCATCATTCACCCCGTGAATATGCCGTAATTTTACTTTCTTACGGCTTGCGCTTCGTATCTATTTCCCACCTTTAACCACCTCGTGTTCATCGTATATATTAATTAGTTCAATGTATTCATGGCACTGCGGCTCAACGTTCGCTAAACCTTTCTAAAACTAAGGAGGTTACACCCATTGAGTATAACGCTGCAACCCTTACATGTCGGATCGTGCTCAATGTACATGCCAGTGGCTGCTAATTGGGAGCGCACCTTGTGCGTTCACTAAAAGCCGAATGCTCCTGTCTCTCATTCTCCATTAGCAGCCATTGCCATGTACATGAAGCACAATTTTTATTGTTCAACAACGCACAGATGAAATCTCTCACCAGCACCACCTTGGAGGTCAAAATGTTATACCTGTTACACACTACAAAAGTTACGAAGGATGAAAGGGTGCCGCTATAAAAAGCTTCGGCCCTAAAAGGCGCCATCGGGTAAATTATGGAGAAGAAACAACTAATGGTTCATAGTATGGCTTGAGGCGAGAGACGTGGACAGTGTCGCGGCCATGGTAGCGTAGGTCTGTGGATGGGATGATGGGCTCCACAATGTAGTTGACGAGTGACATTTGCTCTACAATGCGGTATGGTCCGAGGTATTTGGGAAGAAGTTTTGCGGAGCAGCCATGTGCTGTAGTAGGTTGGCGGGATTGCTGCTGCCACTGGTCTTCGGTAGAAAAAAAAGCGAGCAAGCTGGCGGCATGCTTCAGGATGTCGGGTAGCTTCGGACAGAGTTGTAATTTCGGACTCATCAGGTTTATATGGAAGAATAGCACCTCCTGTATTTGAAGGTTCTCGTTCGTATGACAGAAAGTACGGCGAAAACCCAGTAGTAGCTTGTACGGCAGTATTGTACTCCTAAGTGACGTACGAGAGAACTTGGTCACAATTTCAATGATCAGAGGCGACGTATATCGACAGCAAATCACGAAGAGTATGGTTGAAGCGCTCCGTCATGCCATTCGTCTGAGGGTGGTACGCTGTATTTGTGCGGTGCATGATTCAGCATTCGTTGAGTAATGCCTTCAAGGTGTCAGAACTGAAGGTACGGCCTCTGTCACTGAAGAGCTCTCGCGAGGGGCACCGTGATGCAGAACGAAACGTCCCAACAGAGACGTTCCAACGGCACGGGCTATGGCAGTTGGCAGCGTGGATGTTTTGGCACAGCGTGTGAGATGGTTTATTGACACAATAATCCAGCGATTACCAGCTAGATTTGATGGTAGTGGTCCGTAAATGGCAACGCCAACGGGATCAAAAGGTCAGCTAGGACAAGGAAGAGGTTGTGACTGGTAAACTTGGCCGGGAGGTAACTTTCGTCGTTGACACTGAGCACACAAGCGAATGAACTTTCGCACGTAGTTATACATGCCACGCCAGTAAAATCTGAGCCGAAGCCTAGCGCACGTCTTGAAGAGACCTGCGTGGGCGCACTGTATGTCAGCTGAAAAGCTTTGAAGATAACAGCTCGAAGATGGTGGGGTATCACAAAGAGACACTTGCGACCGTCGGAAAGGTAGTTGCGTCAATAAAGAAGATCGTCTTTTAGGCGAAAGTTGCTAGCCTGGCGGCGGAGAGCGCGAGATGGTGAAGGAGTGAGAGAATCAGAAAGAATGCTTAAGAGACCACTGATCCAGGGATCCCTTCCTTGTTTCACCGTCATGTTACGCAAGACGGATGACGCAAGTGCAGGTTCGAGGGAAGAGAGGCAAACACCTTCATTCGATATGGATGAGCGAGAAAGGGCGTCGGCGTCTGTGTGCTTACGATTAGATCTGTAAATAACGCGGATGTCGTACTCCTAAAGTTGGAGCACCCAGCGAGCAAGTTTTCCGGAAGGGCCTTTAGGTGTGGATAGCCAACAAAGGGCGTGCTGGTCAGTGACGACGTCAAATGCGTGACCATACAGATAGGGGCGAAGTTTCCAGGGGCCCAAACAATAGCTAAACACTCTTTCTCGGTCACGAAGTAGTTAGCCTCGGCTTTCGTTAGAGTTCGGCTTGCGTAGGCGACGACATATTCATCAAACGCTGCCTTTCGTTGTGCGAGCACAGTGCCAAGTCCAACGCCGCTGGCATCAGTATGAACCTCCTTGGGATCGGCAGGATCGTAGTGGCAGAGGATGGGTGGTAAAGTTAGCAGGTGGCGTAATTTGGTGAACGCATCGTCGCATACTGCATGGTGACCAGGTGGAAAGGTACTTGTTGCCGCTGAGGTGCGTAAGGGGCACACATATGGACGCAAAATTTCAAAAAAAGCGTCAGAAATATGACGACAAGCACACAAAACTTCTAAGTTCTTTTGAGTTCTTTGGCTTCGGAAAATCGGCGACTGCTCGAAGCTTGGAGGGGTCGGGAAGTATGCCGTCGCGCAATACGACGTGGCCAAGAATGGTGAGCTGTCGGGCACCAAAACAACACTTCTAGAGGTTGATTTGAAGGCCGGCGTCGGCGAGACGTGTGAGGACGTGCTCGAGACAATTTGAATGGGTGTAGAAATCGAGGGAAAAGACAACTACGTCATCGAGGTAGCATAAACATGTGTTCCACTTGAGGCCTCGGAAGAACTCAACTTAACTCGGAAGAACTGAGCCAGTGAAGAGACGCACAGAAAGCTGGCAAGATGGCTGCTTGAATAATGAACAACCAGCGCGCGCATTGCCCCAGGACATTGTCTTTCATTCTAGCGGGCAGCCATGGCTTGTGCTCGCCGTACCCAGTGGCCAAGTGGCATTATGCAATCTCTCAGAGAAGAAAAAAAATGGGCATCACTCTGATGCTCGAAAAGTACAAAGGGAAAGTCGGGGCGAACCAACAGAAAATACACGCATACAAAAAACAGCAATAAGGTTTATGCGCAGTAGCACAATCACGTGAAGTACGGCTTCAGTCGCACTACGTGCACAATTTCGGAGGAGTGTTTTCGCCCCCACGGCGAGAAGGCGCCGTCAGGGACTACCTCATAGTTCACATCGTTCATGCGTCGCAATACTTTGTACGGCCCGAAGTAGCGAATGAGAAGTTTTCTGACAATCCCTGGCATCGTACTGGAGTCCACACCCAAACTTAATCGCCTGGATGGAGTTCAACTTGTCGATGGCGAGAGTTGTAGTGGCATGCGTCTGTACTCTGCTGGTGCGTGATGTGCAGGCGTGCTAACTGGCTTGCTTCTTCGGCGTTCTGGGTAAGCTGCACAGCGTCAAGAGGGATCAAAGTGTCGCAATTGTGTGGAAGCATCGCATCCAGCATGGTCTGGATCTCACGTCCAAAGACAAGTCGGAAAGGCGTGAATCGCGTAGTTTCCTGGACGGCAGTACTTACGCGAATGTGACGTACGGTAGAACCTGATCTCAGGTCTTATCCTGGGCATCTACGTACATGGATAACATGTCAGCGATGGTCCTGTTGAGTTGCTTTGTGAAGCCGTTGCTCTGCGGATGATATGCCGTGGTCTTGCGTTGGCTTGTGTAGCTGAGCTTGAATACGTCATGAATGATCTGGGCTTTGAATGCTGTTCCTCTGTCGGTGATTACGCGTGATGGGGCGCCATGCCGAAGAACGATCTGGGCCATAAAAAACTGGGTGACGTCGGAAGCCGTAGCGCGTTGTAGTTCCTTTGTTTCGGCGTACTTCGTCAAATAGTCGGTGGCTACTACGATCCACTCGTTGCCGGCAGATGATAGCGGAAAGGGCCTCAGTAAACCCATTCCTATTTGATCGAATGGCGCTCTAGTTGGTTCTATTGGTGGAAGAAGTACCGCGGGCTTCAGTGGCGGGGATTTGCGGCGTTGACATTCTCGGCAGCTTTTCACGTGTCGCTTAACGGATGGGGAAAGCTTAGGCCAGTAGTACGCTTGTCGAACTCGAGCGAGAGATCGACAAGAATTTAAGTGACCAGATGTGGGCTCATCGTGGCAAGCGAGAAGAATGTCGTCACGCATGTCAGTTGGCAGAACTAGAAGATAGGTTCCCTCATTGCTGTTGGAGTTTTTCTTATACAGGACTCCACCTCGCAGACATAATGACGACAGACCTCGATAAATACATCGAGGTATGGAAGAGCTGCGCCCTTTAAGGTTTTCGATAACTGCGCGAAATTCTTCGCCCGCGCGCTGTCGTGTAATCAGATCCGTTGTAGTAAGAGCCCCAAGGAAACCCACGTCATCCTCAGTGTCGTGGCCACAAATTTCGACTGGTGCGTGGGACAACGAATCAGCATCTTTGTGCATGCGGCCCGATTTGTAAGCGATCGTGAAATCTTATTCCTGAAGACGATGACTCCATCGTGCCAGTCGCCCACACGGATCCCGTAGGTTGGCTAGCCAGCACAACGAATGATGGTAGGTTCAAGGCGTCCATAAAGGTAAGGCCTAAATTTCATCGTGGCCCATACAACGATGAGGCATTCGTTCTCTGACGTGGTGTAGTTGACCTCGGGGCGGGAATGAGTGCTGCTAGCGTACGCTATCACTCGCTCTGTGCCCTCTTGTTGTTAGGCGAGGACAGCACAAAGACCCACGCTCCTGGCGTCGGTATAAATTTCAGTCTCATTGTCTTGGTCAAAGTGAGCGAAAACTGGTGGTGTCTGCAAACGCTCCCGTAGTTCAGAGAAAGCTGCGTCCTGTTCTTCCTCCCAAACGGAACCGTGGAACACCTACAGCACACGTGGCTTCCACAGCGTATGAGGCGTGGCTGCTGCGCTTTCCAGTGCGCTGGAGGCTGCAGCGCCTTCCCTAGCGTTCGGGGGTGTGACAGACGTCATCTCTGGAAAAGGTACACGCTAAGGAGGTAGTCCTCGGAGTCTCCGGCTTGAGCGGTGAACAGGTGTGGTCGCTGCAGGTACAGGGCTACCTGGAGGTGTTTGGAACATCGGCTAGGGGTTACCCAGCAACACAGCAGTTGTCACGTGCTACAAAAAATCTTCAACTTAGAAGACTGAGCCACTGGAAGACGAACTGAAAACTGGCAAGATGGCTGCTTCAATAGTCAACAACCAGAGCCCACGCTGCCCCAGAACAACGTCTTCCATTCTAGCGGGCAGCCATGGCTTGCGCTAGCCGTACCTAGTGGCCAAATAGCAATATGTTGATGCACCTCGTTAGGTGGCACCGCCACACCAACCCCCGACAATGCTTCAGCCTGCGCAGAGAAAGCCGTCGGCTGTGACGCCTGCCCCAAGGGCAGCAGTACTCCATCTACTAGCGAACCAAGAGCAGAGACTCCAGGGTCATCAAATCTCAAGGCCTCACCTCACCAGGTGAGGCCCACGATTCGAAGCGCCAGCTCGCACGTGCGGGCAGACAGTGCTTCTCAGGAGGCAATGAATACCACGGTACCCTTGGCGCGGAAAGAGCGGCGTGGCTCTTTGGAGCGTGCCAAGAGAAATGAAAAGCCGATAACGGGGCCGGACGCTGTCCTGCCACCTGGAACTAAAAGTTCACTTGAACACATGACACTCGCTGTACACACAGCAGATTTCATTTCCTAATACGCAGTCAAATATATTACAGTGGAACATCCGAGGCCTTCTCCGAAAACTTGATGATCTACAAATACTCCTCCACGAACACAATTCAAAGGTGCTGTATGTACAAAAGACACCCCTAAAAACACACAAACATCCTACATAATTATGTACTTTTCCGAAAAGACCAAGACGTTGCCATGACATCATCCGGTGGCGTAGCCATTATACTCAATCAAGGAATGGCATGTTCACACTGACCACTTCGATTTGAGGCAGTGGCTCTTGTAGCCATTCGCTTCAATAAACTCGTCACCATTTGCTCCTTCTACATATCCCCGCATCCCAATCTACAAAAGTAAGAATCTGATTCTCTAATATATCAGTCACCAGAAGGCTAGTTCTTGCGGACTTGAGTGCCCATAGCAGCCTCTGTCTGGGATGACTCTCGTCGCGTTGCGCGAGGTCGCCTAATCGAACAATTCCTTTTTGTATCTGGCGTGTGTCTTCTGAATGAGCAAAGTCACAACTTATTACAACCTCGCAAACAGAACATTCTCATCCTTAGGTCTCAGCATTGCAACCCCGTCTCTTCTTCGCCCCCTTAACTGGGAAGTTATTAGTAATTCCTATGGAAGTGACCACTTTCCAATAATGATAAGTGCTCCAATATCAAATCAGTGTCCTCGACATGTTGAGAGTTAGGAAACCTTACTTTCTTAGGTTGGACTCACTTGGTGTGCCTTAAGCATAGAAGCTGCTGTCAATTATTTCACAGTTTTTTTTATTTCATCGGTGCTGCAACAAAATTTATCCCACAAACCACAGGACAACCTGGTAAACGACACGTGGCATGGTAGAATAACGATTGTCGAAATGCTCGCAAGAAACAAAACAAAGCTGGGAGGCTCCTTCGGAGTAAGATGGAAAGTTGGGCCAGTTAGTTGGGATCCACCGTGAACTTGTTTACACTGTAACATAGAAACAAGTTCACAATGGCTCCTTCGGAGCTCTGCGACAGGATTGAACCTTGCAAAGTTTTAGAACATCAAATCGCAAGGCAGCAGGACGCGCCGGTAAGCGAGACGGGAAAGTTGGCAAAAGTTTGTCAGAGATCACTTCCTATACAAACGAGGGTAAAGTCTGTAACAGGGTCAGTGGGATAATCAGAAGACAGGCATATTTAATCCATCTGATGAACACACAGGGCTAGAGTTTCGAAGACCAGGCAATTTGTTTGAGTGAACACTTACAACACATGTCTAGCTAGTTTCATTATTCTGGGGACTTCCAACGCTACAAAGCAAGATTATAAAAAGATAATGTAGAGCGAAAATGTATGAAATACGAAGCGCATGATGAACCGTTTTGTTAGCCTGAGCTATTGGCATCTCTAAACAGCTCCAATAAGTCAACTCCAGGTTCTGCTCATGCACTATATGAAATGTTAAAAACTTGGCTGTCAAAACACTGAGCATCCTTCTTTTCCTCCCCAATACTATATGGTTTTCGGGCTGTATACCTACTTCCTGGAAAGAGGCTATCATTATTCCCATTTTGAAACAGAGCAAGCATCCATCCTCCGTGGCGAATCACAGGCCCATCACATTGACAAGGTCCCTTTGTGAACTTTTTGAGGAGATCATCAGCAGGCGCCTAATACATTTCTTTGAAACAAACAGTCTACCTGACCCATATGAGGGTGGGCTTCTAGAAGGCAGATCAACCATTGACCACCTGGTACGTATCGAGGCAGAGATCCGAGACGTTTCTGTCCCCAATCAATATTTTCTGCCTGTTTTCCTCGATATTAAAAAAGCTTACGACACTACATAACGTTTTGATGTATCGAAAGACCTTAATTACCTTGATGTGCACGGTAGAATGTTCATCAGAATCGCAAGTTACTTGTGCAACCAGAAATTCTGTGGGCGGGTGGGCAATGTGTTGTCCCAAACATTTGTTGAAGAGAAGGGTGCGCCACAGGGTGTAGCGTCTAGTTGTACTCTTTTTATTATCAAGATAAATTCCTGGCGTGTTTGCATCCCACAAAATATATATAATTGCGCATATGTCGACGGTGTGCAAATATGTTTTATGTCGTGCAGCCTTTCAATGTGTGAGTGAAAGGTGCAGCGAGGTCTGAACAAGATCACAACATGGGTTGTTGAGAATGATTCAGCTTTATTACTCGAAAAGTACCCGCGCCTTGTTTTCTCTAAAGCGAGGCCTTCATTCTGTCCCAGATATTCACCTCCATGGTCAGCATGTCTCGGTGAAGACGGAGCACTATTTCTTAAGCTTAATTCTGGATTGTAAACTGTCCATCATATCACACACTAAGCATTTGAAAAATGAATGCATAAAACAATGAATCTCCTAAAATTATGTTCACGCACTACACGGGGTAGGGACAAAAAGTGCCTGATAGATCTCTACAAAAGCCTTATACGCACTAGCTTAGACTACGGGGCAGTAATCTATCAGTCTTCAACACAAAGTGCATTAAAAATGCTTGATCCTATCCATCATCTGGCAGTTCGCCTATATACGGACGCCTTTCACACTAGCCTTGTAGAAAGCCTCTACTTTGAGACTACTGAGTGGTCATTCCAGCTGCAGAGATCCTACATTATATTTTGATATTCCCTGATGGTGCGCGCATACAAGGATCACCCTCTCACACCCCACATTCAAAAACCTATTCTCCTCAACTCTTTTTCACAATCATTCTTCGGTGCGACATCCCTACGCACTTCATGTTAGGGGCCTGGCGGAAGAAATGGGTTTCACACTTTTCGAGCAGCATTTGGCAGCCTCCACGGCGAATCTTTCGCCGTGGCAGTAGCAGTTATCGGATAGTCAGGTGTCATTCGTGAAAGTTACGAAACACGCACCTCTTGCACATATCCACACATAATTTCTTGAACTGCAGCACAAGTACACTTGTCCCGAGTTCTTTGCCGATGCATCTAAATCTCACACTTCTGTGTCATACTCAGCCGCCGCTCCACCTTTTTCATATGCCGGCATTCTGCACTCTAATACAAGTATTTTCACAGCAGAAGCCTATACGATTCTTGTGGCTGTAAAACACAATAAACAACTAAAACTACAGAACGCAGTAACGTACACTGATTCCCTGAGAGCGGTAAAAGCATTAAAAACAATAAAAACACAAAAATCTTGTCTTTATCTTACTAAACACAATAATATGCGAAATTTACACGCTTAAACGACATGTCGTGGTGTGCTTGGGGCCAGGGCACCGCGACATCCATGGAAACGTGCCGGTGGATCAGCTAGCATTATCTACCCATAAAAACGCAGCCAACACAGCCATAGCTGTCCCTGCACTTGATCTCAAACCCTATCTCAAACGAAAGCTGAGGGATCATTGGCAGCATTCATGGGACGGGCAAACACAGATCAAACTTCACCGCATAACGCCCCATCTCGGGAATCGGCCACCAGTATCAAGGTTACGTCACTCAGAAGTAACATCCGATTAATAACAGGGCACAGACATAGTACACACTCATACCTTTTGTCCGGTACCGAACGACCTTTGTTTGTAAAGTGCAGAGAAAAACTCACCATGCTACATATTCTTATCCAATGCGCTGAACTCGATCATATCAGACAATAGTACTACCCGTCTATCTCCCGAGAACAAGGGCTACTTCATCCATTGATGCTCACAGGCAGCGACCACTTTTTAAACCTCAGTTATTGTTTGTGTTTTTGAAAGAAGTGAAGAGCTTTCCCGTCATGTACCACGATAACCCGTAGCACGACCTCTGAAGAGAGGTGGTTGCTGCAGTATTTTTATTAGACAAAGCACCGGCCTCTCTGTCTCTATGCAGCAAAGCTCTTGAGGGGGCATCGGCGCTATTGTCCATCTTTCGCATAATTTACTGTCTATACGCAGCTTTTACGCTTTTTGTGATCGAGCGATTTTCGGCTTCTTAACAACCATAATCAAATCAAATAAAATTTATTAATGTTTTGAAGAATTGAAAAATAGGAGGTGTAACAAAAAACTACTAGAGTGAGTAGCTTGACCAGGCGACAGCCCCTCTTGCGTAGTACAGCAGCAAACAGTGAGTAATACAAATAATAATTACATCGAACACATTGTAAGCAACACAAGAGTTTTTGACACACATAAGCAAAAAATGTAGAACATTGGTATAACAACAAAGAAAAAAGAGCAAGTGTGAAATAGTTTTGGTTACGGGAAATAAAAAGCATTCAAAAAGAAAGAAAACATAAGGTAACCCATTGCGAGCCTTGAAAGGGTGTATACTAACAAGGGTTTTAACAATATTGTCATGCTGTGTTAGTGGCGAATACAGGCGTAGTGCGACACACAACCATAGCTCATTTGGAGGCATTGGATGATTTGGACGCCTTTCCCTTGATTACGACCATCTCGACAGAGAACATCTGCGATACTTATGTGACTAGTCGCCTCAATGTCAATCGCCAGTTAAAAGAACCTAAGAAGACAAGGCTCCTCAGTCTCCTCTCATTCTTTAGTGACTGTTTTTCCACTATGTCGAATGTCCGGCAGACCCCTCTAATGAAGCACAGAATTATCACGGAGCCCAGCGTCAAACCCGCGCGCCAACATGCTTACCGCGCGTCGCAGAAGGAGCAGGATGCCATCCGTCATCAAGTGAAACAAATGCTCGACGACGACGTAGTTCAACCGTCAACTACTTCTTGAGCGTCACCAGTTGTTCTGGTTTAAAAGAAAGATGGTTCACTACGATTCTGCATTGACTACCGCAAACTGAACAAGATAACGAAAAAAGACGTATGTCCTCTTCCTCGTATTGATGACTCGTTGGATTGCCCGCGACAAGCCCGTTACTTCTCTTTCATAGATTTCCGTAGTGGATATTGGCAGATTGAAGTAGATGAACGGCACCGAAAAAAACAGTGTTTATTACACCTGACGGTCTCTATGAATTTAAAGTTCCTCTTTCGGCCTGTGCTCCACTCCAGCCACATTCCAACAAATGATGGACACAGTTTTATGTGACCTGAAGTGGCACTCTTGTTTAGTGTATTTACACGACGTAGTCGATTTTTCTACGACTGTGAAACAGCACATTCAGCGGCTTCAGGCGGTTCTTCTGGCTATTCGCACTGCCGGCCTTTCTCTCAAACCGGAAAAGTGTTATTTTGGATATGAGCAACTCGATTTCCTTGGCCGCATTGTCAGCAGCAGTGGTGTTCGCCCCGACCCTGAGAAGGCCATGGCAGTTTCTTTGTTCCCAATACCGAGAACAAAGCACGATGTACGCCGATTTCTGGGCCCTTTTGCTTATTACCACCGCTTCTTGCCAAAGTTTTTGAAATTCGCCGACCCTCTACAACAACTCGTCACGGACGACATCACCTTCGTCTGCAGTCCCAAACAATCCGACGCTTTCCGCACCCTTCAACAACGCCTACAAACACCGCCGATGCTTGGTCACTTCGACACCGAAGCAGGCACAGAAGTCCTCACTGACGCGAGTAACCTTGGCCTCGGAGCTATTTTCATGCAATATCAAGATGGCGTGGAACGCGTCATCGCCTACGCTAGCCGCACGTTTTCATCTGCGGAGAAGAACTACTTGAATACTGAAAAAGAATGTCTGGTGGTTGTATGGGCCATAACGAAATTCAGGCCCTATTTTATTTGTACGGACGCCCCTTCCGAGTCGTCAGTGACCACCGCTCTCTCTGCTGGCTAGCGAATCTGAAAGATCCTTCGGGCCGTCTCGCAAGATGGAGCCTTCGGCTACAGGAATTCGATATAACGATGGTTCACAAGTCTGGCGAGAAACACACTAACACTTATTGTCTTTTTCGCGCACCCGTCGAGATCGCTGCAGAAGACAAGGATGAAGACTTCAGCCACCTTGCTATTCTCGCATCATTAAACGTGGCTGAGCAGCAACGCGAAGACTTAGAACTACAACCACTGATCGAATACCTTGAAAGACGTCGCCCAGAACCCCCACGTCAGTTTGCACGCGATTTGTCATCTTTCTGTCTACGTCAAAACATCCTCTTCAAGCGCAACTTTCATCCAACGAAAACTGTTTATCTCCTCGTCGTTCCTGCTATTCTCCGCGATGATATTTTGCGTGCTTGTCACGACGAGCCATCGTCAGGGCATCTTGGCTTCGCACATGCTCTGGTGCGGATCAAGGACAAATACTACTGGTGCAAACGTACGAAAACCGTCCGGCAGTACATCAAGACATACACAGCCTGCCAGCGCCGCGAAAATTCAACGACAAAACCAGCCGGTCTGCTTCAGCTTTTGCGACCCCCTCACGCACCTTTGGAAAGGTCGAGATTCATTTACTCGACCCATTTCTGAAGTCTACGGCTGGTAACCACTGAATTGTGGTTACCACCGACTACTTGACCAGATACTGCGAAACACAAGCCGCCCAGCGAGCAAGTGCTTCGGATGTGGCTGACTTTTTTATCAAGAACATAGTTCTCCGCCACGGTGCTCCCGCTGTCGTCATCACAGATCGTGGTACTGTTTTTATGGCACAGTTGCTCCGAGAGATCCTGTTGCTGAGCGGTACGACGCACCGAACAGCAACTGTGTACCACCCGCAGACTAATGGGTTAACCGAACGCCTTAACAAAACAACTACAGATATGCCTTAGTTGTATGTCACCAAGGATTAGAAGAATTGGGACAAAATTCTCCCGTATATTACATTTGCCTACAATAGGGCTCTGCAGGAAACAACTGGCTTTGCTCCTTTTCGTCTGGTTTACGGCCGTGACGTCAACACAATGCTTGGAACCAACCAACTCTGCCGGGCATGATTACTCCGGGCGCAAATTTATTTGTTCAGCGTGCCGAAGACGCCCGGCAGCTGGCGCGCTTACGCATTTTATCGCGGCAAAATCAAGATGATCGACGGTCTAACACCCACCACAGTGTAGTATTATACGAACCCGGTGACCTAGTCTGGGTTTGGACTGCTATACGTCAACGTGGACGCTCAGAAAAATTGTTATGTCAGTACTTCAGACCCTACCCAGTTCTTCATCGCCTCGAGGAAGCTAACTACGAAGTTGTCCTTGCATACACGTCGCACCATTCTCGTAGACCACGCTCCTCGGATGTGGTTCACGTCTCCAGGATGAAGCCTTACTATTAGCTTTGACTGCAAGTCAAGAACTTTATGATGTGGGACTTGTCTTCAAGACAATTGTACATTTTGTCTTCAAGACAATTGTACATTTTTTCGTCGCTTCTTTTTTTCCCTCTCGTCCTTTTTCTCGCCAATTGACAGAGACATTTTTACTACCTTTCGTTGTTTTTCGGAGCCGCGGCATTCATGCGATGCTTTTTTTTTGGGGGGGGGGGGGGGGGGGATAGGGTAATGCCACGCTGTGTTAGTGGTAGAAGAAGAGATCGAAGAACTTAATGGCTGCTGTGGCCTAGTAAACAGTCGTCCACTTGAAGTTCCTGTCTCTCGTTTCCTCTCGCGACAATATGAACAACATTTTGACCTATTTACACACATATATAGCGGAGTTCTTTCATTGACAGCTTTTCAGTTCCGACGCCATTTGTTTTCTGCAACTGGTTTAACAGTAATGGTAGCTGGTAACAGACCATTTGTTTCTCATAGTTTGTGCAACATTGTGCCACTTGCCACTTCTCTGGGTGGCACTTCCATTCCTTCTCCCCGCCTTGTAGGAGAGTGAATGGTTATTTGACGCCATTCGAAGCACTTGTGTGAAGTGCAAAGCAGCCGCAACGTGCACTTGAGCTTTATGGTGTGGCTGCAGCACCGGAGAGAAATGTTGTTTCAAATAAAAAGATTGACCGTTGTGAACTTCATGAGCTAACTCAAATCACTGAGCCTAATAGGACAAGATAGCAGGCGTAACTGCAAAGCTTTTGCTGAACTTCGTCTTGGAGCTATGTAAAAAGGTTTGCTAAAGGCATACCCCACGAGGCGACCGTGAAGGGACGCGACAATCTCCAATGTTGTTGCTCACACCGGGGTCGTCGACTCACCGACAAGGCGCAGAGATGGCACTCGAGGCAGGTCGTCAAAAACACGGGTTTACTTACACAAGATACCGCACAGTGCGACAATCCTGGGCCAGCAGGGAACTCCCCAAGACCGACCAAGTGCACGCTTGCTGGCAGGTGCTAGGGCTATCACACAGAGGGCGGCAGCCAGTGCGTGTACGAGAAGCCGCCTGCTAATGCAGCGTGTCAGTTTTGCCTTTGGGTAAACTGAAGAGGTGCCAGAACTCAAGCCATATATTGCTACTGTAGCTTTGTTATTTATTAGGGGCGAAGCTCCTTAAAGTGGCACCCGTTCGTCCCTTGTAGTAGTCGTAGTCGTAGTAGTGTGTAACCAGTCTTACGTTTTGACATCCAAGGTGGTGCCTGTGGGAGATTTCTCCTGTGCGTTGTTGAACAATAAAAAATTCGCAGCGTACGCGATAACTAAAAGCCGAATTCTCCTGTCTCTCATTCCCCATTAGCAACCATTGGCATGTACATGGGGCTGCAGTGCCATGAATACAGTGAACTAGTATATACCGTGAACTCGAGGTGTTAAAAGGGGGGAAGTACATGTAAAAGTAAAGGTAAAAAGGTGGGAAGGTGGGAAGCTACTCGGAACGCTTGGCTGAGGGGACTAGGGGTTTCCCTTTAAAGCACAAGGCTGCGAGCGCACCGCTTCCAACAGAACATTTAGGAACTGCGCCGCAGTTGCGTGCAGGGGTGATTGCTCCGAGGCGGCCGTGGCCGTAACAGGCGCGCGCGCCTGTTCCCAAACATACGCGTCCGACCGAAAAGAGCCAGTACACGGCATGGAGGAGGGTAGGGTTTGCGCTCCAACTGCTGCTCGAGGCCTCACGCGACTGGCAAACGGGTCGTCAGCGGAGCACGGTGGCCCACGTCTGTCGAAAGCGTCGCCCACGCGAGTCTCAGGCCAGCGAGCGTCGGTGAACGCGGCGACGTTGTCGGTTAAGTGATCAGGCTCGCGAACGGCATCGTCAACCCTTTGCGCTCGCGACCACGACGGGTCAGTAAACGCGTTCCCGCCAACACCTGAGTGCCCCTGGTAGGAAGGAATGGGTGCGGCGATTTGCGCTGTCAACCGTGTTGCTGACAGGGAAAGGCCAGCGAGCGGAGACTGCGCCGGGGACGGGCCCGTAAGCGCGTGAGTCTCGAACAGCTGATAGAGCCCGTTACTGGCTTGGCTAGGACTGTGGTCCTCGTTCAAGCGACTTGCATCACCGTAGGGGGCCCCGAAAAAGGGATCTCTCCCGGTGAACGAAAGCAGAGGGTCACCGAGAGAGCCGTACCCCGTGCTGTTGCAGCAGTCCGCCTTGAACGAGATCAAGTCCGTCGCCACAGGATCGAACAGAAACGAGCGCCTCGAAGGGGTGCTGCATTGAAGCCATGCCAAAACCAAGTTGGGCGCCAGTTATGTGGAGATAGGTTTGCACAAGGCTTACCTACTAAGCGCAACCGTGTAGGGATGCGACGTCCTCTACTGCCGCTGCGTGCGAAGACGCTGTGGCCGGGTTCGTCGCTTTCTCCGGCACGGCGCAGAAACCACACACGAGGCAGGATAACAACAACAACGGGTTTATTAACCCAAAATGCAGCACAGTGCGACACTCACGGGCTTGCAGGCCGTATAGGGAACTCCGCAAGACCGAGCAAGTACGCTTGCCTAGGGCGCGACGACTCCCGCATAAGGTCCGAAGTCGAACACACGAACGAGAAGCCGCCTGCTAAGCAGCGCGTCAACCTCTCGTGGAGACCTGAGAGCATCTGTCGCGACGAGTGAATCGTCGGGCGCAACATACCTTGTAGGAGAGGAGGATGTCACGCGCGGCCCACAGGGAAATGGCGCTGCGTTGTGACATAGGCCCGCGCAGCGCACCAGCTTAGCATGCCCGGACATGCCAGCGCGGGAAGCAGCCGACGCTTGACTGGCCCAGACCAAGAGGCGCCCTGACAGCCATCTTGGCGGATGCCGGCGCTTATGCGCGCCCGGGCTACGCTGTCGGCGCGAGCGCGGCAGCGGGGGAACGAGGCGCCAGGTAGGAGGGCGCTCTCGATTCCCACAGTTTGTATGCCGGTACTGCTCATAATGGTTAAAGGTGGGAAGTAGACACGAAGCGCAAGCCGTAAGAAAGTGTGCGGGTGCCACCTCTCGTTTCGTTCCTGAAATGTCCGTTGGGTGGCGGTACTTCTATATGCGGAATATATGATGAAAAGATGCGAGATGGTGGTACTTGGAGTGTTGACTAGATGGATGAACGGACACACAGACAGATGCATGGACGGACGCATGGATGGCTGCATGGACGGATGAACGCATGGACGGATGAACGCATGGACGGATGCAGGGGTGGATGCATGGACGAACGCAGGGATGGACGCACAATGGACGCGTGGACGCACGAACAGAAGCACGCGCGGATGGGTGGATGGATGCACGGATGGACACACAGAGCTACGCATGGACAGACGGCAGCAAGAACGAATGAACGGACGGATGCTTCGCCCCACTCTCCATCATTCACTCCGTGAATATGCTGCCTTTTTTAGAGGCGAAGCCCTTATTACGTGGCTTGGGCGTCCCTCGTATGTAACCACCAGTGGCACATACCCGAAATAGGTATAACACTTGACCTCCAAGGTGGTGCCAGTGAGAGATTTCTTCTGTGCGTTGTTTAACAATAAAAAATAGTGCTCAATGTACATGCCAATGGCTGCTAATGGGGAATGAGAGACATGAGCATTCGGCTTTTAGTCAACGCGCACGCTGCGATCCCCATTAGCAGCCATTGGCATGTACATTGAGCACTATCGGACAAGAAAGGGATGCTACATTATACTCGCTGGGTGTAACCTCCTTAGCTTTAGAAAGGTTTAGCGAGCGTTGAGCTGCAGTGCCATGAATACAATGAACTTGTATATACCATGAATGAACTCAAGGTGGTTAAAAATGAGAAGTAGATACGAAGCGCAAGCCGTAAGAAAGTAAAAGCCGAATTCTCCTGTCTCTCATTTCTCATTAGCAGCCATTGGCATGTAAATTGAGCCCTATCTGACAGGGAAAGGTTGCTACGTTATACTCGCTGAGCGTAACCTCCTTGGTTTTCGAAAGGTTTAGCGAGCGTTTGGTCGCAGTGCCATGAATACAGTGAACTAGAATATACCATGAACTCGAGGTGGTTAAAGGTGGGAAGTGGACCCAAAGCGCAGGCCGTAAGAAAGTGTGCGTGTGCCACCTCTCGTTTAGTCCTTGGAATGTCCGCTGGATGGCGGTGCTTCTATATGGGGAATATATGATAAAAAGATGCGAGATGGTGGGACTTGGAGTGTTGAATACATGAACGAACGGACACACAAACAGATGCATGGATGGACGCATGAACGGACGCAGGGGCGGATGCATGAAAGAACGCAGGGATGGGCGCACAAACAGACGCATGGACGGTCACACAGATGGACGCATGGACGGACGAATGCTTCGCCCAATCTCCATCATTCACTCCGTGGATATGCTGCCATTTTTTTTTTGGCAATGGAGCGAAGGCTAGAGAGCCTAATCGCGGGCATGCTACTGTCAGTAAATGCAGTTCCGCAACAGTGCCTGTATTTTCAGCGTGAAATATGGAAGATTCCTCCTTATTTTCAACCTGCAGCTATTTGAAACAGGACACAGCTCCCACCATTGAGAAAGCCGCAATTAGATTAACTTATGCGTTCTGACTTCGCGTATTCCAATGTGCTAGAAAGTCTCGCCTTTTAAACTGCACCTGAAACGCTAAGCGGCGTCTGCGTCTACGTGAAACGCCGATTGTGTGTTCCCGTCACTTTCCAAAGCGTTACGAGTCGTGCGCCAAAACGGAATACTTCGAGTAGTGCTGCTACATGTGCGGAAGCTTCCCCTCCGTAGCTTTCCTTTTAGTGCCTAGAAACATTATCGCCGAGTATGGGTCTATGGTGTAGTCAAACGCAGCTCATACTGCAGCTTGCAAACCAGCGCCAACACGCAGCTGGCGCAGTATGGCGGAGCAGGAACGACTTGCCGTGAGAACGAAAATGGCGATTGTTGCCGCGAACACGGACTGAAGAGATTTTGTTTTAGCGGGCTGCGGCAAGTGGTGGGTCACAGGCCGACACCACCTTGAAAAACGGAGGTGGTGTGCACATGAAGGCTTCCTAGTATACTGGCAACTTTTGTATGCAAGCTCACGCACCGTCTCACTTCTTATCCCCCGCCTCCTTGCGATACTGCCCCCCCCCCCATGTCTAAACACATGGGCGCCTTTTTGAAGTGCTCTAAATAGGCCACCTGGGCACTAACTCTCGACCTTGGTAACATGTTTTGCGTATTTTGGCTGTTCTTACTGCATCTGATGAAACCAGCTTTATAGGACGTTCTTAGCTCGATACAACTGTCTGATGCCTTGCCTTCTTTGCGGAATTACAACAATGGAATAAACCTCCCCCGCTATTCCCGCGGTGGCAATGGGCGATGTTTGAGGGGCGAAGCTTCTGAAGGCGTGGGTTGTGCGTCCCCAGTATGTAATAGTCAACATTATTATAGGTCGCCACCTCCCGTTACGCAACTTGCAATGTCGGCTGGATAGCGGTACTTGTAAATAATAAATATATGATGAAAGCATGCGAGATGACGGTACTTCGATTGTTCACTAAAAGAACGGACGGAAGGCCGGACGTACAGCTAGACAGACTTGTGGACAGACAGACAGACAAACGGGCGGACAGACAGACAAACACACAGACAGACAGACAGACAGACAGACAGACGAACAGACAGACAGACAGACAGACAGACAGACAGACAGACAGACAGACAGACAGACAGACAGACAGACAGACAGATGGGTGGACGTATGAACAGTCAGAAAACAGGCAGACGGACGAACGAACGGACGGTCAAACTGACGGACGGACGGGTGGACGGACGGATCGACAGGCCAACAGACACAGACAGACAGACAGACAGACAGACAGACAGACAGACAGACAGACAGACAGACAGACAGACAGACAGACAGACAGACAGACAGACAGACAGACGCCAGCGCATGATTTCATGGTTTGCCGATAAAACCATTCGAAGCTTCGCGCCGCTCATCATTTTTCACTCCGTGAATATGCTGCGATGTTTTTCGAAGAGTGTTTGAGAAACAAAACTTCATAGCAACATTTTTTATGATGTTTTTCCTAAAGGTTCTGTAGTGCACTGAATCAATGTATTTTTTGCATATCAATCAAGTTGCGTCTTGCCATGTAAGTTCAGGACAATGTTGGAAATGAACCATCCGCCAAGAGAAAGCATGGAGGCTTTTGGAAGATGGCTGAAAACTGGTGTCCGAAATAGTGCAACTCGAAGAAACTATGTAAAATTAACCTGGACCACTGTGACATAGGCCGTCAAACGTGAGGCGAAGGGACGGCTTTTTGCTCTCCCGTAGTAGAGTACTTAGTACTCTTAATCGTTACCTCCTTTTTCGTTAAACCGAAAAAGGAGAAAGAATATTAGAAAAGCAGATGCGAAATTTGTTTCCTTGGACTTTACGTAACCCAGCGCATCTTCTTTTTCTTTCACATGCAAAGGATTTCTTAGCGAACTTTGGCTACTTTGAGCGTATCTATCTATCTATCTATCTATCTATCTATCTATCTATCTATCTATCTATCTATCTATCTATCTATCTATCTAGCCGCCTATGACTTTTAGCTATCATGGCCGTTACGATTATGGTATCGATATCAAACTTAGCATACCGTAGCATGACTGTATGAAGAACATATTTGGCTAGTCATAGCATGAAAATCATCACATCGATGTCATGAATGTCATGATTCACATTTCATTCCCTGCAGGTATTGCGGTGGTTTCGTTCACATGGCATATTGCAAAACTGGTATGGTATGACATGATTACAATGCGAACACAATCGACAGGTCGTAACATGAGCATCATTGCATACGTGTCATGTAGCAAAACATGACTACATTCCACGCTCATGATGCGCTGGCGGCCGTTCTGCTAGCTTCACTTATGCCAAATGTGGTATTACGGGACGTGGATGGATGACGAAGGTATGATACTGGAGCAAACATGATAATCGTGCGATGCGTGTCATGTGAGAACATCACATCATGCCACAGTCAAGGCGCCAATGTATTTCGACGTGACGTGGTGCGCGTGCTCGCCGGCGTTCATTTCGATGATACACTTCGGCGTTGCGACGCTAGGCGCCGGTCATGCCATATAATCGCCAGCGCGCACCACGCTGCGTTGCTTTGACGCATGCGCGTTTCGGTGCATCCGGTGTCCTTCCGTCACAAAAAGAAGGGGGACGACGTGTTATCTGGGTAACGCGTGGGTGCGAAATGCAGCATGTCGCATTTCGCGCCGGTTGATGTCGGGCCGCGCTGACGGACGCTGGTCGCGTCGGTCGCGCCTGGCGTCAGACTATTGAGTGCTCGCGTTTTGCTAACGTAGCGTCGCTGTGCCCAGCGTGGGCGCGCGTCAAGGCTATATTGGAGTATATATATTGGGCCCATCATGATGCGCTCGCGGCCGTTTTTCAAGCTCTACATATACTAAATTTAGTGTTAAGGGACGTCAATAAATGACGAAAGTATGTGACTGGATCCAACATAACTCTGACGCATGTCATGTAAGCACATGACAACATACCACGCTCATAGACGCTCGTGGTCATTTCGCTAGCTCCACATATACTATAATTGGTATCACGTGACGGGAATAGATGGCGAAGGTAAACGACCCTTCCAAACATGATAATTATGACACGGAATTCATGTACGGCATCATTTATTTCCACCTTGTAACGTTGTGATGATTTTAAATTCAGATATCAAACTTTCTCATTCATGCTTCGCATACCATCGATTCCCACTGTACGTGGGATCTGCCTTTTCTCACTTTTTTTTTCATTTTTTCTTCTTCTTCTTCATCTCGTCTTCTTCCCTCTTTCTTTCTCTTTTTTCTTTTTTTTGCGTTTTCTTTTTTAGTTCTTGACGCGTGTTTGTTTACCGGTTGTGTACCATCGATTATAGGAGTGATTATTTTGGTATATCACGCTTGATCATGAGAAGGGGAGATTCGGAATGACGTACATGCGTGTTATGAATCAATTAGTGTTCACTTCGAAACAAAATTTTCAGTTGCTAGTAAGCGCTCGTCTGTGTCCCATCTGAGTGTGTGTAATTTTTAGCGCTTGTTTCATCAGGAACCCGTACTGACACGCCCAACTGGCAGTCATCCCAAATGTAATTTCTTGTAGAAAGGGCCCTGTTCCATGTTTTAACACCACCTTCCTTTCTTTTAACACCCTGCCACCATCACCTCGTTGACCGCTCTTTACGTTCGCAAGATTCGCATGTCCTCATGGTACAACCACGCGTCGCTTTGCCTCCCGGATATGCAACTTTTGTGCCGGTTACTGGCTTCTATTTGTAGAAACAGCAGATGTTTGTGCAAAAAACTGGCGTCGATTTGGAGCCATCGGGTTCGGTACTTCAAAAACTGCTTGTGAGCGGCCGGTCGCAGTCAGAGTGGAAATGGATACCGTCACTACCGAGAGTAGCTTTGGCTGTCAGAGAGTGCCGGAGAAGCCTTGTGAAACCAGGCACGTTAAGGTCTACCCAAGAACGAAAGACACACGAAAGGAAAGGTCATGATCCTATGAGATCTGGCATTGCCCAACCACCATAAAAAGCTTCTTCAACACGGACCCATGTTCTGTGTGCAACCGCTTCTCTCCCGTGCCGAGAAGGTGGAAGTGGCCAGGTCTGTGGTAAGTCGTATGAAGGACGAGGAAAAACTGAAGTGCAGTACTGATTGCGTGAACGTGTTTTCGTCTAGCAATGTATTACCACACATAGCGAAGAAAATTGGACCTGTGGTTAAGTTCCTTTCTGATAGCGGTAGTCGTATCGCAGTTTCGGATAAAGAGGGTTACTTTGTGATTTTGCCGGAAAAGCTATATTAGGAGAAGGTGCAGGTCGCTATACAAAAGAATTTCCTGAAAGTAATGAGAAGGTCAGCCTTGTAAAACATCGGGGCGTTAGGAAGCTAGCTGACGTGAACCTGAGCAGGTTGTGTTCTGCGGTAATGGGCGAGAAGGGCTTGTTGCTGGAAGCATTCTTTAGATAAAAACACGCAAGCAAAACTTTTCGTTCCAAACCATTGTCTCAGAAAGCGGTACCTGGCTACGCCTTGTGTCCGAGTTTTTACAAAAACATTTGAAGGCGCTCGGGTTTTTTTTTTTTTTTACCCATTTTTGGTTTCCAACTCCGTGGAAATAGTAGATTACTTTAAAGGGAGATGGTGTAAGGGTCACTGATGCCTTTAGTATTGATGTCGTCAATTTGTACTATTCTGCTCTGCATGGTCCGTTACTACAAAGCGTAAAAGAGTGCATCACAGACGGAAATGATGAAGTGGCTTTTTGTACGCCAGCGGTGTGTCTGTAGAAGGTATTATGGAGATTTTGGCAATGTATCTGCGTTCCACGCTAGTGGGGTGGAATGAAGAATTGTACGCCCAGAAGGATGGGATTTGCATTGGGTCTAGTGTCGCCCCGATCTTGTGCAATGTTTTATTTTCTTAAATGCGAAGCATTTCTTAAGGAACTTCGGCGACTTTGAGCGTATCTATCTATCTATCTATCTATCTATCTATCTATCTATCTATCTATCTATCTATCTATCTATCTATCTATCTAATCTATCTAATCTATCTAATCTATCTATCTATCTATCTATCTTTCTTTATGTTTTTCTATCTATGTAATCTATCTATCTATCTATCTATCTATCTATCTATCTATCTATCTATCTATCTATCTAGCCGCCTACGTCTTTTAGCTCTCCTGACTCCTTCAATAATGGTATCGATACAAAACTTGGTATGGCATAACATGACAGTATGGATATTATATCTGACTACCCATAACATATAAATCATAACATGTATATCATGAATGTTATGATATACATTTTATGGTCCGGCAGCTGTTGCGGTGGTTTCGTGCACATGACATGTTGTTAAACTAGTATGGTATGACATGAGTGTATGGCGAGCACGAGCGACAGACCCTAACATGAAAATCTTGACATGCGTGTCATGTAGCGACTTGACTACATGCCACGCTCATGATCCGCTCGCGGCTGTTTCGCTAGCGTCACATATTCGCAAATTTCACCGCCTAGACAGGACGCTAGTGCATGCCCAACATGGCTGTCGTTTGGGGGATAGTGCAGCCGGCGCGCCGGCAGCCGCCGGTGGTGTGCCCTTCACTTTGACCTCCGTATTACTTGTGGCTGCAGACACCGTGTTAGCAAGGTTTTGCTGAGAAATTCATTGACTCTAGCTTGTAATATATTCCACACTGCGCGCTGAGAAACGCGTGTGTGGCGTATATCCAAGGAAAAGAACCTTTGAACGTCGGGCACATCGTCTGCTGTGGTGCGAAGGAATGCACGTTCAACTATATGAACGCTGCTCGTGCCACGGCCGGGGAAGATTGAGCAGCCGTGGTCGTGCAACGCAGGAAACCTCGCCTTTAACTGGATGGTGTCTGCACAGCGGCATCCAACATACTTCGTGATTCATCCAGCTCAGCAAGCTAACGAATTGCAGTACCTGTCCACCTTCGATATTTCACTACCAAATTCAGAATAACCTTAGAGAATTGCCAGCGACAAAATATAAAGCAGCAGCAAACCGCCAAAGTGAGGCCGACTGAACGATGGCAAGGGCTGGCTGCGTGGTCATCCCCCAAACTACAGTTACGACGGTCGCCACATGGCGACGCCACCATCTGTGAAAGTTGCGAATACCAAATTTGTTATTAAAGTACGTGAATGAATGACGAAGGTATGATACTGGTGCAAACATGATAAACATGAGATGCGTAACACGTGACAACATGACTAAATGCCACACAATGCGCCGGTCCTGTCATATACTCGCAGGCACGCACCGCGCTGCGTTGCTTTTTTACATGCACGTTCCAGCGCACCTGGCGTCCCTCCATAACGAAAAGAGGGAGACGCAGTGTTCTCTGCGTAATGCATCGCCGCGAAATGCAGCATGTCGCATTTCACACCGGTTGCCGTCGGGCCACACCAACAGACGCTCGTCACACCGGTCGCGCTTGGCGTCAGACTATAAAATGCTCGCGTTTTGCTAACGTAACGTCGCTAAGCCCAGCTTGCGCGAGAGTCAACGCTATTTTCGAGTATATTGGGCCCTTCATGATGCGCTCGCAACCGTTTTCTTAGCTCCACATATACCAAATTTGGTGTTACGTGACGTCAACGGATGACGGAAGTATATGACTGGTGCAAACATAATAATCTTCACAAACGTGTCATGTAAGAACATGACAACATACACTGCTCATAGCGTGCTCGCGGCCGTTTCGCTAGCTCCACATATACTAAATTTGGTATCACGTGGCGGGAATAGATGACGAAGGTATAACGACCCATACCAACATGATAATCATGACACGTAAGTCATGCAAGGCATCATTTACCTCCACTTCGTGACATTGTGCTGATTTTAAAGTGACACATCAACCCTTCTCATTCGTGCTTCACATATCACCGATTCCCACTGTACGATGGGATCTGCCATTTTTTTTTTTTTGGAAAACTTGACACAACAGTAGGTAAAAAGCTATATCGTATGGATCTGAAGCTGTTGAGATTCGTAGATGACTTCCTTGTTTTGATAAAAACGATTCGGGTATGAGTACACTAGTGACTCTTTTGAAAACTTTTAGGGAAAAGCGGTGCGGCTTACAGTTTACCTTTGAGGTGCCAAAGGAACGATGAATTCAGTCTCTGGACCTAATAATTTAGCTATCTCCTTTTCGCACGTGCTGGATGTATCACCCTAGATCGGAAAAAACCATTGCTGAGCTATCATTCGGAACAATCAAAGATAGTAAAAAATGGGATCGCAACTTTTTGCGTCAAAGCTGCCCTCATGAAATCAAGCGTACACTCAATGAATGAGAGCGTTTCCGCTCAGATCAAGTGCTTGAGGGGAGCTGGTTACCGAAATTATTGTATCATATTGGCCTGCGAGAAGAATCGTCTGGAACTGAAAAATACAATGGTCGGCACACGTGAAGAGGGGAGACAGTTTGAGGGTGAAAAAGAGCGGACAGTGGTCATCCGGTATCTGCGCAATATTTCACATCGGTTGAACAAAGTTGCATTAAAGTATGGCGTGCGGGTTGCCTTTTCAGCTGAAAAGAAACTATCGCAGATTTGCCCAGCAGTAGAAAGGCTAGCCAACAAGAAAGGAAAAGGAGAATTGGATAGATGTAGCATGAAACATGGCGGGAGGTACCTTGAGTGCACAAAACGTGTTTTATACGGAACTCTTTCCACATGTGCAAAGTAATACGTCTGTCAGATGGGTCGTTGCCTGAATGTGCGCCTTCGTGATTATGAGAGTCTACTAAAGGGGGCGTCTTACTCACACTTAGCGATGCACTGCAAAAAGTGCACCTGCCAACCGAAATTTTCAGACACATGAATAATTGACAGCCACAAGAAGCAGACGATGAGGGAAATAATGAAAGCGTATAGAATTAGGAAAGGAGGTGGCAGTTGCGTCAGTCAAGCGTGTGTCCTGCTAACAGATGCCGAATTTGCATTTTGGGACGTAAAAAATCTCACTGCATTTTCTTTTTTATTTTTTTATTTCATAACAGGGAAGCAACAAAGGATGAACCAATTTTTTTTTTTCAAGTCAGTTTTCATTGAAAACAGCACCTAAACCACATCTGGCCTCGCTTTCTTCAAACGGTCCCGCCTTCTTTGCTTGAAGCTTGTGTCCTCGATATGGGCCTACAATAAAGCAATAAGGCGAAAAGTCAAACACGGCACCGAAGACATATAGGCAGTCCACATATACAATTTGTCTACGAGAACTAAATAAAACCGAGTTCACGATATCAAAAAAATCTTTGTGGCCGGTTATGAAATAAATGGACGACCAAAAATAAGCAGATGCCCGGTACAGTGGAAATTGATGATATGCGAAGCACGAATGATGAAGGTTCATATGCCTCTCTTAAATCACCACAACATTACAAGTTGTCACGATTACAAGGTGTCACGACTTCCGTGTCACGGTTATCATGTTTGGATGTGTAGTTTACCTTCATCATCTATACACGTCACGTGATGCCAAATTTACTATATGTGAAGCTAGCGAAACGGCCACGAGCATGCTATGAGCGTGGTATGTCTCATGTTCTTACATGACATGCGTCTCATGAGTATCGTGATCGCCCCAGTCATATACTTTCGTCCTCAATTAACGTCATGTAACACCAAATTTGGTATATGTGGTGCTTGCGGAACAGCCTAAACTGCATCATGAAGGGCCCAATATACTCCAACGTAACGGTGACGCGCGCGCTCGCCCCGCAAAGCGACGCTGCGTTAGCAAAACGCGAGCACTTGATAATCTGACACCAAGCGCGACCGGCACAGCCCGACGACGACTGGCGCGAAATGAGACATGCTGCGTTTGGTGCCAATGTGTTACCCCGACAGCACTGCGTCTGCGTCTTTTCGAGACAAAGGGACGCGGACGCGCTGAAACGTGCATGCGTCAAAGCAACGCAGCGCGGGCCTGCGAGTATATAGCAGGACCGGCGCCTGAAGGGGCAACGCCGGTGTGACGCGCCTGGTCACGTCGAAGTGTATTGGCACTTTCACCGTAGCATGTAGTCATGTTCTGGCATGACACGCATCTCATGATTGTTTCGTTTGCACCAGCCACATACCTTCGTCATCTACTGACGTCACGTCGTACCAATTTTGGCATATGTGAAGCTAGAGAAACGGCCGCGAGCGCATCAGTGTGGCATGTATTCATGTTGTTACATGGCACGCATGTCATAATTATCATGTTTGGATGCGCCATTTGCCTATATTGTCCGTTCGCGTCACGTAATACCGAATTTGGTATACGTGTATCTAGCGAAACGGCCGAGAGCGCATTATGAGCGTAGCATGTAGTCATGTTTTTACGTGACACGCGTCTCATTCTTATCACGTGTGCACCAGATTCATACCTTCGTCATCCATTCGCATATCGTAATACCAAATTTCGTATCATTAAAGCTATAGCGAAACGGCCGCCACCGCAGCATGGGTGTGGCATGTAGTCATGTTGTTGTATGACACGCATCCCATGGTTATCATGTTTCCCAAGCATCCAAGAAAGGGATGCATCCCAAGAAAGGGATGCTACATTATACACGCTGGGCGTAACCTCCTTGGTTTTAGAAAAGTTTAGCGAGCATTGGGCCGCAGTGCATCAATACAGTGAACTAGCACTTACCATGAACTCGAGGTGGTTAAAGGTGGGAAGTAGACCCGAAGTGCAAGCCGTAAGAAAAGGTGCGTGTGCCTCCTCTCGTTCAGTCCTTGGAATGTCCGCTGGACGTGGTGCTTCTATATGAGTAACTTATGATAAAGAGATGCGAGATGGTGGTACTTGGAGTGTTGAATAGGTGGACGAAAGGACACACAGACAGATACATTGACGGTCGCACGGATGGCAGCACGGACGGATGGACGCATGGACGGACGCAGGGGTGAATGCATGGAAGAATGCAAGGATGGACGCACAGATGGACGTGCGAACGCACGAACAGACGCACACACGGACGGGAGGATGGGCGCACAGGCGGCAACACAAACGCACGCATAGACGGACGGAAGCAAGAACGAATGTATGGACGGATGCGTCACCCCACTCTCCATTATTCACTCTGTGGATATGCTGCCTTTTTTTTCTTACTGAGAAATTCGACGCGTTAACTGTGCGAAAAACTGCTTTTCGTCGCATGACTGAGTAAATCGTTTCACGAAATATATGGTGATATACTCAAACCACCTGCAATACAACGGATACTCCCCCCACAAACACGGAGAAAAGTAGTCGGCTCCAAGCAGTCTCGCTTCACTTCTGTAATCCAGCGCTTCAGTTGGCTAGAGTTGTCGGGAAGCGGAAGTTGTCGGATAGCGGCAGCCAGCACCCTGGCATTTTCGCTCCAAATTTCTTGTAGGTGTGCTTAGGGCGAAGATAGTGTCGTAGCGGAAGCTATACTGAGCGACAACGTTTTTTGGCATTGTAGCGAAGGCTCTGGAGCCTAATCGCGGGCATGCTACCGCTAGTAAATGCAGTTCCGCAACAGTGCCTGCATTTTCAGCGTGAAATATAGAAGATTCCTTTTTATTTTCAACATGCAGCTATTTGAGACAGGACACAGCTCCCACCAATAAGATAGCCGTAATTAGTTTAATTTATGCGTTGTGACTTCGCGTTTTTCAATGTGCAAGAAAGTCCCACCTTCTTACGTGCACCTGAAACGCTAAGCGGTGTCTACGCTCTGCGTGAAACGCTGATGGTGTGCCCCCCGTCACTTTCACTCCGTTGCGAGACGCGCGCCAAAACGGAACACTTCGCGTAGTGCTACATATGCAGAAGCTCCCCCTCCGTAGCTTTCCCCTCAGTGCCTAGAAACGTTGTCGCCGAGTGTAGGTCTATGGTGTAGTCAAACGCAGCTCATACTGCAGCTTGCACACCAGCGCGAACACGCAGCTGGCGCAGTACGGCGGAGCACGAACGACTGCCGCGAGAACGAAAATATCGATTGTTGCCATGGGAACAAAGACTGGCGAAATTTTGTTTTAGCGGGCGGCGGCAAGTGGTTGGTCACAGGCCGACACCGCCTTGAAAAACGGAGGCGGTGTGCACATGAAAGCTTCCTGGTTTCCTGCAAAGTTTTGTATGCCAGCTCACGCGCCGGCTCACTTATCCCCCGCCCCCTTGTGATACTGCCCCCCCCCCTGTCTAAACACCTGGGCGCCTTTTTGAAAGTGCTCGAAATATGTCACTTAGGCACTAACCCTCGACCTTGGTAACATGTTTTCCATTTTTGCTGTTCTTAGTGCATCTGATGACACCACCTTCATGGGACTTTCTTAGTCCGATAAAACTAGTTTATGCCTCGATTTATTTGCGGATTACAACAATGGAATCAATCTGCCCCGCTATTCCCGCGGTGGCAATGGGCTATGTTTGAAGGGCGAAGCTCCTTAAGGGGTGGGTTGTGCTTCCCCAGTGGGTAGTAGCCAACATTACTATAGGTCGCCACCTCCAGTTTTACTACTTGGAATGTCGGCTGCATGGCGGTACTTGTAAATAATGAATATACGATGAAAGGATCCGAGATGATGGTACATCGAGTGTTCCCTAGAAGGACAGACGGAAGGCCGGACCTACAGCTACACGGACTTGCGGACAGACGGATGCATGGACAGACAGACAGACAGACAGACAGACAGACAGACAGACAGACAGACAGACAGACAGACAGACAGACAGACAGACAGACAGACAGACAGACAGACAGACAGACAGACAGACAGACAGACAGACAGACAGACAGACAGACAGACAGATAGATAGATAGATAGATAGATAGATAGATAGATAGATAGATAGATAGATAGATAGATAGATAGATAGATAGATAGATAGATAGATAGATAGATAGATAGATAGATAGATAGATAGATAGATAGATGGGCGGATGGAAAGACAGAAGATATTGCCACAGGTCGACCATCGCAGAAGACGCGTGCCACAATTCGCGTTCGTAAAAGCCGCCACACAAGTAGCAAGAAAGCCGCGCCATGGAACGCCGTCCTGCACGCGCTGCGATGCTACGCCACGGGACCGACAAGAGTCTCGAGGGGCAGATGAAGAGACCGACGAAGTTCGAGTCAGCGAGCAAAAGGCATTTTGGCTGACCATTTTTAGTTTTTAGTTTATGGGCACAAGTTCGCCCTAAATAAAGAGTTTATATAGTCACAGGTGCTACATTTATTCGTAACAATCTGGTGGAGGTGCTGGGTATGATTCCAAGCCCACCACAGGCAAGGGAGAGAAGCCCAGGTCCCAGAATATTGGAGCCAGCAGAATTAACACCTGTGCACCAACGCACGAGTCACAGACTACGTGGTGAGCAGCCCGAGTTTGGCCCCCTATTTGACCCATCAAGACCTGTCGAGACCTCAAGCACAAGTGTCACTGCGATGGCCACCCAGACGATGCCATCTCCATCTCACCTCATTGTGGATTCACCACGTACACCAGAGGTCTTGCGCGGTGAGACCTTTGAAGACGCCGAGGACTGGCTTGAAGGCTTCGAGCGCGTTGCACGTTTGAATGGTTGGGACAAAGCCTGAAAACTTCATTACGTTTATGTCGCCCTGCAAGATTCGGCACGTACGTGGTTTGAGAACCACGAAGCGTCCTTGCTGTCGTGGGACGACTTCCGACGAGAGCTACTCGCAACCTATCCGAACACGGACCGCAAAGAGAAGGCAGAGGCTGCTCTTCAGGCGAGGAACCAACGGAACAACGAGAGCGTGGCCATGTACATATAAGACATGTCGCGGCTCTTCCGCCGAGCCGACCAAAACATGGCCGAGGAGAAGAAGTTGCGGCACCTAATGCGCGAAGTAAAAGAAGAAATTTTTGCAGGCCTGGTGCGTAATCCACCGCGAACAGTGGCGGAGTTCCGGTCCGAGGCAACGAGCATGGAAATGACACTACAACAACGTGCGCGACTGTACAACGGAGACTTCAGCGTCTCTTCAGGCAGGGCGGAGTCAACAGCCTTCCCCACCAACGTTGACGTCCTTTGGGAAATGGTGAGGGCTATCCTTAAGGAGGAGCTCCAGAAAGTGCAACTCCCCCGAAGTCCTCCAGTGATGCGCTCAATCGCGGACGTTGTACGTGAAGAAGTACGGCTAGCAATTATTAAACCACAGCCTCAGGTACCCTATCACATGCAACCGGAACCTCAGCCACAGCTGTCGTACGCGCAAGTCATACGGCAAGCCATCAGACGCCCGAACTTTGCACAAGCTCCCGTTATGCCACCGACCTTTCCTCGCAGTACGCCACCGCCGATGCCAGAAGCGGGACCCCGCAAAAGTGATGTATGGCGCATGGCAGACCGGTGGCCCCTCTGCTACCACTGTGGGGAGGCAGGTCATCTTTATCGGACATGCCACTACCGTCGGGTCGGGCTACGTGGCTTCCCAGTGAATGCACTCTGCCCTCGTAATGTTGAGCGCCCTTACGAAATCGGAGAATATTTATCTTCGTGCTATGCCTCTCCAAACACTCAGCGACATGAATCGCGGTTGATTGCACCAATGCGCAATAGGTCGCCGAGTCCACACCCATCTTCTACTTTCCCGAGGCGTCGTTCACCAAGCCCACGACGGGAAAACTAGAACCAGCGACCTGTGGAGGCAGAGCCGCTGATATTTGGAAAACTGAAAACCCTCTATCGTTAAGCAGATCAGACAACGACACTGACACAATCACGGACAAGCGCAGTAATGGTGACGTGACATCCGAGCTAAAAGTCAGAATCGACGAAGTCGAAACCATAGCGTTAATAGACACAGGTGCAGACTACTCAGTAATAAGTAGCATGCTCGCAAAGAAGCTGAAGAAAGTGCTCACTCATTCGACCGGACTGCAGATACGCACCGCCGGAGGGCACTTAGTCAGCCCCGTAGGATTATGCACAGCGAGAGTGGGAATAAGAGACCATGTGTACGTCTGCAGTTTTATTGTTCTCCCCGAATGTTCCCGTGAGGCAATTCTTGGACATGGACTTCCTGCAAGCAAACAGTGCCATCATCGACAAGCAGAAATCCCAAGTTTCTTTCTCTACAGAGAAAACTGTTGCCGTGTGTCATGCGGAGCAACCAATTGCTTCGTCTCTTCGTATTGTGAAGGTGTGACAGTGCCGCCACGTAGCAGCGTGACAGTTTCTGTGAAAAGCGACGTTTTTCGTGAATATGCCGGACTAGCTGATGGAAATATCGAACTGCTACTCACAAAGGGAATACGCCTGGCGAGAGGTCTAGTGAACCTGCGGAACGGATATACTGATGTGCTTTTGACTAACTTTACCAACGAGGTACAGCATGTGGCGAAGGGAGCAGTCATAGCATCACTTCATGACTACGTGCAAGTCTCAGATGTTTGCACAATAGTAAAAGTACCAACGACGCCCTCAACAGTGGGCAGTGTCCTCGAGAAAATAGATATTAAACGAGAGCTTTCATCTCTGCACAAAGAACAGATTGTGGAGTTGATCAAGGAATTCGCAGTGTTTTTCCTCTTCATCAAAAGTCGGACATACTCCTGTAGCAAAGCACCGCATTGTAATCGAAGGTCATGTTAGACCGGTATGTCAGCATCCATACCGAGTAGCTCCTAAAGAAAGGGAGGCGATAAAGAAGCAAGTACAGGAGATGCTCGACGACGATGTCATACAGGCCTCCAAAAGCCCATGGATATCGCCGGTAGTACTTGTGAAGAAGAAGGACTACACCATGCGGTTCTGTGTTGATTACAGAAAACTCAACCTCGTGATGAAGCGGGACGTGTACCCACTCCCACGAGTCAACGATACGTTGGATAAACTGCGCAATGCTCACTTTTTTTCATCGTTGGGCCTAGAGAGCGGGTACTGGCAAATAGAAGTCGACGAACGAGATCGTGAGAAGACAGCATTTGTGACACCCGACGGACTTTGCGAGTTCAAAGTACTTCCCTTTGGTTTGTGTTCTGCTCCCGCTACCTTCCAGAGGATGATTTACACTGTGCTTTCCGCAATCAAATGGCAGTCATGGCTTGTCTATCCTGATTACGTAAAAATTTTTTCCGCTACGTTCGAGCAGCACGTGCAGGGATTGAGAACGGTACTGGACCCTATTCGCATGGCTTCACTGACGATCAAACCGAAAAGTGCCACTTTGGATTCCGGGAGCTTCGATTCCTCGGGCACATTGTCAGTTCTCAGCCGGATAAGATCACTGCAGCTGAAAATTTCCCAAGGCCAAGAGACAAAAAAGCTATGCGACGTTTCCTGGGGCTTTGTGCCTACTATAGGCGCTTCGTTGAAAACTTCTCCAAGATTGCGGAAGCACTGACACGGCTTACGAAGGAAGGTGTGCCAGTCATCTGGCGCCAAGAGCAAGAAGACGCCTTCTCTGAGTTACGATGGCGTTTCCAGTCACCTCCCATACTCGCTCATTTTGATGAAGATGCCAAAACAGACATTCATACGGACGCCAGCAACGTTGGCCTCGGTGTTATTCTCTTTCAGAGGCAGAACGGGGAAAAGTTTTTGCGTATGCAAGCCGCACTCTGTCGAAAGCTGAGTATAATTTTTCAGCTACGGAAAAGGAATGTCTGGCAGTTATATTGGCCATCAGTAAAATCCGTCCATATTTATACGGTAGACCATTCCGAGCCATCAGTGACCATCATTCATTGTGCTGGCTTGCGAACCTTAAGGATCCTTCCGGAAGACTTGCTATATGAAGCCTGCGTCTACAAGAATATGACATCAGCGTAGTCTACAAGTCTGGCCACAAGCACAATGACGCGGATTGCTTGTCACGAGCACCAGTCCAGACCTCTTCTCCTGAGCATGAACAAGACTCCACATTTCTTGGAGCTGTGAATGTGTCGGAGATGGCTCATGATCAGCGAATGGACCAAGAATTACTTCTGCTCATTCAATACTTAGAGGGGCAGCAAGTCGAAGTACCACGAGTTTTCGTCCGTGGACTACGTTCCTACGTCCTCCGCAACAACGTTCTCTACAAGAGAAACTTTCAACACACCGGTGAAACGTTTCTAATGCTGATACCATCATCGCTGCGAGCGGAAATTTTAGAAGCATGTCATAGTGACCCATCGGCAGGTCACTTGGGCATTAGTAGGACTTTGCCAAAATCCGCCAGACATAGTACTGGCCAAAATTAATGGATTCAGTACAGCATTATGTAAGATCATGCCGAGAATGCCAAAGATGCAAAGTACCACCCCTAAAGCCAGCAGGTCTTTTGAAACCGATAGAGCCACCGGAAGTCCCGTTTGAGCAGGTCGGAATGGATTTGCTAGGACCCTTTCCTATGTCATCGTTCGAGAAGCTCTGAATAATTGTAGCAACCGACTACATTACCCGGTATACCGAGACGTCATCTCTCACAAAAGGAACGGTAAATGAAGTGGCTCAGTTTTTTGTGACCCAGATAGTGCTGTGACATGGCGCACCTAAAGTTCTTATAACTGACAAAGGGACTGCGTTCACTGCCAGGCTAGTATAGTCTGTCATGAAACTAACGCACACCGACCACAGAGTAACTACAGCGTATCATCCGCAAACTAACGGGTTAACTGAAAGGCTGAACAGGACGCTTGCTGACATGATCGCGATGTATGTGGACGTCGAGCATCGGACACCATATTACCGTATGCTACATTTGCATACAATACCGCAGTACAAGAGACAACCCACATCACGCCATTTCAACTTGTTTATGGTCGGACAGTAATAACGACATTAGACGCGATGCTGCCTGTAACAACACGAATGAAGAGGACCCTGACATAATCGAATATGTAGAAAGGACAGAAGAGGTGCGACAACTAGCACGGAGCCGCATCATTCAACAGAAGGATGTCAACGCGTACCGTTACAATCTAAGACGAAGGGACGTTCAGTACTCCCCTGGAGACGAAGTGTGGGTCTGGACGCCTGTACGTGCACGTGGCCTATCAAAAAAGGTTATGCGGCGCTATTTTGCCCTTACAGGGTTCTTCGTCAGCTAGGCCCATCAAACTACGAAGTGATCCCTGAAGGTCAAGTATGCACAACACGACGCCGGCATCTCCCGGAAGTTGTACATGTAGTACGGATGATAACGCGTTCGATGCTCTAACCACTGAATGTAGTACGGATGAAACCGTACTACGACGGGAACTGAACAAGTGAACTGACTCACGTCGTCTAACTCAAGGACAAGTCCTATTGTTTAGAAACTGTCAGCCGGCTCTACGCATTGGGGCGATGCGTGCTAGGAGGGGGACTAATGCCACAGCTCGACCATCGCAGAGGACGCGTGCCACAATTCACGTTCGTAAAAGCCGCCACACAAGTAGCAAGAAAGCCGTGCCATGGAACGCCGTCCTTCACGCGCCACGACGCTACACCACAGGACCGGCACGAGACTCGAGGGGCAGATGAAGAGCCGATGAAGTTCCAGTCAGTTAGCAAGAGGCATTTTGGCTGACCATTTTTAGTTTTGAGTTTACGGGCACAAGTTCTCCCTAAAGACTTAATATAGTACCAGGTGTTATATTTATTCGTAACAATATACAGACGGACGAAAGACGGACAGTCGCACCGACGGACAGATGGATGAACGGACGGATGGACAGACAGACAGACAGACAGACGGACAGACGGACAGACGGACAGACAGACAGACAGACAGACAGACAGACAGACAGACAGACAGACAGACAGACAGACAGATGCCGCCAGTGGATGATTCATGGTTTGCGGATAAAACAATTCGAAGCTTCGCCCCGCTCATCATCATTCACTCTGTGAATATGCTACGATCTTTTTTTGAAAAGTCCTAAAGAAACAAAGTTCATAGCAACATTTTTTTATTTATTTTTGCTTGAAGGTTGTGAAGCGCGCTAAAACAAATGTATTTTCTACATATTAATCCGTCTCCTCTTGTAATTTAACTTCAGGACAAAGTGAGAAATGTGTCATCTGGGAAGAGAAAGTGTGGAGGCTTTTGGAAGGTGGCTGAAAAGTGGTGTCTATAAACTCAGCGATCAAGGGAGCTTCACTATTTCAGGTGCGAGGCTTCGGGAAGGCTTTAAGCCTTTACGTATTAGAGTAGCTAGTAAACCTAATTGTTACTCATTTTTTCTAAACATACAAACCAGGACTACGGCCTTATGCAAATGTGTGGCCCACGGTATGGCCTCTTGCTGTCCCATGTTGAGTACCAAGTACTCTAGATCGTTAACAACTTTTTTACACAAAAAATTGGCAAATCCAAGGTATAGTGGGAATCGATGATATGCGAAGCACGAATGAGAACGGTTGATATGTCACTTTAAAATCAGCACAACGTTACGAGGTACAGTAAATTATGCCGTACATGACTTCTGTGTCATGATTATCATGTTTGGATTTGTCGTTTACCTTTGTCATCTATTCACGTCACGTGATACCAAATTTACTATGCGTAGAGCTAGGGAAACGCCCACGAGTACCTTATGCGCGTGGTATGCTGTCATGTTCTTACATGACACGCATGTAGGATTATCATGTTTGCACCAGTCATATATTTCGTCATTCATTGACGTCACGTAACACCTGATTTGACATATGAGGAGCAAGCGAAGCGGCCGCGAGGACATCATGAAGGGTCCAATATACTCTGACGCAACGTTGACGCACGCGCAGGCTGGGCGCAGCGAGGCCACGCTAGCAAAACCCGATAACTCTACAGTCTAACGCCAGGCGCGACCAGCGTCCGTCGGCACGGCCCCACGGCAACCGGCGCGAAATGCAAAATGCTGCATTTCGTGCGGATGCGTTACCCAGACAACACTGTGTCTCCCTTATTTCATGATGGGGGGACGCCGGACGCGCTCAAACGCGCATGCGTCAAAGCAACGCAGTGCGGGGCGTGCCTCGAGTATCTGGTAGGACCGGCGCCTGGCGTGGCAACGCCAGCGTGACCCAACGAAATGAATGCCCGAGAGCACATGCACCGCGTCACGTTCGAAATTTAATGGCGCCTTGAACATCTAGTGATGTTCTCATATGACACGCATCACATGATTATCATGTTTGCATCAGTCACGTATCTTCGTCATCTATTGACGTCACGTAACACCAAATTCGGCATATGTGAAGCTAGCGAAACGGCCGCGAGCGCATAATGAGTGTGGCATGTAGTCATGTTGTTACAAGACACGCATGTCGAGATTATCATGTGTAGATGTGTCATTTACCTATGTCGTCCGTTCGCGCCGCGTAATATCGACTTTGCTCTATATGTAACTAGCGAAACAGCTGCGAGTGCATTATGAGGGTAGCACGTAGTCATGTTGTTACATTTCACGCATCTCGTCTTTATCATGTTTTCACCAGTACCATACACTCGTCCTACATTCACGTCTTGTAATACGAAATTTGGTTTAAGTGAAGGTAGCGAAACGGCCACGAGCGCATCATGAGCGTGGCATGTAGTCATATTGTTACATGACATGCATGTCATGATTTTCATGTTAAGGTCTGTCGCTTGTTTTTGCCATGCAATCATGTCATACCATACAGGTTTTGCAACATGCTATGTGAACGAAAACACCGCAAGAGCTGTAAGACCATGAAATGTAATCATGATATTCATGACATACGTATCATGACTTTCATGTTATGACATGTCAAATATGCTCTTCTATGCCAAGTTTGGTATCAATACCATTATCGAAATGGCCAGGAGAGCTAAAAGTCGTAGTATGTTGCGCAACGCAAATTGTTTGTGGCAGATCATGTCCCTTTCTTGTTTGACAGTTGCCTCTCACCGTGGTACATAGGGCATTGTAGTAGTATGTGCTGCGCTGTCTTCATGCTGCCGCAGTCATCCCAGCAAGAACTTGTGGTACGCCCTATTTTGTTTATGTAACTGTTCTTGTATGACAGGTTTAGTCGAAGACGATGATATAACGTATCTAGGCGGCAATGGAATGAGTGGGAGAATTCTGCGCTCAGTTCACAATTATTTGAATCAGGTAAACGGCTGAAAACGACCTTCTCACACTGCACAGTGCAGTGTACCATACATTACCAAGCTTCTTTAAATTGCGGGGCAATTTCTTGGGCGAACTTCGCGGAATTTGAGCGGATCTATCTATCTCTCTATCTATCTATCTATCTGTCTATCTATCTATCTATCTATCTATCTATCTTAGCTGTCTGGTCTATCTATCTATCTATCTATCTATCTATCATACTATCTATCAGCCGCCTACGACTTTTAGCTCTCTGGCCGTTTGGATAATTGTTACGATACCAAATTAGTAGGCGTAACATGAGTGTATGGCGAGCATAAGTAATTAGTCATAAAATGAAAATCATGGCATGTACGTCATGAATGTGATGGTTTACATTACATGATCTTGCTGCTCTTGCGGTGGTTTCATTCACGTGACGTAGTGCAAAACTGGTATGGTATGACGTGCCTGTATTGTGAACATAATGTGACAGACCCTAACGTGGAAATTATCGCATGTGTCTCATATTGTAACCCGGACGAATGAGCGAGGAAGAAGAAGAGATCGGACGCTCTCGAGGGATGGTGAGGAATGGGATGGTGAGGGACCGTCGTCAACCAGGCCTCTACCGAAGAGTACTATGCATCATCACAAAATGTTCCTGTGGAGCACGACCCGTCTCCGCGTACTTCTGCCACCTCTGCTCCAGCTAATGTAAGCCGATAAGTCCCCGTTTGCTACACATGTGGTCTCCCAGGGCATACTTCGCGCTTCTGTCCCAGCGGCCGCCTGCACCACCACGTTTTTCGATGTATCCGGCCGTATGTACGAAAAGCCTGTGCCGCCATGTTTTTCGACGCACCTGCCTCGTATGCACGAAACTGGACCTCTCACCCGGCCGACCACCGTCCCCGACAGCAATGGCCTAACGAATTTCGCAGCGAGTCCCCCGCCTCCGAGCAAAGCCTGACGCCGCCTCCAACACGGACCCGCCGGTCGCCGTCTCCGCGTCATCGGTCACCTTCCCCGCATCATCTGGGAAACTAACTGGTGCGACCGATGTAGGTGTGGTCGCGGAACGGTCAGTTTCGCCAATTCCTCCTTCTGTTTTGATGTTGATGAATAAAGTGCGTGTGTGTATAGACGGTGTAGATACTCTTGCTTTTGTAGACATTGGTGCTGCTGTTTTGGTTATGAGCCTTCGTTTCAAACATCATTTCTTGGGTCACAAAGTTATGTTCGCGTGGAATCGTAAAGAAACTTTTCGTAGAGTGGGAGGCGAAGCGTTATGCCCCGTTGGTTTTTGTTCAGTTGTACTCACAATTGGTGGACAAAATTTCGGAGTTGAATTCACTGTACTGGCTCGCGCAACTCATGACGTCATTTTAGGGATAGACCTCCTTCATGAATGCGGCGCTACGCTTGACTGTGGAACTGGAGAGATTCTTCTACAAAGTACGTTGCCCGCTGAAATAATTGACGATTTTCCGACTCTGCCCATCGATGCTCTTTTGTTGTCTGAAGATGTGGCGATTCCTGGTCGGACAGCAGTGTTTGTACCCGTATGCTCTTCTCATGTCCACTCAGGACCCTGCACTGGACTTGTGGAGCCTGATCATGCAAACGCCATCAAGAAGAATGTGCTGGTCCCACGGTCTGTCCTTACAGCCATCGATGGACATGCTTGCTTGTGAGCACTCAACGCAGCCTCAGAGCCTGTTGTTCTACCAGCCGGATTCAAACTGGGAACGTTCGAGGAGCAGGCCACAATTGACGTCAGAATGGTCTCCGAGTGTCCAGCCATCAGTCAGACTGCGCCCAAATACTCAGCCGAGAATAAACGTACGATCAATAAGTCGTTGCCTTCTTCCGACCAGAGTGTCCTTGAGGAGGTACTTACACGCTACGCGGGAGTCTTTGATTTCGCTCAAACCAAGCGTTGTTCCATTTGCCCGAATCCCGTATGCACCACCGCATCAACACAGAAGATGCTACACCGATACGCCAGAAACCCTATCGCGTATCCCCGTCAGAGAGGCAAGTCATCGCCGATCAGGTCAACGACATGCTGCAGAAAGGCGTTATTCAACAGTCAAGCAGTCCCTGGGCAGCCCTGTTATATTGGTAAAAAAGAAAGACAACTCTTGGCGATTTTGTGTAGACTACCACCGTCTCAATGCCGTCACAAAGAAAGACATCTATCCACTACCACGCATCGACGATGCTGTTGATTGTCTGCACTCGGCCGCATACTTTTTGTCCGTCGACCTAAGGTCTGGATACTGGCAAATACCAATGCATCCGTCTGACAAAGAGAAGACTGCTTTTGTCACGCCTGATGGGTTATTTGAATTGAACGTTATGCCGTTCGGCTTACGCAATGCCCCAGCTACCTTCGAGCGATTCATGGACTCCATCCTTCGCGGTCTCAAATGGGAGATGTGTATGTGTTATCTCGATGGTGTAATTATTTTTGGCAAGACATTCCACGAGCTCAACCATCGACTTAGCGTTGTTCTAGATTGCGTCAAACAAGCTGGTCTCGTTTTAAACGCAAAGAAGTGTCATTTTGGTGAGCGTCAAGCCCATGTGCTTGGATATCTAGTCGACAGGGACGGTATACGACCAGACCCGCACAAAATCAGTGCTGTCCGAGACTTTAAGCAATTGACGTCTGTGAAGGATCTCCGTAGCTTCGTGGCCTGTGTTCTTAGTTTCGTCGGTTTATCAAAGACTTCGCCCAGCTTGCTCATCCCCTGACAGAGTTGCTCCGCAAAAATGCCCCATTCCGATGGACCGTTGAGTGTGGGGCTGCTTTCGAGCAGCTGAAGTATTGGCTTACTTCCGGGCCCCTCTTGCGCCATTTCGACCCGGAGGCACTCATGGAACTGCATACAGATGCTAGTGGTATCGGTGTTGGTGCCGTCCTAGTTCAATATCACGACAGCCGCCAGGACGTCATGGCGTAGGCAAGTCGTACTTTGACTAAGGCGGAGAGGAATTATACGGTCACCGAACTCGAATGTCTTGCAGTTGTTTTCGCCGTCCAAATGTTCAGACCTTACTTGTACGGCCGGCAGTTCAAGATCGTCACAGATGATCATTCGCTTTGTTGGCTTCTTGGACTATGTGACCCAGCTGGTCGGTTGGCTCGCTGGGCGTTACGGCTTCAAGAATATAATTATTCTGTGACCTACAAGAGCGGTGGATGTCACGCAGATGCCGACTGCTTATCTCGTCTTCCATCTCCGACTGTGGATGCTGATGATGATGATTTCGACAAATACCTGGCCGCAGTCTCATCCAACTTCCCAAACTTGGACGTCTTCCGTCACGAGCAACAGCGTGACCCTTCGCTGAAATCAATGATTGATGTGGCTCGTAGCTCTAAACGCGCCACGCAATTTGTGATTCATGACGCCCAATTATATCGCAAAAATTACTCCAGCCATAGTTCCACACTACTCCTCGTCGTGCAAGAATGCCTGCGTCTTGCGGTATTTCAAGCCATGCACGATGACATCACGTCTGGGCACCTTGGATTTGCCCGAACGCTTCACCGTATCCGACAACGTTTTTACTGGTCTCGACTCTGGAAGACCACCAAGCACTACGTCGCAAGTTGTGATGTCTGCCAACGCCACAAATAGCCTACCACACCATTGGCCGGCCCACTGCGGCCGGTTAAGCCACCGACATCACCATTCGAAAAAGTCGGCATAGATTTACTGGGCCCTTTCCTCAAGTCTACCACCGGCCACCGCTGGATATTGTGTGCGTAGATTACCTGACGCGGTATACTGAAACGATGGCGGTTGCTTCAGCCACATCATCTGATGTGTCATGGTTTCTTCTACACTCGATCATACTTCGTCACGGGGCCCCTCGTGTGGTGATAAGTGACCGCGGCCGACAGTTTACCGCTGACGTTGTCGAAGAGTTGCTACGGCTTTGTGGGTGTCAGTATCGCCATTCCACGCCATACCACCCTCAGACCAACGGCCTCACTGAGCGCACCAATCGTACCATCATCAACATGCTTTCAATGTACGTCGCAGCGGATCACAAGAGCTGGGATGCCGTATTACCTTTTGTTACATACGCCTTTAATACCATGAAACACGAAGTCACGGGTTATACGCCTTTTTTTTTATTCCCGTCATCCACAAAGTTTCCTCGACGCCATACTTCCTTTTCGACGAACGAAAACGCCAGTGTCGCGACGAAGAAGCCCGTCGACTTGCTCAGCTCCGAACTCTTTCCGCCCATGCTCGCGTGAAAGACCGTTACGACACAAAACACCCGCCCGTGACTTTCGCTACAGGTGATTTTGTCTGGCTGTAGACGGCCGTTCGAAAGAATGGACTTTGCCAGAAGTTTCTTTCTAAGTACTCTGGACCATTCGTCATTACTCACTGCCTAAGTGACATCACTTACGCTGTTGCGAAAGTGACAGCTCAGAACCGGCGTTCGCGCAAGACGCAAATTGTGCACATTGCCCGTTTGAAGCCCCACAACAACCGATCGCTTCTACTCGCTCGGTGAGCTTCGTCTGGCCGGAGGGAAATGTAACGCGGACTGAAAGAGCAAGGAAGAAGAAGATATCGGACGCTCTCGAGGGATGGTGATTCGGCAGTGACGGTAGAGCGCTGACACTTTTTTTCAGTGTAAATAAACCCATCACATCCGTAACAATATAAAACATGACTACATCGTACGTTCATAGTGTGCTCGCGGTCGTTTCACTAGCTTCACATATACCAATTTGTTGTTACGTTGATGTGAATTGATGACTGAGGTATATGACACGTCCAAACATGATAATCATGACATGCTGTCATATAAAAGCATGACTACACGTCACGCTCATACTGCTTCGCGGCCGTTTCGCTGGCTTTATATACACCAAATTGGTATTCCGTGACGTGAATGGATGACGAAGGGTATATGATTGGTGAAAACATGATAATAGTGTTATGTAAGAACATGAAAACATACAAAAGTGCTCGCGGCCATTTCGCTGGCTTACATATACCAAATTTGGTATGACGTGATGTGAATGTACGACGAAGGTAAATGACATGTCCACACACGATAATCATGACATGCGTTTCATGTAAAACATGACCACATGCTATGCTCATAGCGTGCTCACGGTCGTTTCGCCAGCTGCACATATTATCGCGTGTCGTGAATAGGCGACGAAAGTATATGACACGTCCAAACACGAAAATCATGACATGGAAATCGTGTACGGGATAATTTACGCCCACCTCGTAACGTTGTGCTTATTTTAAAGTGACATATCAACTTTCCTTATTCGTGCTTCGCACATCATTGATTACCAGTGTGTGGGATCTGCCAACTTTTGATTTCTAGGAATTAAAAAAAGGAACTGTGGCAAGATTTATTCCCCAGAATGGAAATGAAATGGAATGGAGGTGTTCATTACGCAGCACTGCTCCAGAGTTCCCTCAAGTGTATTTATATGAAACTTCATTCTTTTAGCAACTTGTTCACTTCATGCTGAGACGGCTATGGGCAGACCACGAAAATTTAACGACAACAGAAAGAACAGTGTGAGTACAATGCTGTACGAAAGCAAGTAAGTCTTGCTGAATAAGGTAGCGGGACCAATCGCCGGCGACCACAGTGACCACAAAGGAATCGTCGCTATCATTAATAAAGAAACATAGCCCCTCACCGCCCACCAATTACATGAGAGCGTTAGACGCAGCTTTGGCCAGTTTTCTTTTTTTCCCCCGTCTTTGCTTGATCACAAAGCCCGCTCAATTTCATAGAGTGGATTTTTCGATCTGTAGGAGAATAGTCTGTCCGTGTAGGTCAACTTGCGATTTTTAGTGGGGGTACATTGAAGGTAACAGAGAACCGACCGTAAATGCTACAGAGCCGTTCCACGGTCATCTTGAGGAGGGGCCGTTCTCACACGCGTTGTGCGACACTTCTTGCCGTGCAGGTTGCTCTCGGAGTTTAAGAAATGCGTCGCCAGCCTGGTACCGTGCCGAACGGGCAGCGATATCACGGTTCAGTTGAACTCCTTCTCGGCGGTGCTCACCGAAGGATACACCGAGCCGTGCAAGAATAAAAACATCAGTGGTGAGTTGCCCAACATGCAAACACGATGCGTAGGGGGGTACTATATGAAGAAAGGCGAACGGCGCGGTAAGCTGTTTTGGTCATTTTGTGATCTTGGCGGCAACGAAAAGATGCTAGAATGGGTTTCTTTTTATTGTATCGTAGAAGACTGTAGTGGCTTTTGATCAGCTTGCAGGGTACAACCGCTTGAAAATATCAAAGTTCGCATTTCTTTCCATCGTCCCTGTACATGCGCAGGCGCAAGGCAACGCTTCAGCATGTGAGACGTGCAGCTTTCGTTCAGCGGTGGAATGAACACAAACGAAGAAAAAAATGCGATTTGTCCTGTATAAGTCTTTTACTCTCTCGTAATACCGAGAACACTACGCTTGCCACGAGAAAACGCTTCGTAAGCGATATAAAGCGAGCGAGAAGAAGAGGCTCCTGGCGGCGCCACCGGCCCCAATCGCCGTGACCTCAGAAATTATGACGGTGTCTGCTAAGCCCCTACAAAATTCCTAATTTGTGAAAATGAAGCGCATTGTCTTCCGAGGAAGATACAGAATGAGCATACCAAGTATTGGATAATTTCTCTGAGCCAAAATTGCCAAAATAGCAAAAACACACTTTGAAACTCGTGATGTCACGTGCGGGGACTTTCGGTGCAAAATTTTTAAAAAATGTAATTTCGACTCTGATTTCCCCCTCTATAATAGAGTTATGGTATTGAAATTGAAGACAATATATTTTTCAACGTTCAATAATCTGATAAGGGTTGAAAAGCGGGCTAGTTGGTATACATTCATACTGAAATATTGGCATCGCAAACTGACACGACGTCGAAGGAGACGGGACGCGTTTGTTTGTTTCCTTTTTTGCACCTCATTAATTTGCGCTGCCAATATATCAATCTAAACCGATTCATTGTTTCACTTCAGTATACCTTTAACATCTAAACGCCCTAAAAACTCGTCGCCAAAAACACGTTGTGGAATTTCGGAACAGCGGATGAGCAAATGGTCTAAAAACCTCATTTTCTCTAGCGATCCTTGACGCATTAGAATAAAGTGTGCGCTCGGCCACTCAACGAGGTGTAGAAACTGTAACCCCGTGACTCATGGGTATAATCCACGCGTCCTCGAATGGTGATGTCTCGATAATTGAACTACATTTATTGACGCCACCTCTTGCATCAGCCCCGTATTTCTTTTTTTATTTCTGCGATGTCGGCCGCCTCCTGAGAGAAAGGGGACTCAAACAGGCGCACTGACTGTGTAAAAGGAGTGGGTAGAAAGAGTTTTGTGTTTTCGAATATACACTTGCATCTCTGTATGAAAATTTTGTCAGATTTTTGTTGCAACGTAATGCTAAAAACCTCAATTTGGTGCTTATCAAGTTTATCAAACCGTTGATGTCGTATCAAAACATATTTAAACATTCGCGCCAATCCAACTGACGTCTGGCTTTTGGCCGGCTTGAAATTTACATGCTAAATCTCGAAAAAAAACGCTGCTAGAAAATGAAGTTTTGGCAATTATTCTCAATTGATGGGGCATTTTTTATTATAAAAAATGCCACAGTGGCGGACCGCGCAATATTCGATCATGTGGGGTCCTTTAGCCTGTACCTAAATGTAAGCACACGGGCCTCAAGAATTATCGCTTACGTAAAAAAAATGTGGCCTACATTAGAACTTGCGACCTGTGCTAGAATACCATGGATTTTTTTATTGCAACTAAGACCCTGGCGGCTGGTCGATATTTAATTTGCAAACCGGTGACATTTGGGTCGTGGGTTTGATTTCGGCTGCGGTGGTCGCACTTTTCTTTTCGAAAAAAATATACTTTTTTTAGTGCACAGCAGGGAACGTTTCAGAAAGAAGACGGAGGAATTGAGCGCACTGTCCTATCCATCTCTTTTCTCAAACGTTCTCTGCGCACTCAGAAGATGTGTTTCTTTCAAAAATGCCATACCCGCCAGTCCAAGTACAGCCACTCTTTTGCAAATTTCTGTGTAGGCAATAACATAGGGGCCCGTGTAGCGTGCAAAATCTGTGCAGGTTAACGAATACCGGATGGCTGTAATTTCCTAAGCCCTTCACTACGACGTCTCTCAATCGTATCGAGATTTCGGGACGTTAAACCCCAATTAATATTAATACTATCGTTGCTATCATATTATTATTATTATTGTTAGTAGTAGTAGTAGTAGTAGTAGTAGTAGTGGTAGTAGTAGTAGCAGTAGTGGTAGTGGTAGTAGTAGTAGTAGTAGTAGTAGTGGTAGTGGTAGTGGTAGTAATAGTAGTAGTAGTAGCAGTAGTAGCAGTAGTAGTAGTAGTAGTAGTGTGTTCACTCTGTTTAGGCATGCTTCTTTCTTTTGTTTTGTTTTTTTTTGCTTTATCTCGCGGGGCAATTTGATTCCAAGGTTCACTCGAATGGAGAAATACACAATTCGAAAAATCCGAATATAAACGCACCGCCACGATTCAGCGCTAACGAATCAAGCTCAAAGTGTCTTTTTTTTTTTTGTGCGTGTGGCTTCAAAAATTGGTTCTTTATGCCTCCTTTTATAGGCTTTTGCGAGAAGATGATCCTGCTAAAGGACTACTTCTCTTGTAGCCTGACCTACTACCAGTCGTACGATGAGTTTGGTCACTCGTACCTGCTAACCAAGCAACACAGCTGCAAGTACGTATACCTTTATTTACAATTAGAAATTGACAAAAAATCGAATGGCTTCCACTATGTGATCACAAGCTTTCATTGAATTTTTTCTCTACTTTAAAAAAATAACACTGTGTCCGAGTGGATTCGAGCCTTGCATGACGAATTCTTAATATCAGGACGATTAGGCCGCGCTATATTCATCGATTTCAAAAGATAAGTACAACCGTATACAATAACATTTCAGCTTTGTTGTTGTCCAAGAAAAATGTGATGGTAGAACGTTCGAACTATACGCAGGCAAGCACTTACTAACCGGTACTAAGGAACATTCAGAGGCCTAGAATGGGAAGGGTTAGGGCTATGTTAACGAAGAGTACCTTAATATTTTCGCTTCCCCGACTACTTTTCGTTGCTGAGTAACTCAAGGTACGACTTGAAATTCATTATCATTGAATTATACAAGGAGAGCAGAAAGGGAAGTCCTAAATTAATCTGCAGAAAACAAAAGTAATGCACCACAACCTCGGAAAGGACGAGTGCTTTGAGATAGGTAGCAGTGCACTTGAAGTGGTGAAGAAGTACGTCTACTTAGCACAGGTAGTAGCCGTGGAGCCGAACCACTAAATTGCAGTAAATAGAAGAGTAAGAATGAAATGAAACATATTCGGCAAACATTGTCAAATTATAACTGGTAGATTGCCACTATCCTTCAAGAGGAAGGTATGTGACAGCTGCATCGTGCCAGTACTTACCTTCGGAGAAGAAACCTGGAGGCTTACAAAGACGGTTCAGCTAAACGACGCAGCAAGCTATCAAAAGTAAAATAACATGTGTAACCTTAGAATACAAGGAAAGGGCAGAGTGGGCCAGGGAACATACCGAAGTTTAAGAGGGAGACAGAAGGTTAGGTTGGCAGATGAGATTAAGAGGTTTGCGGGTATAAAATGCCAGCAGCAAGCACAGGACTGAATTAACTGGAGGAACAAGGAGCAGGCCTTTGCCCTGAGGTGGGCGTGGTCACGGTGATGATTATGATGACTAAAAGACATTCAAGGCATCTCCCACATAATTACGACTATCACATTAAACGTTCCAGCTATTTTCTGGATTATCTGAGATTGCCGTTATTTTTAATGGATGTGAAAATGGGCTATCGTAGTGCAATTTTGTTGCGGGCTCCATTTCATGGCGCTTGTCAATCGGTGTTCACTTCATACTGATAAAACTCGCACAACCCTTACGCAATTTACTTAAGATGATTAGAAGATGCAAACTATTTTCTTTTTCATCTAAACCACTGTAGTGATGCTGCCACGTACCCCTCGAAACCACCTACACGTCATCTGGTTTTGCATTGTCTCTGTGATTGAACGACCTTTGACCAAGCTATGTTACGGGGACGAGATCAGGTATCGTACATCATGTTACGTCACTGGGACGGCATGATGACGTCATAATGACTTCACAAATTTTTGCGATCTGGGACATCATATCATGATGATGATTTTCAGGGGTGAAGTTCCTTAATGTCAAAGTTTGTCCGTTGGCAGCGTTGGCGGGCGTCGCAGCCGCGATGAAGGAGAAAATGACGTCGATGATGATCACGGCCAACGACTGGCTTGGGCAGTATATTACGTCTCTATATGCTCTGCGATGCATTTTGTATGACTGGAAACAACCAACAACCACGAGGGGAACGTGCAGAGAACTCGTCTCTCCCAACTTCAGGCTTGGACGACACCACAAAGCACTAATAACGAAGGCAAAATAAAATTCACAACTCAGCACAACACACCACTTAGGGTAAATAAACATTGTACATTATGTTACACCACGTCGACACCCACTTTCATGCATGAGTGGTAAATGTCACGGGTGAATGACTGTAACACCGTAGAATCCGACTGCTTCATTCACTCACTATCCTTCCCTTCGTGGATATGTCGTGTTCTTCTATTACTCGTCCCCGAGTCCGAGAGACGCGGGACGCCGCATGCGCGGGACGCTGACGGGAAAATTTCGTGTTTAATTAGGCATCTGAGGCTCTTGCGTTAAAGGAAATATGCTTGCGCTTTCGTCAATTGAGTACGATGGTTGCTGGGGTGGCCATGGTGTTTAGGGTAAGCGGACTTATACTACACCGCTACGCGCGCCACTCAGGGTAAGATATCGCCTGATGTGTTCTCTTTTGTTTATGATTGAAGCACTTTAAGAGCCCGGCTCATCGTTCATATGTACATCTCACTTGACGTAATCACGCTTACAGTAAAACGCTCAACACGGACCATAACAAGGCTAGAAATGCCGCAAATTGATTTGAATAGAATTGACCATGTCTATACAAACATGTAGTTGGGAGAAATTGCAAGTAATAGCGATTCTTAACATCGCTAAAAACGCTTCGAAAACATGCGCCTGATCCTGGGGCCTCGCCAAGAAATCGCGCCACCGCCGCACCAAAAATATATCTCTCCAAGCTGCACTTTGCCGATCACTCCATCTGAAGGGGCCCAGAAGCTGACGGACCTTGCTGCCGAGGACAAGTGTCTCAGCTTCTACAACAACCAGGAGGTCGATAAAGCGCATGAACAAAGTGCACCAACGAGTATATAGTGCGCTTGTCGCACCCCGAGTTGTAGAACTTGCGGAACTATACGTTATCAATCGATCAATGCTTAGTTGATCAAGTTAATAGAAAAGTGGTTACATAATTATTTGGACCATTAGCCTGTGCGGCTAGTTACTGGTCCGATCTATTACATGAGTATTATATATCATGTAAGAAGCAGACGTGCAGTTAATATCAGTTTGAATCTTCATACTAATTCAATGACAGAATAGCTTCAAAATATATTATATCTATTTAGCTGCACTGTGCAATAAATACAAAATTACCTATATAATTTTGGTAGGGAAGCATTAAGAAAGAAAATGCATGAATTGTATGAATACAAGACATAGGAACACAAGAAAAAAATATGTGCAGAATTTGTGGACAAGACTGCGTTGAATAACCAAAACAGAATTTTCAAAAGAAGGAAAAAAAAACATACGCAAGGCAAGTTGTAATAAGAGCATGGTCGTGAGCTTCAGTTAGGAACATTATTGGTTTACAAAATGGATTTTGAAGATTAAAATAAAGTTATGTCCAAGTTAATTTTCAAGTGAAATTGGGTTGCGTATTTTAGCACCAGTGAACTGGAGCTAAAATGTGGAACGCAATGCATTCAAAATCCACTCGATGCACAGAAATTCTACATGCTCGCCTGAAACATTGACACAATCGTCGGTAGGGTAAACTGAGCAGTTGGAATGCTATCAACTGGGATGGCTGCGTAGCCTTGCATGTTGCGCTGCGATTCCCGTTCGTACTGTGAACTTCGCACTTGTGGAGTGGCATGTGCTTTTTTTTTGTTTTAACACAAAAGTGTCCTATGCCAGGGGCCACCAAGGTTTCAATGACGTATTTCCGTCACGGAAATGTCCTTGCGAGGATGCGCATGGTCAAATCTCAAAGAAAAGATGTGTTGGCAGCGGGAGTTGAACCCGCACCCTCTCGGTCGGTGACAACAGATGCCGGGCACGCTATTCATCGCGCAACGGCCACACACTGGGCAGGGGCACAACCGGGCCGTTTATATTTACCATTTTCATCTCGTGGTGCTCTTGTTCGGCGGAGTGCTGTCAGCGTCCGAGAGCGGTTGATTGTTGTAATGGATCACGACCGTGACATATGCCTATGTGCTGGTGCATCGCGTACGTGGATGAAGGACCATTCTGAAAGTGGATGAAGTGCTTTGTAGAAAAATTCCGGCTCGTGTCGCCATATTGTCACCGCCTATGGCTCTTTCACAAGTGTAGCAATAATCGGCGATGGCACTTCTGGACACTCATGATTAAAAATAGCGCAAGAACATGACACACAAACGAAGAATACACGAGGTGTAAGAACGCGAGACACAAACGAAAAATACATGGCACCCATCTTCCTCTAGTGTTCGTTTGTGTCTCGCGTTCTTGCGCCGTTTTTAATCATGAACCCACGTCAACTTGCCTAACTATCAGTGTTTCTGGTCACTCGCTGTGCCTCTTTGCCCCATTACCCTGAGGTCGTGCTAGGACTTTTGTCAGCAGTTGCAATTTGGACTCTCTACGAAGCGAACGTGATCGCGGGAACTCATCCAGATCCAACGCGCGCAGAATTGCAAATGGACACGAAAAATCTTCTACCGCATAACGCACAGCAGTTGGCTTCAATGTCTTATGTACTTGGTGTAAAGAAAGTGCTCTGAAAAGTTTTTTTTTTCGTTCCGCATTGCAGACTCTTGGAAGATTACGGAAGGTGCACCTACGAAAAAGTGCTGAAGAACTCTTGCGGATCACTCAAAGCCCTCTTCAGCAACATCAGGGACGTGCGTGACTACATTGCCAAGCCGTTCAATCAGAGGCATCAGGTGTCGTGCTCTATACCGGCAGGTAAGATATCATGCGAGGAAGGTTTGGCAAAAAGCTTTTTTTCGTCATGGTTGCCGTTCCGCAGAGGGAACAAATGTATATGCCTCGACAGCAAGAGGGCTGTCAGAAGAGCGTCGTTCATTGACTCGTGAAAGCAGGTACACTGTAAGGTAAAGGTGAGTGCGGAAGAGAGTGTGAAAAGGAATTCAGTAAGATCACGGGGAAACATCAAGTGTGGTCAGCGTAAAGCCCTGATCACACTTAAGCGTTACCACTCGACAGCTTATAGCGCGTACACTCGGCGTCACATCGCGTCTCTATTGAAGGAGACGGGACACCACACGCTGACGCGTGTAACAAGTACGTGTTGTTAGGGTTTAAGCATGGCAGGTTGGCGTTGTTGAGCTGTAACTTCCGGCGATAGTCACTTGCCAGGAGTGGATCAAGAATAGGGGTTTTCAGCTTGTTCAGTATTGCGGTACGCGCAAAGGAGTTTATGGAATACCGGGTACTGGACTATAAAACCGACGTATTGTCGCGAGAGCAATGTTTCGCGGAAAACCTTGTTCTTTTACGGCTCACAAGCGGAGCAGTCAAGGTCACCCCCGTTCGGCATTAAAAGGGGAAAGCTTACTCGGAAAAGCGTCTAGCAAGAGGCAGGTCCGGCGCCACCGTCTGAGTTTAAGCCATTGTTGGCAGGCACGCGTGTCATTGAGAATGACATGGGGACGCGACCACTTAGCCTGACCGAGACATAGATAGTGGCGGCAGGTAAACGACCATATTCTCCCCCGCTGTTGTTATGATGTCGGGGCGCCTCGCTGTCGCATGTACACCTGGTAAGCGCACGGAGCCCAATGGTGTACCCATCGCTCTTAAGGACGCTTCTAGGAAGCAACAATTAACGAAAAAACTGACGGGGCTCGAGCGTGAGAATGGCCGCCGACTGAACTCGGCCGATGGAGGCAGCACGAGTAATGTTGGGCAGCACGGCCTGGCATGGGAGAGAGTGTCACGTGCGGAGAACCTATCCCTTTGCGTGTTTCATTTGGTAAAGGCACTGCGCCGTGTCGCCTGTAGGCAGACAGAAATTAGGTGCCTTCTTCTTTTTCCTCATGAACCACTAACAACAACAACATTTGGTAAGGAGGTTTTTACAAATGTAGTGCCTTTTATGAAAGTGTTTCTGTGATTGGTTGTGATGATGCGAGTCCCAACATGTGATTGGTTTTTGTGAAGACTCTTTGTTCGACCAAGGGTTAAAAAGAGGATGTTTGAATTTGAAAAGGGAGCGGAGTCGGGGTAAACAGCGGATCTCACCCCCGGAGACCAGGCCATGCAGGCCGAGGGGTATGCCACCATTTTCTATGTTTTGTATTTGTGACCTAGTGCATTTTGTAAATTGAAGTTGTGTTAGCTAAATAAACCCCCAATGAGTGCTCCCCGAAATCATCGTGTTGACTTCTCATCGATTGCCTCTGCGGAGTTTCACCCACACTTATTCGTCTCCCTGGTCGTCCGATGCGCCTAACTTTGAACAACGCCGACGTTTCGCTACAGTATTGTGACGTTTGCTGCAATTTCAATTGCGGTCACTCTTTGCTTTCAACTAGTTCCCCCGAGGAAAACATATTTACAACTGCAGCTCATTGGGCATCACGACACTGCAGGGAGTATAAACTAACAGAAAAATATGCACTGCGTTTCTGCTACAACAGTTATTTGCTTGCCTAGCTAATATTGGGCCCACCAGATGTCACAATTCATCCAGCCTATCATGTTGGGCGATGGCTTCCGGAATAGCACTAAAGCAAGGTGGTTAACAAACTAAAATTATACCTGAGGCTCTTACGAAATGAGTGTTGATTTAAAAACGCGTCCCCTCGGCCGGGTAGTATTACTTGCACGACTGTACGAGAGGATGGCGGAGAATGCTAGTATCGACTGGGGATCTGGGTTGTCATGGAGGCCATCAAATGTGAAGAAATTGGGATAAATTCTTTGTTACCACATGCTGTCAAGTAAATAAACGTGTTCTCTTCGAGCCACTCCTCCCTGGAGAAAAGAAAGTATTAGCACAGCTAGCAGTGCGTCTCGTGGGACGCAGCCAGAACCGAGCTGGTGGGCACCTAGCTCGTCCTGACATGGTTAGGCTTCTGCCTTCTCACCTACATCTCTCACACGACTTGCTGTGCTATTAGATATATGGCTACGTTTGACCTTCACATTTTTCTTTGCCTCTGAATTACTATTTATTTCTCACTAGGCCTGTAGGTAAACCTCTACTCCTAACAGTTCTGATGTATAAAGTTCCTATACATAACTCGCAACTGACGTGAGTTCCGGTCTTCTCTCTGCCATTACCGAGCACATACGTCTCAGTGACTGCACCGTGTTTACGTTCATGCGGTGGATCTTCTGACGTAGACCACGTGTTTGACGTTTGACGTAGAGCACGTGTTGACGTAGAGCACGTGTCGTTTGCCTTTCGCGCATCACGAAAGAAAAGCGCGTTAAGGAAATTATGCAGCTATCGGCGAAGCAGTGTTGACTGAGGAACTCGGATCCTTTCTGTCTGCACTGCAGTGTCCGAGCTCAGGGTCTCGCACGCAATGGGGGAAAATCTTCGCAAGACATTTCGAAGCATAACTTGCCTGGTATGAGAGGATGCGCGTACACACGCACGTTGTTAAGCCTTGATGTCCTTTGTAGTTATGCGCCCATGAGCCATGTCCTGTGTTTGTCGGAGAGCTCTTTTGTGCGGTAACGCTGGTTTGTGATCACCTTTCGCAAACAGTAACTTCCCGCCTGTGGTCCTTTTTTTTTTTATCTCGTTTACGCTCCTCGTGTGACAGTCAAGTATCTCACAAATGGCGTTGCGACGTAGTGTCGATGGGATATGCGAGAGCTGAATGATCGGTGAGAGCTGCATGGCAACAGGAGATGCTACGGAGATCACGGACGACACAACAGTTCATTACGAAACACTCCGAGCGAGTCCTCTGGCATGTGCTGGGTGATGGTGCTTCATATCCCGAGATTGTATCGCAGAGCTTCGCGGTGTGACGTACTTGCACGTTACGTATATCTCACATGTGCCCCAGTTATCGGGCAAACCTCCGGTAATCCCTGCACTGGTCTAACAAAAGTTAACAAGGCAACACGAGAGCGGCCAACACCAATGAGGGGCTGCACGATGCAGCCTCTCCTGTGAACGATCTCCGACGAGTTCTCGGGCGGGGATGGAGCACGTGCACGTGCACAATTAAAATGTTTTTTTTTAATCGACGACACATGACAGACCTCGACCCTAACAGCTCTGCTGTGAAAAAAAGTGAGGGCGGGAGACCAGTTATCAATACTGATACACGCCGGACCCAACTGTGTATTACAATGGTGTTTCGCATACGCATACACCCTGCAGATATGCAGAGGCAGCGTGGACCCGTGTCCGCGCTCCAGAGCTCCTGCGACGAGTTCGCAGCCGTGAAGAGACTGCTTCTCTGCGGTGTCGCTTTCGATCGGCTGCTTCCAGCTCCCGTGCCAGCTCGGAACGTTTCGTCGGCCTTGGTCGAAGTGAACAACTCGTCAACGGATGCGCTGTGCTCGTAAGTGCCTCAGTGATTCTTGGCCTCGCACTTATAGTTGGTTAAAACCTTAGAATAAATACAAGCCCTGTCCATCGAACTGCGCACGCTTGTCAATTGCCTGTGAAATAATTTCGCACCCGCAGTTTTCGTTCCAAAACGTAAATATACTTACAATGCGCACGGATCAAAATGGGAAAGCTGAGCCCTAAGTAAAACACACACTTTCGTTTCCACCGTCACTTGGGTTATAGCGGCATAATTTCAACTCGAATGCATAGATCGGAACCAACGTAACCTTTAAAAAGCAGATTCGTTCCGACGTAACGTAGTAACCTCCAGCTATTACGCATACCAGTCGTTATACTATATAAAAACAATGTTGCTTTCTTAGGAACTGTAGATTGTCTGCACTAATATTAAACAGTGCTTCGCCTTTCCCACTAACCTGATTCCAGAACTTCTGATAAAATTGATTAGGACTCGACTTGAATCAGTGCCACCACCATGTCTGTATGGGAACACCAACTATCTCACACATTTGAAAAGTGGCGGACGTTATAAAAATAAAGTCAAAGGCCCTGTCTTCGCTCAGGAGGGCCAGTCAGCAAAAAAATTCGCAGGACACCAGCCAGCGACGCTGAGAACAAGAACCGCTTTTGTTTCGCCGCTCTGAATAATCACAACCAGCCTTCCGGACCGGCACAACTCAGCAGTAGCATACGCAGGAGGACACGAAAACCCGGAACGAACAAACCCCGCAGACAGGCGGTTAAGGAAACATACGGCACGGGACATAACGACAGGAAAGCCAGTGCGAAACATAGCAGCAGGAAAGCAAACACACACGTATCACTTAATAGAATGCGAGCCATCGACTCGCCTTAACACCCGCGCGGCCTCAGCTCTGTAGCACGCATGGAGGAAAAACCCATCGCGCCTAGCGCGACCGGCACTGTATCCCATCGCTCCCCTGCATGCCACCAAAAAGCCCCTTTATCCGCCTGCCGTTTTCCCGCCCCCTGTGGATTTTTTGGATGCCCACGCTCGTCCCGCGCATGTGCAATGCGCATGTGCTCTCCTCGCCTTCCTTCCACCGTGCGTGTTGCAGATAAGGGCCCATCGGCCCGACAAGGTCGAGTAAGGGTCCTTGTTGAGTGAGTTGGTTAACGTCAATGGGGTACACATATAGCATCGCGAACTTGAAAAACAAGGATAAGATAAAAAAGGTGGCACGGCTGTGTTATACTTCTTTTCTCTGATCTGTGTTTTCCTTGTTCGCGCTATTATGTGGTACCTCAATCACGGAAATAGTTATACGTGATTGAATGAAACGTTATAAAAATTATTTTTTGGTGGTATAAGAGTGGCTGTGGGTGGAACTTCTATTTTCATTCAAAGTTTGTCACTTATTATGGCTCCAATACGTTTTGATACATCAGTCTTAAGGCATCAGAAAGAAATAAATAAATGCGTAGGAGCAGCTTCGAAAAGTGCTTTAATAACTACTTTACGAGGCAATGTATAAGCTGTTTTTCACGGAGGTGTACGACTCGGGAGGTGACAAGGCAGAATGGCGACATATGGAAGCTCGTTTCGATGTGCTTAATTCTGCTCTGCGCTTCTTTGGCAGAAACGTTTAAAAAAAACTTGCAAATGCAATTGTCAGTACCGCATGACGCTGAAGCTTCAGCGTGTCATTATTCAGACACTTTTGTTGCATTGATTGAACAAATTAAAAAATATATATCAAGGTTATCTTAGCCTGTATATTTCTCGTAGTTGCACCGGGACAAATGTATCACTACTTAACATCTTATTTTAGCATACAAAGGAAGTTATGATCATTTGTCGTCAAAACTTGTGGAGCATACTCAGGCACATACAAGAAATTTTTTTTTTTGCGATGAGAATCCAAAACGTTTCTCATCAGACTAACTCAGATTCAGGCTCGTGGCTCGATCTGAGTCCGTGTGAGTCCCAGTGAGTCGGCTCAAGAGAATGTTACTCTAGAATTAGGTTTCCCGACCCTGGTATGAATGCTTTATAACACCGATATCCCGCATAATTGGTGTTCTTCTTGGCGTCTTTTGACATAGTACCTGCGAATGCGAGTTATGAGTGCTCCGAAACCAATGAGGCCATTTTCTTGAATGAGATGAGAACATAATATATATTTATCATTACTTCCTCGGAGAAGTTAGGGGGGGGGGGGAGTCAAGACCTTTTCCTGCATAAATCACACTTCCAATCAATAACTATTGAAATGATGTATGAAAGGCACTGCCTTGCAACACGTGTGAGTAGACGTGCGTATAAATGGGAACTTAGGTGACGCTGCTATTAACCTTGAAGATGAGTTGATATGACTTTAGGTTGGCAAACTCACTCAGACTCCCTATATCTCATGCTTTGGACTCACTCGGACTTGGACTCACCATTTTTTTTCAACCTGACTCACTCAGACTTCAAAATCTCCAAACTATTACCCACCTGGACCAGTCAGACTCAGACTCACAGCTTGATCTGAGTCTGAAGTGACCCATGGTAATGACACATGCTGTTCCATGACTGACACAGGTACACGGTAATGTTAGACACGGGAAGTGACATTAAGATGTCACTGAATTGGACATAAACACTTCCTGAATTGCGAAGTCGCCTTCTACTGAATGTTTATATGCGGGTGAAGAATATATTGAGGGTTGTCCCTTCGTGCAGCTAAAAACGTCAGGAGGCTAAATCTTCTATATTGCGAAATCCATAAGCCTGGCACTAACCATCATATCAATAATGCCTGTGTTATATTCGGATACTTCTAGGTTATTGAAGGAGATGAAGTTCTGCATATACTCGGCTGTCAAGGATGCTGGATGCTCGGAGTCACTGTTCTTCAACACGGAGGTTTCCCTGCTCAGGAGGCGACTCCTCGCGGAGTTCGAAGGCGACTGCGATGACACGCTTTCTCCTGGTGGGACAGCGGTGGTTCTGCAAAAGATCGTCAAGGTATTCCAAGCTAAACTAGGCATGCATATTTCAGTGTTAGTGTTCGGTTACAGTTCATTAAGGCGACAGCCTTAGATGCTTCATCATATGCGAAAAGCGACAGTCATCCGCGTCAACATCAAGGGAAGCGAAAAATCATCACGGGCGACATTGATGATGTCACCTTGATCATGTCACCTTGATCATGTCGCCCTATGATGTCGCCTTTACGTCACAGGGTTCAAGACTTTGTAACACATGAACTCTTGCGTATTGAGGCTGAAATCTCTACGAGAGCACTTGTCTGAGCATGCCGTAGGGTGGAAGCTCTTCAGGTTTCGTCTCCGGTCGCAATGCTACCATTGACATACAGACGTTAAATTGTAAATATATTCGTCAGATATATTGTCACCGCTACCTTTATTGTGATGGCAATACACCCTCGGGCAAGTTTTATTTATTTATTTATTTGAATACTTTCCATGCCCGAAGGCTTTACAGAAAGGAGTGGGGGTTATACAACAAAAAGTAAGCGAAATGTTACAATTGCTGCAAAATGGAGAACTTGAAGTTTGCAGGGTCTATGAGGGATGCGGTGGCAGCGGAAAGGCAGTTCCAGTCTTTGCTTGTTCTGGGAATGAAGGAATCCCTGCAGTGGTTTGTTCGGCAAAATGGCACACCTACTTTAAAGCAATGATCGAAACGAGGAGAAATGTAAGAGGGGGAAGAGAGAAGGCTCTCTTTTAAAGATGGATTGTAATGATAAATTTTATGAAAAAGTGAAAGGCGAGAGCATTTTCGACGGAACGATAAGTCGGTTAGGCTCAGAGTTTTTTTTCATAGCTGTGACGCTGGCATGACGGCAATAATTGCACAAAATGAAACGGGCTGCACGGTTTTGAACGGCTTCTAGAGTGAGAGTTAGGGTTACTTGACCGGGATCCCAGATGGCGCATGCGTATTCCAGTTTAGAGCGTACTAACGTTTTGTAAAGGTTTAGTTTCACTGACATGGGTACGGAAGAAAAAATTCGTCACAAATATCCGAGCATGCGGTTAGCATTATTAGTGACGTATTCGACGTGTTTCTGCCAGGATAGATTGTTAGTAATGTTAAGCCCAAGATATTTATACGAGCGCACTGAGGATAAGGGAGCATCATTAAGAAGATACATGCGATTGTTAAAAGCTGAAGTATTTCGAGATACACGCATGCTTTTACATTTGGTTGAATTAAGTTTCATCCGCCAGTCACGACACCAAAGAGACACGTTATCTAGGTCATTCTGAAGTCTGATAGAATCAGTTGGGTTAGTGATTTTGGAATACAGCACACAATCATCAGCAAATAATTTAATGGTTGAAAACTTAACACAGTTAGGAAGGTCGTTTATATAAATCAAAAATAACAATGGACCTAACACAGAGCCCTGCGGCACACCTGATGTTACGGCAGAGTTATCGGAAGAATAGTTGTTAGCAATGACATATTGCGACCTGTTAGAGAGAAAGAACCTAATCCAGCCAAGCACATTAGGGTCTAGGTTCAAATGATTTATTTTAACGAGGAGAAGTTCATGAGAAACGGTATCGAACGCCTTATGAAAATCAAGAAAAATGCAATTAGTGTCGTAACCTTCGTCAGAATTGGCAAAGAGATCGTTAGTGAAAGACACTAGTTGGGTTTCGCATGAAAATGTTCTCCTGAAGCCGTGTTGGGAGGGATGAAAAAAGGAATTTGTTTCAAGGAAGTCCATTAAATGAGAGAAAATAATATGTTCGAGTAACTTACAGGAAATGCTTGTGAGAGATATTGGTCGATAGTTTTCTGGAAGATGCGGGTTACCTGACTTATAGACGGGCACCACGTTTCCGGAATTCCAATCAGCGGGTAGCGATGAACACTGTAATGACTGATGAAAAAGCTTTGCAAGGACAATGGATGAATACACTTCTGTTAATTTCAACATTTTAGAGCAAATTTCATCGGGGCCTGCAGAAGCAGACATTTTCAAACCCTGAATTAGCCTAGTTGAGCCCACCCAGTCAACAAAAATAGGTTTAATGGGCGGAATATCAGCATGGGGTACATGGGGATATAATGAAGGGGCTGTTGTTTGAAACACTGAAGAAAAGGCATTATTTAGAACCGTGCAGCATTGGTCAGGTGGTACAACAAGGTCAGAACATGTTAATTGAATATTAGATCGAGATTCACCTCTCATTATGCTCCAAAATTTGCGGAGATTAGTCTGAAGAAGAGCAGGCAGTGTGGAATTAAAAAATGTTGTTTTTGCGTTGCTAACAGCGTCGTTATATTCCTTGTTTATGCTATAGTACTCAGACCAACGGCTGGGGAGGTTAGATCGCCGTCATCGTCGCTGTCGTGTTTTGTACGAAGTCTAAACCGATCACACCCGCTGCATCATATGTTCTACCGAAGGGAAAAAGCACACGAGAGGGGGCGACGAGCGAGGCTGCAACAATCATGAAACGAACCGACCAATTCTTCGTAATAAGGAAGGCGCTTGCGACATCTTCACCTCACCTGCGAAATATGGCGTAGAATACAACTCGTTATTTGCGAAAGCTGCCGTTATTGAGGAAACGGCCCGCCCGCCCTGTAAGAGCATGAGAAAACGCGTGGGGCGTGGTGGAGTCGCTCGAGTAGCAGCTATGAACTTCGACTGATAGGGAGCGGTCGCCGTCGCTGGCACGTGCTTTGAGGGCAAGATCAGCCGACGCCTCGTGTGCCCATCCTGCATGCTCTTCTTTCAAAGCGAAGAAACTATGAAAACTACAGCTCTACCAGGAGGGACCGTATTTTTTACACCAGCGTTTAGTCGAGTTACGCAAGATCGAACCAAAACATGTTTTTATAGAGAGAGCTTCTAGGTGGGCAAGTTGATGCATGTTTTACGGAAGTAATAAGTTGCAAATGAGGCGAACACAAAAAGAGAGATGAATGAAAGAAAGGCGTTCGTTTATGTCTTTTCTTGTGCTCGACTCGTTTGCGCCTTAATTCATTCCGTGAAGCCTTTACAACCGCTAGCCTTACATCGGATAATAGTAGGATTTGTTGCTATCACATTCATTGCTAGCACTTTAGGGGGCCGGGTGGTCACATGTTGTCGTGATCACTTGGCGTTACGCAGGAAAAACAACGCATAACATAGCCTGCTGTGACATACTGAGAACGCGCTCGCATCGAAGCCAAGTTTCCTTCCTCTTGTTATCGAGCGCCTTGATGATCATATCAATTGCGGAGATTACTGCTATAAGGCTAGGGAGACGTCACAAGGAGAAGCACGCATAAAAAGTGAAACAAGTAGCAAGTGAGAAATAGAACTATAAAGAAAATAAATGGGCAGGGAACTACAAACAAATAGAATTTAAAAAACCATAGATAACTGAAAAAAAAACAAGAAAGACAAAGGGGAGCAAGGGTAGATAAAACCGAACAAAGAACGCTGCCCAGCTCTGCACTTGGTTCACGCTCGGCACCAGTCACTAATGACGAAGCACATGTTTATTGCTCAAGCGAGAGTCAGTTACGGAGAACGATAAAAAGGACAACTAATTATTCCCTCTTGCTTTACTGCTCGCCATCATTAGCCGTGGGAATTAACTTCGTGTTTGGGACTGGCCCTTGCTGATTTTACGCTAGCTTCAGTGTTGCACGCGCTGCCGAGAATGCGTGCCTGCGCGTTGACGGACCTGCTAATCTGCGGTTACTGCTGTTCTACCTATGACAAATCTTTTTTACATTGCATTTGTGACATTAGCCATACAATATCCACGCGTGTTATTTTTGTGTGCTGGGTTGAAACCCGCCAAGACTGTGAGCAATATTCGGCTCAGGTCAGCGCCTCACTGTTCGAGAAGCTTCACGTTTGCAGTAGATCATTTTCTTTAGATTGCGCACAGATATATATATATGTGTGGGGTTTAACGTTCCCAAAATTACCATATGAATATGAAAGAAACCGTAATGAAGGGCTCCGGAAATTTCGACTACCTGGGGTTCTTTAACGTGCGCTCAAATCTGAGCACATGGGCCTACATCATTTCCACCTCCATCGCGAAAATGCAGCCGCCGCAGCCGGGATTCGATCCCGTGACCTGCGTGTCAGCAGCCGAGTACCTTAGCCACTAGACCACCACGGCAGGGCAACGCGCAAAGAACGCGAACACTTAAGATTATTCCAGGGCTTTAGTAAGCAGTGATAGAGCTGATAAGCTCAACGCATTCTGTTGCCCTGCCGCGGTGGTCTAGTGGCTAAGGTACGCGGCTGCTGACCCGCAGGTCGTGGGGTCGAATCTCGGCTGCGGCGGCTGCATTTCCGATGAAGGCGGAAATGTTGTAGGCCCGTGTGCTGCTCAGATTTTGGTGCAGGTTAAAGAATCACAGGTGGTTGAAATTTCCGGAGCCCTCCACTACGGCATCTCCCATAATCATATGGTGGTTTGGACGTTGAAGCCCACATATGAATCAACGCATTGTGTATGAAAGACAGTACACCTTGACAATGACCTGATTATCGACGGCTGACGCTCTGTTCGCTGCTATTATTGAACAATGCTTCGTGCTGTAGCTTGTGTTTTCCTTTCGCGGCAACTAGTTCGGCCAAATAAAGAGTTTCACCTCAGACACACCGCCTTCTGGTTTGGCACATGGCACGACCATTAGACACTACTGTTATTGTCAGTTCTGGAGCTCGTCTGTCCCTTGTAAAGTTTCGGCCGTTCTTGGTGCTCACGGTATTAGGATGCAAGCCCATAAGCAGGTTGACATTTTTGAGAATGGGATCACGTTACGGAGAGAGAGGGGGCTGAAGGAACCTTAGTTCTCTTGCAATTAATAACATTGCCAATATATGCACCAACTAGACACTATGAAAGTAATTTTAAGCAGTGAGGTAGCTCGCTGATTAATAGGCTGAGAAACAGACCCATCCTGTGAATAATTTGGGAAGGTCGGTAGTTTTTTATAGCATCGCGAGTAGTGTTGTAGAATTAAGACGTCACATTTTGTTTACGCATATCTTTCGTCATACTATTCGCGACCTTCATCAAGTTATAGATTCAGTCTGTTTCACACTTACGGGGAATCTCGGAGCGCATGGCATCACGATGCGGCCAGCGCAGCAGTCGCGCACTGGCAGTAGCCTGCGCATGCGCAGATGCTTGAGGAACGTGTTACTGAACGGCATCGTCTTCAACGGCTGTGCGCGCTAGCCACAGTGTCGGGCAGCCTGATAATTTTATCGTTGCTGCGGGAATTGTATTCTGTACCAAAGGTTGTGCAATGCCAACCTCTGAGCCTTCATTGGCGATAATGGGGTTCTAGAAACAGCATTTGAGAGCATAGGTTGTTTGCTCTTTCGAAACGCCATAGTACTGAGTGCGTTCACGTACATTTCTTTTCTTTATGTGTGAACCACAGTGCGCTGCGACGAGGAATGCCGTAATCAGCGCTTACTCTGCGGGGTATTCATTTCGCGCTAAAGAAAAGAAAAACACGAAGAGCTTCACAGCGACTACCGTGCAGCTATGAGGGTTCGACGCAACAAAACAAACAAAAACGAGTTAATTAGTGTGCAGCAGTTTAAGATACCGACCTGAACGTCTTGCTCTTCTCGATGGCATTTCATTACTTGAGACAGCACTCACTAGCCGGCGCCGAAATGCCCCCTTGCGTGAAGCTTCTAATTTCACTTAATACACCGTCATGTCCCCAAGGGCAGCGATGACGACGTTCATTTTGAACGGCAGTAAGGCGCACTGCGACGCGATAAGCAATATCGGCCCAGCACCCGCAGCAACGATGAAATTCGTCGGCTCCTCGACAATGCGGCCAGCGTGCTCCGCCGTAGCCGACGACGTCGTTCAACCGTTCAGCACAATGCCCTCCTCAAGCAAATAGGCAAGCTGCTGCTGGTGTGCGCTGGCGGCAGCATGGCCGCATCGCGAGGCCAGGCGCAATGAGATTTCCCCTAAGTGTGAAACAGAGTGAACAGCAACGTTTTTCTTAGTGGCTGCCGTGGAAGTAATGACGAGTTATTTGTCAATCAAGTGATCCTTAAGCTAGGTTATGAAAGTGCATGGACGACGCCTCTACTTTAACTAACAATAAGGTATATGAACAAGAGGCGTTGTGTATGTATTTCTTAAACTGATGTCTTTTAAACATATGTGGTTAAGAAATTTAACCGAACGCTGCATTCCTTGAAGTTGCAATGTTATCCCCATTCGTCACTCAGAAATTCTTCAAGAGAAAGTCAAGTGTTGTTATTCTACAAACCCGCAGGCTGCGAGCTCAAGGAGTTCACGCAGGAATGGGAGACGTGCGATGTGGACAGAGCTCACGAAGTGAACCTCAAGTATCGGAATGGTACAGGTCTACAGGACGAGGCTACCGCTCCCGACCGTCAGCGAGAAAGGTTTTGCAGGTGACCTACTAGAAGTTTTACGCATAGACATAGTGGGTTATTTGAGGATTTATCAACGCTGTCTTTTTCACCCGACGACATGCGGGCGAATTTGATATACTTTTCAATAGTGCCGAAGCCGTTTCCCGAGCCCTTCTTTAGGCAAGCCCTTCTTCACTCGCAGCATGCGGTGCCAGCAGTTTTATTTGTGACTATACTTGATGTTTTAGGTCATCACTTTATCTGGTACCCTTAAAATATTGTTGAGAAGAACTTCTCCTGTATTGCGGTCACCAAAGCGTCACACTATCACAAAACGTTCCTCGTGAAAGAGATGTATCGATGCCGAGAATGTCCATACTCCTTCTTCAAGGGGGGCGGGATGCATGCGAAGGTTCATTGCAGCACTCCCCTCTTTATTATTTCCATGTATGTGTCAGACTTTACATCATCCCCCCGCCCCCCGCATCTGAGGTGACTAGAAGGAGCGGCCGTCACCACTGCCCACTACCCCTTTTCCGTTCGCACGCATATATATATTTTTAACGGGGAGAAGGATCCCCTACTTTCTGGGATTGTTGCACGGAAGCACAAAAGCTGACGCCATGCAGTGCATTATTCCAGGACTACGCATATTAAGAACAGCCCACAGAGGACTATGGCGGCGTCCAGAAAGCCTTCAAAAAAAAAGGTTTATAGTGCCGAGTGCCTGTTCATTCGTATGGCCTTAGACGTGCAATGAGTTATTCATTAGGGGGAGCGAAGTCTCGCCGAAGCTCTCTCCGACCTTATTGGTTATGTCAGAGAAAAGACGAACCTTCGCGATGGATGTAGAGATTAAGATGAAGCGTTGACGCGCTTCCCACAATGGCCTGATATCGACCCCAGCTTTCAGCGGGCAAATGTGGCAAGTAAATATAGTTATTCGTATGTAACATCAATGATCATTGTCGTCAAAAACATGAATAATCAAACGCTGCCCTTTCGAATAATTTCAACAATGTCCGATTGAAGTACAAGTTAGATATAATTAGAAGGTTAAAAAAACAGTGCGAAGCACAGGACAAAAGGTCACAGATGGACTGAGAGCTTTCGTTTTGTGCTGTATCTTCGTGTTGTATCTTCATAACTTATATACATGCAGCGACGGGTCCAAATTAGCATTTCACGGGGAGGGGGGCGGAGTAAAGTTGCTAGGAGGGCCTGTAATTGGCGAGACTTCATAACTGTTCGCGCTGCCGAAAACTAACGAAGTGACAAGTGTGGGACGAAAGGACCCTGTGTGTGTCTTCTTTTTCAACTCGTCTTTTCTACACTTCTCGGGGCAGTGTGAGCAGTCATGAGGAGAAAAAAAGAGACCGCTACACCACCCCGCTCCTTACAACTGGCGAGCTGATGAATGCCCAAAGATAAAAATTTCTAGAGCCACGCAGATTGGTGCCACCATTTGTTTAACTGAAAAAGACAGGAAGGTTTCGAAGGAGGGATGGCACCCGTACTATTGCGGCTATATGACTGCATATTTTACTTTTTGTTCGCTTTAATCAGATGGCGCCCAGCTGTTCTGGTAGGGGAAAGATGACAAAATAATACAAAACATAAACTATCGCAGAGACGATTAATGGTATTTGGAGTAATAGATGAATACGTGCTATGTGAAGAGTGCTTAGATCTTACTGGACCGACAAGGAAATAACCATCAAAAAAGAGGTCCCCAAAAGAGCTGCGGGCTTTTGCAAAGGCTGCAGCTCTTTTAGTATATGATTTAGTATATGATTTCATTCTAGTATATGATTTCGTTCTATTTAGTATATGATTTTGTTCTAGAAAATATTTATTTTGCGTATAGTAAAAAAAATGGCGGCCAATTAGGAAATGAGGTTGAAAAAACCATCTAAAATATTTTGTACAAAGAAAATATGTGCGACTATGAATGAATGCATACAAGTGGATCACGTGCGGAGCACTGCCGTCTGCTACGATCTTATGCTGTCATCGCCTGGAATAAAGAATGCATAACGATGTGAAAACTATAAAGGAAAGAGGAACCGAGCGCGAAAACTAGAATGATGAAAACTTATTGGGGTCGTGAAGGATTCGATCCCCGTTTTATAGGGGTAGGATCGCGGGCCACTGCCACGTAAGAACGGAAAGACCTAGCCTCACCACGACATTGTGCGCCTTCAATTGACAGCCTTAAGTTGTTGTATAGAAAGCGAAAAATAGGTAGAAAAATAGAAAGGGCAAAAAAAAAGAGAGAAACGAGTATGCAATATGGGATGAAGAAAGGAATAGCAGTAAAGAGAGAAAGAAGACAAGAAAACAGACGTAAAAATACAAAAAAGAACCAGACAAGGAAAGTGTCAAATAAGTAAAAGAAAACGTAGAAGGTTACCCAACTCTGCTCTTGATTTCATAAAGCTTGACCTTTCTGACATGAAGATGCCATAAATTTTTTGTAACAGTCTGTGCCACGTAATCTCGATTTGGTAGAACGTACGTTTGCCAGTGTGTTATAAGCGTTACTAGTCGATTCCCCCACAATTATTTGCCTTCAAGGCTGACAGACTAACTGACCGACTGACCTAACCTAACTTAACCTAAGCAATATATGCCGAGAAAAAGAAAGCAAGCATACAAGTTAAGAAATCTTATTAAAAAATTCTACAAGCGACTCGGCAAAAAAGGAAGCCCAAATCCCCTTTTCATAAAAATGACCGGCAACTCTGTCTGTCTACCATGGTCTGTGGCAGATCCAGATTTCTCGTTAGATTGCCCGTTGCAAACAGCGGGGCAATAACAATCGTCATCAGTCATCATCATCATCACTGTGTCCTTTCCTGTTTCACGTATTATGCGAAAGACCAGAAGTCCTAATGCGAACCCTACAAGCCACTCCCACGTGGGAGCCATTTTAAAGTTTAATGGCCCTGTTTTTCAGTGACATCTCCGGCTACCTGCAGTGCCTGCGCGATTCGGCCGGCAGGCACCACTGTCCGGCTCTCGCTCCGGGCCACCCGAACACAGGCAACGAAGAATGGTTCCGGCGGCTCGGGTTCTTGACATGTTCCTCCTCACCACTGTTGGGAAGCAGCTGGACTCTGTTGGCGGTCGCTGGTGCAGCGCATGCCGTAGCCCTCCATCCCGCACCCTGGCAGTAGGGTACACAGACCGGCTTTAACAAATAAAAAATGCGCGGTACCTACGATACGTGACATCGAGGAAAACTGAGGGACCCGTTATAAAATTGTTGGCTTAGTTAGATGCTAAGTAACAACTTGGCCCAATGTTTTTCAGATGATCTTCAGCATCCACTCATTAGCTTTCGCTGTATTGCTATAATTACCCACCGATTCCCAAGCTTTAACAGAGTATACTTTATAAATTGTTATAATTACCATTTATTCTTAAGTTTGAGTAGAGTGTAGTAAGAGTTTGTGAATTTCTTTTTTTTGGGCTGCTGTTTGTGACCGCATAGGTAATCCATGTGATTTACATTGCTAGATTCATGGCTAAAACGCGGTCTGAATACGACGCGCAAATTGTGGTGCTACGACGATCCCCGATCTCAATATAATTTTCAATCGACGTTGCTTCAATATATGTATATATGTAGCGATATCCTGAACCACGCGTTTGAACGCGAACCAGTTTGTCTTCGCGACGTCGTAGCCTGCATCACCGCCCTCCCCCCCGAACCCCCGAGCAGGTGGTGAAACGCAAACAACCACTCTCAAGCTCTTTCTGTATAGCTGAAATGGCCATTGCCAAATTCCGAAAAGCTGCTACAGCTCAATAAATATTCCAATGACGCAGCCAGTTTCTCTCTTATCGTCTCAACATCAGATATACTGCGCTCTAAAGTGCCAACCACTGGCACGCGTTCGCTCGCGTCTACGCGTCAAAAGCGTCAAATGCGCCTCTCGGCGTCGGCTTCGGAGTGGAATACGCGAGCAGGCGCGAGGGATCAAGCCGGGCTTGATATTTCGCCTCGCGTACGCTACGTCACCACGCGTACAGCAGCGCCAACCAACCAGAGGCCGCGATGACTCCGAATGCTGTGCCTAATGGCCGCCGCTTCGAAGGCACAGCCGAGTGCTGAAAGCAAGCATGAAAACTACTCCTAACGTTCCTGAATGACCGCTTCGTAATCTAGAACGACAACGAAACGACGAACGACTGCGAGTGCTACCAGCGTGACGCGGTTTCGTGCTGAGTTCGAGCGACGCCGACAAATCCAGCGAATGCCGGCCGGCTATGCTAGCGCCGGACCCCTGTGCGATCGTCGGCCGAGCGAAAGGAGCATGTCGGTGTTCTTGTGCTTTCATCTGTGACTTTCTGTGCTAAAAACGAGTGCGAACATACTTCGGAGGTTCGAAGGTTTGAGCGTGAGCCCTCGCCTACCGCGGAGGCAATTCAGATCGGTGTCATCTGCATCCAGCGCAGGCCTCTACCATCTAGTTCGTATGAACCAGCACATGCGAGGCACATCGGCTGAAAAAAACTCTACGGTAGTTTCCGTCGCAACATAGACACCATATATGACGACCGAAATATCGCGTAGGTCATACGGAGGAGTTTTTATCTGCACTGTGTTTGTGTTTGTTTTCAACATCAATATTCATCATCGCTGAAAGCGAACCTCGCACTAGCCAACACATTTCCGTGATGTGAAAACGTACGTACTTATATAAGTGTATTCGCGAATTGTATGACGCGGAAACATTCGTTGGCTTCGGTGCTAATCGTTTTTGTGTGTTGCCAAGCTAATCATAAGCGTGCGCTGGTTGGTAGCAGTGAGATGCAACTTCGTGTCGGGTACCAGCGACGCTGACACACTGGGCTGTCAGCGGTCCTCATTTCCATTCACGTACAAGACAGAAACTCGAGCGTGCGTCGCCGTGGTGATCGAAAAAGAAAGTTGCATGATTAAGTGCTGCTGGTATTGCCTGCTATTTCACTTCTCGCTTCTTCTGCTTCTGTGCTACGCTCAGTAGCACATACGTTGTTTGGAGGCATTCTAACACACACATTCTTAATTTGTAGTTCATTCTGATACTCATAGCTATAGGCATACAATGGCGCTTCTCCGTCATTTTACAGTTTACTATAACATAACGCGCGATCTGTTTACAGCTGGACAGATAACTGAAAACCTTGTGAGAAGCACCTGATTTGAAATCAGCTGTTCGATGACACGATTGTGGGAAGAGAAGATCACCACATGTATGCACAGAATGAATGAAGGTACACTAGTATGGTACTGCACTTTGTGTAGAAGAAATGCAAAAAGTACCTCATGTGACTTATGAGTCCTTTCAGAGCTGTGCTTGTATTTATCTGTGCCTCCAGACTGTAATGAGCTCAATATATTCGATGGTTCTGAACATTGAATATTTGTATGTGTTTCCAAGGAGTCCTTCATTTCTGTTCGGTTTTTTAGTATATGCATTAACTTGGATTATATATACGCATTCACTTAAGCATATTCTGTGTAGTTCTGTTGGAAAACTTGCCAGAACTTCTGTACGGTGCTCTGGTGCAATCCTTTGATCAGTATCTGTCCCATCAAAAATTTTTGGCATGCTTTATTGCATTATAGTGTATTTTGACAATTAATGACATGCTAAAGCCACAGTGCTTGGCTGTAATCTCAAAACCAATGTCTGTCTCATCAAGAAGTGTCAGATGCATTTTGTAGATGTTAAAGGATATTTAAACTACCAGCAAAGTGCTGAAGTCTTCAACACAGCACTGATCCGCAATCACCACCCAGCTTAGAAGTCATTTGTAGAGTTCTCTAACACGTTCAAATAAAGTTATCAAACACTGGATTGATCTACTTGGTTTGATTCCTAATCCCAGTGTGTCTGACTTTTTGAAGGCACTTGTATTATAATAATGTCCTATTTCTCTCATTTATTACAGGGATGCACTCAAGGGTAGTGATATTTGTTTACCTTGGCACACTTAATGTGATATTACTGTTTATATTCTTTCATTTTGTATATATGTATGCCACTTTTGCAGTAGCCTCACAGTGAGCAGCTGTATTTGAAAATAAATAAATATACCATCCGAAAGTGTTCAACGCTGTGCTCGGTTCCAATCTAGTCGCTAATATCTGTTGCATCGTGATGTGTCGGGTATATTTATTGCATTGGAGAACATTTTGGCTGCTTTCCATGCAGGGTTCAGTTCCAGTATTATGACTGATATCTGTGACTTCATGAAGAGTTAGACGCGGTTTGTCGTTTTAGAGAATACTTTAACTACAGACAACATCCAGAAGTCTTTCCTACAAGGTTCAGTTGCAGCCCTATGGCCAATATCTGTCTTATTATGAAAACTTCAAGTACAGTTAGTTGCATTAGAGCATATTTTGACTACAAAAAATGCCCAGAGGCATTCTACGTAGTGCTTGGTTCCATTCTTATGACAGTATCTGTTGTATCATTAAGAGCCAGATGCGGTTTCTTGCATGACAGGATATTTCCAATACGCTTATCATTCAAAGCCCTCTGAACAGGGCACAATTACAGCCTCATGACCTAAATCCGTCACATCATGAAGAGTAGGGTGTGCGTTGTTTCGGCTGCAGACAACGTTCATTTTGGCTGCAGGCCATTTCGGCTGCAGACAACGTTCAAAAGCCTTCTATACAGGGTTCACTTCCAATATTATGACTGATAACATTGACTTTATGAACAGTTGGGTGCGGTTTGTCATTTTAGAGAATAATTTGACTAAAGAGAACGTCCAGAAGTCTTCCATACAGGGTTCCGTTCCAATATTATGACTGATATCTGTGACTTCATGAACAGTTCGGTGTCGTTTGTCGTTTTAGAGAATACTTTGACTAAAGATAACATTCAGAAGCCTTCCTTACAGGTTTCAGTTCTATAATTATGACCGATATCTGTGACTTCATGAACAATTGGGTGTCGTTTGTCGTTTTAGAGAATACTTTGACTAAAGACAACGTCTAGAAGTCTTGTATTAAGGTTTCAATTCTAATATTATGACCGATATCTGTCACTTCATGAACAGTTGGGTGTCGTCTGTCGTTCTAGAGAATACTTTGACTAAAGACAACGTCCAGAAGTCTTGTATTGAGCTTTCAGTTCTAATATTATGACCGATATCTGTCACTTCATGAACAGTTGGGTGTCGTCTGTCGTTCTAGAGAATACTTTGACTAAAGACAACCTCCAGAAGTCTTGTATTAACGTTTTAGTTCTAATATTATGACCGATATCTGTCACTTCATGAACAGTTGGGTGTCGTCTGTCGTTCTAGAGAATATTTTGACTAAAGACAACGTTCAGAAGTCTTGTATTGAGGTTTCAGTTCTAATATTATGACCGATATCTGTCACTTCATGAACAGTTGGGTGTCGTCTGTCGTTTTAGAGAATACTTTGACTAAAGACAACGTCCAGAAGTCTTGCATTAAGGTTTCAGTTCTAATGTTATGACCGATATTTGTGACTTCATGAACAGTTGATTGTCGTCTGTGGTTCTAGGGAATACTTTGACTAAAGACAACGTCCAGAAGTCTTGTATTGAGGTTTCAGTTATAATATTATGACCGATATCTGTCACTTCATGAACAGTTGTGTGTCGTCTGTCGTTCAAGAGAATACTTTGACTAAAGACAACGTCCAGAAGTCTTGTATTAAGGTTTCAGTTATAATATTATGACCGATATCTGTCATTTCATGAACAGTTGGGTGTCGTCTGTCGTTCTAGAGAATACTTTGACTAAAGACAACGTCCAGAAGTCTTGTATTGAGGTTTCAGTTATAATATTATGACCGATATCTGTCACTTCATGAACAGTTGGGTGTCATCTGTCGTTCTAGAGAATACTTTGACTAAAGACAACGTCCAGAAGTCTTGTATTGAGGTTTTAGTTCTAATATTATGACCGATATCTGTCACTTCATGAACAGTTGGGTGTCGTATGTCGTTTTAGAGAATACTTTGACTAAAGACAACGTCCAGAAGTCTTCCAGTGCAAGGTTCAGTTGAAATATTCTGATCAATATCTGTCACATCATGAAGTGTCAGGCACAGTTAGTTGCATTAGAGCACATTTCAGCTATGGAAAATGCCCGAAGGCATTCTACGCAGTATTTGGTTCCTATCTTATGACCAATATCTCTTGTGTCAATAAGAACCGGGTGTGCTTTGTTGCATTAGAGGATATTTCGAACACACACATTAACCGAAAGCCTGCTACTCTGGCCTCAATTGTAGTCTTATGACTGACTTAAATCTCTCAGATCATGAAGTTGCAGGCGTGATTATTAAGTTGACTGATATAAAATATGTTGTGTAAATATACTGAAGGTACCAGCATATACAAGATATTGTTAGTAACTTTGGTAGTGCAGGTATAGAAACCCGGTGGTTTGTAAACCTGATCAGGAAGGCAGCCACGCCTCATCCACCGCAGAGAGGAGGGGGGTGGGGGGAGCTCAATGTCAATTCCATATATTAACATAATAGGGAGGGGGTGCTAAGTCAGCCCTGGGGAGGGGCACTGGGACAAACTTTTGCCCCCCCCCCCACCTTAAGGAGAGCCCTGCACACGCCTATGATAGCCGTACAGTATGGTAGACGCGAATGTTCATTCGCGGGAGCGGCACACGCACCGATGTTGATTTCTGGTGCTACCGCTGTAGTTACTTTGGGCACTGAAATGTCAATTACCTCTAAAATAGTCTAAACTGTGGTGGTTGAAGCACTATCAACTTGTTAACGTGTTCTCATATCCTCTGAAACATACATTCCCGCTCCAGTTGAGAACGTGCCGTTCTGTGCTGAACTTGGACAGTTCCAAGCCAAAAGATCAAGCAACATTGCGCATCGGCCTTGGACGCGTGGGCGTCAACGTGGTCGACGCGTGCCAGTAGTTGCACGCCCTTTTCCTCCACAGGCGCGACTAGACGCTTTTGACGCGTAGGCGCAAGCATACGCGTGCCAGTGGTTGGCACTTAAGAAGAAAAAAAAAAGGAGTATATGTGACCCTTTTGTATAGTCCCGACTTGCCACTTATATGACTCTGAAAGGACATATTATCTCTTTCGTGGATCTCACGACTGTCAAGACAGTCGACGAGCCTCGTATAAGAGTTTCTGCATCTTGCCTTCGCATCTTCACTCGGCATCTTTGTCTGTTCTTACTAATATTGGCTCGAACAAGAAAAACGAGCCGTTATGTTTACACTTCTTCCCCTCTTTGAACAGTGATACACGTGGCAAGCGAAAAAACCCAGAAAAAAAGTCAACCTACTCTTGAGTGTGCTTAAAGGTCCATTCAATTTACATTTCACTACCGTGAACTGGTTCACAGTGGTGTATTTGTGGGGCACTTATACAGCGAATGCAGTCACTACATGAAACTAGCGTGCCGATGTCGACGAATGCTCGAGTGAAAATGTCGCATATACATTCTGCAACTGTTTGTTATCGTTAGCATAGGCGTGCGCAGATCGTTATCATGGAGAGCCGGAGACAGTTCACTGACGCAGTTCACCCTGCCTTTTTAATTCTGTGGACTTCGAATATTTGTCTTCTCAGCTGGTCACGGTGGCAAAAAAGAACCCTCGTTCTCGAAAAATCTGCAGCGCACCCGCAGTGCCACAGTGCATGGCCTAGGGTACAATACTCCAGAGGTAATTTTGGAGGTTCCTCAGTCTCGAGTTCACACACCGACCTATCTAATCTGTATAAACGCAAGCACACGGGAAGGGTATGCTTGTATATAACTCCATTGGCACGTTGTACTAACATGTTTTTGTGCCTAATGGGGCATGCATTCTTCAACGACCGTCCGTTTTTGGCACGTTACCTCACTGCTGTGCAAACATTGCTGACGTCATTGTACGTTACCTCACTGCTGTGCAAACATTGCTGACGTCATTGTATAAGGACTGATTGGTGTCTGCCGTTGCAAGAAAGGTGATATCGTCTGCATTAAATTAAGTTATGTCGTGGTTACGTGCAATCGTGCTCAGCACGTTAAATAGCACCGGAGACAGCACTAAGTCTCTCGGTGCTCCTCTCGTTTGTGTTTTAATAATTGATGAAAAGCTGCTTTAAAACAGCGATACTTCCGGTCCATAAGGAATTTGTGAAGCCACGTTGCAATTAACACGGGAAAATTGAGGGAGTTCAATCGATAAGAATACCATGCCATAAAGTGTCGTATGCATTAGCGATATTCAAAGTAACTATAGAGCCGCATATTTGTTGTGGGGTCGTGCTAACTGTATACGATTTTCTGAATCAACATGAGCATTCCATATTCACCTGGAGCTGAACTTGATTTTTCAGGGGCTGAGAATTGGCCTCTCAATAAATTTATTTGCTCGAGCATTGATAACTCTCTCGATCAATTTCACGAGATCTGAGGTCAAGGCAATGTACCTTATGTTATCTAATATGTACCCTGCATCTTGTTTCTTCTAGAACACTATAAATTTATCAAGTTTACATTCCAGTGGTGCAAGTTCCGCGACGTTCTTTAACGAATATTTTACAATAACGCAAAGAACGTTTGGCAATTCTCGGTACAAGACTTTTACCATGGAATTCGTAATTGTATCTGGCCGAGGAGCTGTCGTTGGTAAACATAATACAGTTTGAGTCGATTCAGACAAAGAAACTTCTGTAAATTCCTGTGAAGATACCTGCATGTTGCCAATAGCCGAAATATTTCTACTAAAGCGACGTTCTAAGTCTAGGGCTGTCTCTTCAACTAAGGCGTTCATTTCTTGTGGCGCTATGAAACATTATTCGAATGTTTAAAGTGTTGGCAGTATTTTTGACCGTAGATATACAAACAAAGCACGCTTATTGTTTGAATTAGAAAGATAATCGAAATTATCACTGTCATAATCTTCTTTCACGCGATTCGCGTTGCGCTTAAATATACTGGCAAAATACTGATAGTCTTTCCAATTTGTTCAGCTTGGATTATAGAGAAGCTTCTTTGAAGCGGCTTTCCATCTTCTGCAATGAACTCGCTCACTGTATTCCGTGTCGACCAGTTGTGCCCTCGCAATCTCTGACGTCAACGTATAGCTCTGGCCGGCTGGGCTGGCCCTACGTCATCTCCTGACGCCGATCTTTGACGACAGCGTAGCTCTGACCTACTGGACTTGCCCTACGCCATCTCCTGACGCTGACAAGAGCTCTCGCCTGTGGTGCCCCGTCCTCGGACTCCTCCAACCGTGTCCATCTTTCCTGTCCTCTCCTCACTTCCGTTGTTCGCTGTCCCTGCGCCTCGCCTTTTCCTTCCTCTCTCTATATCTCTTTACCTTTTAATACTATCCTATTAATTCCTTCTCTGACTCCACCTCTAGTGAGCTACTGTTGAGGTGTCCTTCCCTTGAGAGAGAGTTCATTTAAAATAACTCCCCACCCCCACCCCACATTCCGCAATCGCCTGTGCATTCAGTATACCACCAACAAGAGGAGGGCCGTTTACTCAGTGGGATAGCAAAATCGGGAATTTTTTCTACATCTCTATAGTATTGTTACGCGCAAGGAGGACCAGGACGTATACGGCTGAAGGGGGCCGTTTATTTTGGTCGCGAAGAGAAGCGCCGGAGCGGCCAACAGGTTGATGATCGCAGTCTCGTCGTCTTCTTCCTTCCTCCAGCTTGGGGCAGTCAGCATGTTCACCCATCTTCGTTTTCTTCCAAGGCATGCGTAACATTCCTCCCCTCGCAGACGAAGCCCGCCGGGCGAGGTAACCGATTCACCTTGGTGTGTACAACTTCAGTCGAGCGACATGGACTGCTTGGGTTTTAGCGGCTCTTCTACCACTTCTCGTGAGGCGAGCTATTATGTATGTGACTTCCATGATTTTGTCGAGAACGACAAACGGTCCGTCGTATGTGGCCAAGAACTTTTGGCATAACCCGCGTCTTCGTACCGGAGTCCACAGCCACACTAAGTCGCCTGGGTGGTAAGTTACAGGCCGGTGGCGGACGTCATAGCGTACCTTCGATTTTTCCTGTGATGCCAAAGTGCGTAGACGAGCAATACGACGCGCTTCTTCTGCAAGGCAGAGGATTTCGGTGACTGAGAGGTTCTCGTGCGCCGAGAACCTCGGCGCACGAGAACCTCTCGTGAGGTTCTCGGCGCATCTCTAAGCTCGGTCACCAGTAAGGCCTCGTGTTGTCCACTCACGACGGCTAACTTTAGACCATCTGGTAACATCACGGGTTCTGTAGAGCAATTGACAGTCCATAAACCAGCGCGTCCACGTCTGATCGACACCACACAATGTGGGATCAACACATTTTTTTTCATGCAGTTGGTGTACACTGGTTCTACGTTGGCATCAAAGCTGGCGGAATAGCTGTCGCTGCAACCAACAGGTACACGAACGGTTGATAACGGTGGTATGATAGTGTCGCCACAGACACACAATGCCGGCTCACCATCCACAGGGTTTTCCAAGAGTGCTGGCGGAACGTGATCACTCAAGACTATTGTCCCTGTGCGGCAGTCGACAGTCGCACCACACTCCCTCAAAAAGTCCATACCCAAAATAACATCATGTGTCGCCTGCGGAATAATCACGAACTCCGTTGGGATAACACGGCCTCCGAGAAATACGTTAGCTTGACACACACCAACAGGATGCAGTGCCTCACCACTCACTCCGCAAAACTTCGCAGCTTGATTCCACCTAAATAATACCTTCCGCCCCAAGGTATCTTTAAAACACGCACTCATGACCGAAATGGTTGCCCCCGTATCCACCAAAGCCATCACAGGCACACCGTCAACAAAAACACGTACTCTGTTCTTGAGCATCAACACAGGAGGTATTTCTGATATTAGCACGTCTCCGGCGACCTCACCTCCATCGGCCGCGCTTGCTAGTTGTCCTGTGGCAAAGGAGACGTGTTGCGGCGCCGTGGTGAAGGAGAACGGGGAACACGAGGCGGTGGAGGCGTCAAGCTCCTGTCAGATGTAGGGGAGTGGTTCCGGAAGCTGCGTGTCCAGTAGTCGTCGCGAGGCAGCAGGTGTGTTGCATTAGGGTCATCGTACGGTCGATCAGACGATCGTGTGAAGTGTTGTGGTGGGCCATAGTACGTTGCTCGCGGGTCATCGCGAAGTCGTTCGGAAGGCCGTGCAAAGTGTGGTGGGTAGCCATACCGTGGGGCTACACGTCGACGGTTGCAAAATCGCGAAATATGTCCTGGTACACCACAGGAGTAGCAAACTGGGAGAGGTCGAAACTCTCTTTGTTCGTCGATGAATCGAACATCGTCTTCTCTGGCGGAGTGGGTCGGTTCGTTCCGTATATCATAGGGATAGACTGGGCGTCGCGAAGAAGGCGGACGCTGGGGGCGTCGGTCATGGCGAGGAGCTGGCAACCGTGGTGCTCTCCTTGGCTGTGGGGGTGCGCTGTACTCAACAGCTGCTGCACTAACCATCGATTGCCAAGGGGTCGTAGAAGGCGGCGGCGCAGTCACAGCCTCACGTGGCACATATACCGAATGTTGGTCGTTTACAGAATGGTGATCAACTGCTGAATGCGTCTGTTCTCTATAACGAAAAAGTTCTTCGCGAACAATCTCTCGAATCGTCGAGGACAGGTCTGGGCAGGTGCTCGTGTCGATGCTGGCAACCGTTGTAACATTTGTGAGCCGGCCGAACTTTGGAGCAATCCTGCGCATTTTCAGCTGTTCGAAAGTTCGGCAATGCCGAACCACGTCGGACACCGAGCTCAGGTGCTCTTTTCCGATTAGAAAATTATATACATCTTCGGCTATGCCTTTCAGCAAATGCCCTACTTTGTCGTCTTCTGACATCTGATCATTTACCACCTTGCAGAGCTTCAGCACATCCTCTATATACGTGGTACATGTCTCACCTGGAAGCTGCGCGCGTTGAGACAATGTCTGCTCTGCCCGCTTCCTTTTGACGCTCGAGTCGCCGAAACACGCTTTCAGCTCTGCAACAAAAACGTCCCACGTCGTCAGTGTGTCCTCGTGGTTTTCGTACCACACGAGCGCAGTATCCGTAAGGCAAAAGACCGCATTGCTGAGCTGAGCGGCGGCATCCCAGCCGTTGGACTTGCTGACTCGCTTGTACTGGACGAGCCACGCGTCGACATCCTCTCCCGATTTTCCTCCAAAGGTTGGCGGTACTCGGTAGTAGGGCACGGAACCCATTGGAGTTGGCCTTGAAGCGTTAGATGGCTGATCTTGGGCCATTACGATCGGCGCAGGCGGGAGTCCGGCAAGGCGGCGGCTGCGGCGTAGTCCAGGTAGTGAAGCTCCCGTCGTTGGGCTTGTCTTACCCAGCACGCTTCCACCAATCTGTTACGCACAAGGAGGACCAAGACGTATACGGCTGAAGGGGGCCGTTTATTTTGGTCGCGAAGAGAAGCGCCGGAGCGGCCAACAGGTTGATGATCGCAGTCTCGTCGTCTTCTTCCTTCCTCCAGCTTGGGGCAGTCAGCATGTTCACCCATCTTCGTTTTCTTCCAAGGCATGCGTAACAGTATGTATCTTATATGCACTTTGATCTATCTTGAATGCAACTTCCCGACCAGCGTCATTCTAAAGTTTCGCAATGGCAGAATGCAGACAACTTTGAAATTTGTGATGGTTGATTGATTGATTGATTTGTGGGGTTTAACGTCCCAAAACCACCTTATGATTATGAGAGAAATTTGTGGTGGTTGACATATACACGCGGTTGCTGCTCTAGAGTTGTTATTGGACATGCAGTGTGAAAAACTACTGGACGGTGGTCACTCTAAGGTGCACTCAGCCACGGACCATGATGAAACATTAATCGCATTGTTACGAAACGTCAGATATAACATCCAGCGAGTCTGACATCGAACAAATGTTTCGTGCCTTTTATTCATGCACGTGAAATTTTCGTCAGTGGTCAACCCTCACAGCAGGCTACCACACAGGTCTGTCTTTCTTCCACAAGACAAATGATGGGAATCAATGTCACCTGTGATCATCATTTCTTTTATACCGGCTGCCAAAGTACTGCTAAGGTGATTCGTATTTTGTACACTACTGTGGAAATGAATGATGAATGAAAAAGCGTGGTACTCTTGAAGGTGCAAATCTAATGCTATAATTTTGCAATGAGGGTCGGACGTCCTGAAAGCAATTTTCGCCTTACGAAATCATTTACTTGATACGATTATCGTCAAACCATCGCCATGTGTTTGGCGATCTAATCAAAAACAGCGATATCTTCACGGTAAAATGAATGTTTTTATAAGGTGTGAGCAAGTTTCTTGGAGATTATATTATCACGGTTAAGTTTGGTTAAGTTGATTAGAAAGGTAATTTCAATCAGGTTGACGCGTAGAATATAGAACGACAGTTCCACTGAAGAACTTTTAATTCACCAGTGGTGCGGAGCGCACCGCAGAAGCACATGCTTCATCCTTCTTCGTGTCTTTTTTTGCAAGCAACTAATCGTTCTTTTTAGTTCTTTTACTTCAGGCTTCCAAGATAGGCGATCTTATACGTTCATGAGCTCAGATCTCAATTTACATATCTGCAGCATCCTTGTGCTTGGGTGATGCATATAATGATCTTGACTGCACCTGTGAAACATGCTGCTTAGCCTTATATACACATTGAGATAGCTTGTACAGCACTACTCTATGTAGCTAAGTGGCGTCAAAGATGATATATGATTGCTGGGGAACTGTAGGAGCCTGAGCTTTCACTCCTTCCGTCATCGGAGTTGAAATGATTTGCGTTAGATAGTCAGTTAGGTTAGATACTAATGGATTCATTGTCTAAGTCATTGCCTTTTCAGCATCAGATTCAATGACCTGTCATGTGCTGGAGTCAATACTGGAAATGCGTCGTGCTGGTGCGCCTATATACCTGAAGCCCCGGTCTTTAACCATCTCAAGAGCTTTCCTGCGGGAACAGTGACGGTGGTCTATAATTCCTAGGATTTGCATTTCCTGGGAGTGAGCAGCGAATTGTCGGCGGAGTGATTCCCTAACAAAGGCAGCGCTCTCCTGGTGTTGCAGCGTATTCGCTTACTTAAGGAGTGGCTTTCGTCACAGGCACGGCAACAACAAAGCTTTCACTTGCATTTTCCCGCACTTTGGCCGAATCTCCAGCAGTATTTACATTAGCCTGGACGGGAAGCGAGGGGCTCGACGCGAAAGACCAGAGGCCGTAGCTTTATTTCTGACGGGGCAAGTTGTGCCCACCATTGTAGCGATGACAGATACAGTCGGTATCCTCTCTTTACTGATCAGACGACTGCAATGGTAAACGGAAATTATGCCTGCTTCGTAAAGCTTGTTTTGGGTCTCTTCTGAACTTAATTTGGAATCGCTGCCCCTTACGATGCTTTTAGTACATGCAATGTGAGGCCGAATGAAAGCACTAACCGGGGTTGACGCGAACGAAGTACACTTAAGCGGATCCTGCACACAGGTTTAGTTAGGTACTATGCCACCTTCGTCCGAATCTGTGCACGTCGGTCATGGTCTGAAAGTGGTTAGATGTGGCTTTCAGTTCTTTTCGGACAGCCTGGAGGTTCGTGAGCCTGATTAAACCTCCATTTGTAGGCACTAGTGTGACGGGAATGTTGCTGAACCCACTTCGGAAGAACGTATTTGGGTGGAGGGTGGAGGGACCTCTTGTGATGTAATACACAAAGAAAATAAAAAAGAAAAGTAGAATTCGCGCAAAATAAGCGTGATTATGCGTAGAAAATATTAGGAGTTACATTATGGTATGCAACATTATTTAGAGCATTTGACCTCGATATACACATAAATATTGCAGCATATTCACAGAGCGCATGCTGAGGAGTTGGGCGAAGTGCAAGAGGATTTCATCACTAAACCATGAACCCTCGGCGAACATTTCTTTTTATTTCGTAGTTGTTACTCTTATCAGAGAAAGAAGATTTTAGAAGCCCCTGTACAGAAGTTAGGAATACAAGTAAATGTACCAGTACTTTTATCACTTGGCGGCACATTTGTTTACTGCCACAGGGATATATCCTAACATGTCCGCATAATTATATACGTATAAAATCAAACTATTGCTCTAATCTAAGAATAAATTCGTTTATATAAATATTTGTATGCATTACAGTAATCACCACACTTTCCTAGGCTATCGGTAATCTTTCTGTTATACCTCCATTATTCCAAATCTGAACAGTAATTTTTAAAACCACTCGATTCTTGGCCAATCCCCCATAGTGGGTAAGTGCCACTATTAATAGGTGAAGAACAACAACAACAACAACGAAAACAATGTGCTCCACTGTGTTTGACTACATTAATGCAACTAGAAGATTACCGTGCTAGTGAACCCTAACCTTTTCATATCTTTAGGTTATAATTCGTAGTTATGTCTGTCAGGAACAACAGATGGTTTGACCGCTTGCTCAGTAACCATTTTTGTTTATTGGTAGCTTTATCTCTAAAATATTTTTTTCAGATTGGCTTTAACTTTATTTTAGTTTCACTTACGTCCCTGTCACCCGATTCTTGGCTTATGCCCCTCTGTGGGTGAGCGCCATCCATCTGAGGTAATCAGCATCAGCATCAGTTGTAGCTATACGTCACTTCTGTTATCCCTTCAATAAAACGGCTTATGATCAGTGAAGTGGTGGATCGGTGATAAAGCGTAGTGGGATATTTTCAAGGACGAAGTAGTGGGCAGTTTGCAAAAGTGTAACTATAGGTGGTGATGTACAAACAAGGGATAGACACAGTGGGACAATCAATGGTTCTTTGACGTGCAAATTGATACAAGCACACGACCATCTTGCACTTTATATTGGCTACTTCTCAGCAGTATTTGCTTAATGGTCGGTGAAGTGGTTGAACGGTGATGGGGCGTAGTGGGATGTTAGCAAGGACAAAGGAGTGGGCACTTATAGGTGGTCACGTACATACAAGGAATGTGCAGGCCCACGCTTTTAGGAGCTTCGCCCCTAGAAATACATTTACAAGAATGACTCTAACGGCAATTCATTTGGTGACCATCACGCTGACCAGGCAGATCGTGCCTGGCCAGTAAAATTGGTCATCATCACAACTGGAGATGCAAAGTGTGAAAAAATGGGAAAATTCCGAAAGTAACAGTTTCTTTTAGGAGCGAAGCTTCTAAGAGTGTGGGTCGGTCCTCCCTCTGTTGTTGTCATAAGTAGCCACCGGTGGCACATACCCGCTCTAGAGCGTGTATGTGCCGCAAGGTATGCGTGATAGCGGTACGTGGAGTGTTCACTAGAAGTACGCACAGATGGACGGACAGACAGACTGGAAGACAGATGGGCAGAGGGACGGACGCGTGGACGTACGGATGGATGGGTGCGCGAACGGATGGACAGACGTATGGACGGACGTATGGACAGAAGCAAGAACGAACGGATGGACGGAAGCATGGACGCGCTGACGGACGCTTCGCCCCGTTCATCATCATTCACTCCTTGAATATGCTGTGATTTTTTGTTGTCTTTTTCATGAAGTTGAAAAAGTTCTTTTAAATATTCATGAGATAAAGCGTAAAAAATAAAGCTTAGGCAACACCCAGAGTTGAACGTGAAACCAAATATTGCAGATAATACCAAACCAGCAAATTACGGCTGATTACTCACCATCAACATCACCTAAAGTCAGCTTCAGGGTCAGCTTAACTTGTCTTAACTTAGCTTCATCGTTCGGGTGTGGTCATGTCGAGGACGGTTTATGATCATTTGGTGACCGTTATTGTACACTTTAGGTTTTTTTTAGACACTTCTGCGACCTGCGGCGGAAATCTGCTTACAAAGCCATGTGCAAGCAGATTCTACAATGGTTGGGCTAGTGTCTGGTGTGAATATACTTTACGATCAAAGACACCAGAGGCGGGAGACAGGGACTTGCTGTCTGTAAGCACTGCACCAACAGCCTAGTTTTTCTTAATGCGTCATCTTAACACGACGAAGAAAAGCTACAGATAAAGCCAGTGATACTGACTCCGACTAAGAGCTGGGACGTCATCTTTTTACTATCCTAATCAATGTTTCTAGAGTTGAAGTCACGACTAAATAGACATTTCTAGGTTCTCCGTTTTATCTGCTGTGACAATTCTGGAAAGCCGCACCCATCCACGGGGTGCTAAATGAGTGTGGCAGCTTGGGCTAGTTGGTATGACATGATGATAGATATAGCGCGATAACAGAATGACGACAAAGAGACAAGTGTCCTTCGTGTCCTTCTTGTCTTTTTGTCGTCGTTCATCTCGCATTATAACTATCGGCGCTAAATGAGTTTGAGGTGATGCTTTTGGCCTGGTAATGATCTGTTGAATGCTGTATTCGTTTTTGAACGGTAAAAAAGCATTTATTTCTGTTATTAACGTAATGAAAGTTATTGCTTTTGACACTTGGCACTAAAATATTACAATATGGCAATAAACTACTGCCATATGCCGAAGAACATTGCTATTTTTCATTTTTCTGAAATGCCAAAAACGTAAAATGAATAGTTTTTTAACCCCTCACAACTTCCGGGAATTTCGCACCTCTAATCACAATATATTGGATAGATTCAAAAGCAAATAGTCAACTGGAGGCTATAAAGTAAACATTCAAAGCTAAGACCACTCAATACTTAGCCAACAACAGCACAGTGGTCGAAGAACACGACAGCAACACGAGGCCGTCCTGCCAGGCTGTAGCTGTGTCCATAGGCCATGGAGTTTCTCAGTAAATTTGTGAGAAACTCTATGCCACAGGCCCCGATCTTCAACCTCTTTTTGAACCGATGAATACTTGAAGTGTTTTGAACTGCCCATAACTCCCCTGTAGTGGGTAAGCGCCATGTAGTGTGGAGCAAGCAGATAAACCATTGGCGTTCAGAGCTCAAAAAACGCTGTGGTCGTGTAGGTGGCACTCTGAGTCTGGCGCTTAGGACGACGGGTGGCATCTTGCTGACTTAAGGAAATGGCTGAACATGACGGGCTCATCTCATGGTTCATCTGAAATTGGGCCGCGCCGAGCCACGAACTGAGTGAGTAGCTTAGGCTGAGAGCCAGACCGACGCATTTGCTAGCGCTATTTCGCCAAGTTGTAGTGAGTAAGGTCTCCTGGCCTCGCAGCTGTTGAACGGGGGTGATAGAGCGCGCGCACTCTAATGAGAAACAAAGATTACAGCTGGAGCGGTTGTTGTAGTGGGCGAATTTGAGCCGAGGTGGCCAGGCACGCAAGCTGAAGTCCAAGGGCCGCAGTGACGAGACGCATGCTCCACGTTCCCAACACAAGTAACCCCGTTTAATAGCAGAATATTCTTTTTTCTACACATTCCGACAGAGGACACCCTACAACCAACACAGCTGAAAAAAAAGATAAATCTAATTGTTGGTTCACTAAGTATTACGGCTAGGTTGCGTTAGCCACCGCCCGATCTAAAGGGCACAGCCACATCAATCCATTCATCCATCCAGCTGAAGTGATGTATTTCACGTGCCCTCTACATCCCCCCTTTTAGGATAAACAAAAACACTAAAAAACAATACCGCACCACCAGGTATTAAACTTAACAGTAATGTCTGTACGACGCACCGCAAGATCAGCCGCATAAGTTGGCCTAACGCAACGTCCCGACCTTGTGCGCACACCCTACGCTGGCGGTCCCGAATGAGTAGCTGGGGCAACCTCTGGAGAGGCCGCTGGTGGTGGAGTAATGACGTCAGCTGGTGACGGAAGACTGCTGCACCCAGGCATTCGTTGAGTGAGAGTCTGCTGGGATCGTGGGTGGCCTCCAACTAGTAGATTGGGGCTTCTGGAGTCACCATCAACTGACGGCTGACTCTGCTGTGGAGTGGACGATTGGGACAGTTGGTGATAAATGATCGATGTATACTGCGCCTTAGAAAACATGGCCGGAAAAAAGCAAGGACAGGTGCAGGACAGACACTCAAAGATAGGCGTTCTGCTGTGGAACCGAATGTCCACCGTCACCCCTGAGACTGCTGAGGAACTAGATGTCTCCGGTTGCGAATGAGAGCCCCTGCGTCCGTCTGTACCACAGCAGCTTTGACCATGCGCTGGGATAAGTACTGTGCCCGCACACACTGCCTCAAGAATCTACACTCTATTTCCCTTCTGCAGGTGTCGTAATCCTTTACATCGTGCTGACGGTCGAAATATTTACACTCGCGGCGACGTCGGGCCATGTCACACCTGTTGAAGTCGGCAGCGGAAGGAGACTTGGGAAGCAGTGTAGCTGTGAAGCATTGTCGCTGATGGGGAGGCTGCGTCCCATCAGGAGCTGAGCAAAGCTGTAGCCAGTCATGTCATTTGTATTGCGGTACGACATGAAGGCACAGGGCCAGTCCGGCGACTTCTTGCAAAGTTCCTTGACTGTCCTCATCATGCGCTCTACTTCACCGTTGGACTGAGGATAACTTGGAACACTGCTAACGCGAGAGAAGGCGTAACTTTGGGAGAAGGCGCGGAACCCTGCCGACTAAAATTGCAGTCTGTTATCGCTTACGAGTGTATCAGGGATCACATGGCTTGCAAAGACACTTTTGATGATAGATATTACCGCCGCAGACGCCGTCCAGCACAGCACTTCGGGTAACCTCTAGTCCAAAAGAAGAAAGTATTCTGCTCCGTCGTGATGAAAGCTGTCCACCCCGACCCGCTGCTATGGCGGCTAGGTGTCACCGCAAGAAACAGTGGCTCTGATTGCATTACCTACGCATTATATGAGCACGCATTATATACTTGCGCAGTTGACACGAAAAGAACAAACAGAAGTGACAGTCTGAAATAAATGAAACATCAACATTATCATAAAAAAAGACAGAGGTCTTGAGCTGCCTTTTTGAAAAGGAGGTTGTGGTTTTACCCGGTTGAATGCACGTGTAATGAGCATTTTTAATGATGATATTATTCTTTCATTTTTCTCTCACTGTCACTTCTCTTTCTTCTGTTCGTTTGAACTGAGCAGGTATGTAATGCGTGGTTTGAGGAATAAACTTTTGTTTTAAGTCAGCGCTCTTGTATGTATCCTTCTTTGCTTGGTCTCCTTTCTTTCGCGCTGTTTCCCTCCAATACTATTACGCAAATTACTAGTTGCTTTGCATCAATACTGGGTGCAGGCTCTCTATCCATTCATAATAACTACCGGGTTTTGAGGTAGCGAAACCCCGATATGATTATGAAGCGTGCTGTAGTAGAGGGTTGCCAAATTTTATATTACTTGGAGGTCGTTAGAGCGCACCTAAATATAAGTACACTGGTCTCAAGTATTATTGCCTCCATTGAAAATGCTACCATCGTGGCTGGGATTAGCTCCCATGACCTGTAGGTCATCAGCCGAGCCTTGTATTCACTGCATCCACCGCGTCGGGTAATATCCACCCAGCCAGCATGTTCACAAAGAAATCCACGCATGTTGTTGCGCTACATTTCCAAGTGCTGTAATAATGCTTTCCTATATAAAACGTCGCTTAAATATGGCCTCTAACTAGCCCACGATCGAATGTCAATAAGTTTGTCAGAAATTTGCAACTTGATTATACGTTCAGCCAGCTCAAAGTGATAATCATGGAATAATTTTTTTTGTATTTGGAGAAGCCCTCGTACAGATGCAAGTTTTTGTATCATGGCTTATTAACCAATTTTCTACTCAAAAAAGCGAAATCGCACGCTTAAAATATTTGTGTCATGTACGTGGGGATTGTACTATCAGGGAGAAAAACTTCGTATAGAAACAGCACAGAGACGAATCATGAAAGAGTACTGAACAACACGAGCGCTGGATTGACAACTGGTTGCTTTGTTCAAGCTGAAATAGAAAAGCAAACGGAAAAAGGAAGAACAAAACATGCAAGCCTCACCTATGCACGTGACAAACAACTACATATGTACCATCTTTAAGTTTTCTCCGAGTATGTCAGCTCGCAATCAAATAATTCAATAAATGGTGCTATTACACACGCATCACCCCTATTTGCAGATAGTAAAGGCTTCAGCTATCTTTCCTATTGCGAGGTTGAGTGTGCCTGTAAACGGTGGTCATGCGGCGAAATTCTGGAACGCCACCGCGCACACTGAATCTCGCATAAGAGACATATAGCTACAGCCGCCTTTGCTATTTGCACAAGTGGGAACGCACGTGTTAGTGCACCGTCGATTGCTTTACTTGATAGCAATCTGACGTATTCGGAAAAAACCTAATGATGGTACATATGCAGCTTTTTTGTCACGTGCATAGGCTGCGCGCACTTTTTTTTTGTTAGCTCTTTCGTTTCGCTTCATGAAAGCAATCAGTTGTCAGGAAACGCACTCGTGTTGTTTAGTCTTCCTTTGTGAGTCGCCTCGGCGCTGTTCTAATATGAACACTAGCCAGCTAGCCCAACTCTTATTTTTTTCTGCAGAAAAAAATTGGCGACGATTATGATACGGCGTATAGTGTGAATTATGAGCGCAATTTGTGAATGGGCTTCAGTCACGGCTCGTGTAGCTCGTTTGGCAGCCGCGACAGACGATGCCCTTCGACCATTTACTTCGCTCATTTTTCAGAAAGAACTAGCTGCGACTATTTTGTATATAAGTACACGTTTCGCATTAGGATGAATAGTGTTACTGGTGCAGACGACTTCGCGTAGCCCATTTCTCATGATCTTCCGCGGACAGAGCGCACTGCGACTGCCTCGCCAACCTGGAGACCGCGTAAGCCAGCACGTAGGTGCGTTCCACCACAGCCAACGCAAGCCGGCACGTGCTACATTGGCGCCAAAATTAGCGCCCGCTGACCCTGTCGTCTTGCCTCTGTCATTCCCTCCTCCTCGAGCTGCCATCGCTATCATAGTCTTTCATTCCCCGGTGCGCTCCGCATTCGCCCATTTTCCCTCGCCGTGGTGGTCTAGTGGCTAAGGTACAGGTCAAGGAAATCGAATCGCAGCTGAGGCTGCTGCCTTTTCGATAGAGGTGAAATTGCTCTATAGTCCGTGTGCTTAGATTTGGGTGCACGTTAATGAACCCCTGGTATCGAAATTTCCGAAGCCCTTTACTAAGGCGTCTCTCATAATCATATGGGGGTTTTGGGACGTTAAACTTCACATATCAACTTTCGCCTATTTTTGTATTCGCCCACTCTGCCTGTTACGATGTCGCCAATGCCGCCCAACCCAGAAATGGGCGCTAGGAACTGTGCTCTCAAAGCTTAATTGATTGATTTATTTGTGGGTTTGAACGTCCCAAAACCACCATATGATTATGGAGAGACGCCGTAGTGGAGGGATCCGGAAATTTCAACCACCTGGGGGTTTTTAACGTGCACCCGAATCTGAGCACACGGATCTACAACATTTGCGACTCCATCGGAAATGCAACCGCCGCAGCCTGGGATTCGATCCCGTGACCTGTGGGTCAGCAGCCGGGAACCTTAGCCACTAGAACACCGTAGCGGGGCTGCTCAAAGCTATTCTTTTTTTTTTGCTAACAATACACAAACTATGAAAGACATGACTGTCCACAGCCACGCGTGCGCAGCACGCCCACGTAAAGTTTGCCGTGCACATCGCGTCATATTGTCCAGCGCCTTCTGAGTATTGTTTTTTTATCCGATAGGCTGTACGTTCTGCCGCTGCAGTCACAATGCTAAACAACACTGCACGGTGCGTATAGATTGGACATGCGCAGATAAGTTTTCGCACCTTCCTTGCTTTTTTTTTTCTTTTGTGAGGCTTTGCAGTCGCTAGTCGGTGTTTCTGGTGCCCCACTTCTCTCTTGCGCCCAGTGTTTGCATGCCACGTCTATTTAACTCTATGTTATACACTTGGCTTACGCAATTCAGTCATTTAGAACACTTACTCAATGCGCTACAGGACTGGCCCTAGGGCACGACATATCCGGCTATGAAGAGGACCTTCTTCGGTCTTCTGGCAGTCACGCTGGGTGCCTACGCCCAGAACGTCGTGACACCCGTCGATGAAACGCTGCGTAAGTTTGTGTGCTCCTTACTGTGGATCCAGGTTGAACAGATTTCAAGTGCGTGATATTATCTTGTGATATTATCTCAAGGGCACATACACACAACGCCATCTAGTGAGTGATTTTGAAACTAACTAGGCTACTACTACACTACATTATACTACGAAGTATTGACCTACACCCTAAAGAGCTTGGCCCCTACAAAAAATTGCACCATCTCCCTCTAAAGCGGACCATAAGCAGCATGCGAAGCAGCACATGGGTGGCTTCCCCGACGTTAATGCGTCCTTGCAAGTGGAGCACATAATGAATTCACTGTGGTTTCCATACTGTTACTCGTCCCGAACTGTCATCTAGTGTCTGCAAAATCTCCTTCTCCGAGGTCATCACTATTGATTGATTGATTTGTGGGTTTTAACGTCCCAGAACCACGATATGATAATGAGAGATGCCGTAGTGGAGAGCTCCGGAAATTTCCACCACCTGGGGTTGTTTACCGTGCACCCAAATCAGAGCACACGGGGCTACAGCATTTCCGCCACCATCGGAAATGCAGCTGCCGCAGCTGGGATTCGATCCCGCGACCTGTGGGTCAGCAGCCGGGAACCTTAGCCACTAGACCACCTAGGCGGGGCCTCCGACGTCATCACGTGATTGCAGACAGGGTGCAAGGGGAAGAGGCCACACACAGCCTCTTACACAACCCCTTACACAGGTCGGAAGGTGCTATTGCGTGAGTGCGTTCTGGCAGTGATTGGGTCAGCTGCTGCGCATGAGTAGTAGAGTGGCTACACACACGAATTGAGCTTCGCCATAAGATGGTTCACATCTAGAAGCATGGTTATTTCTAAGCAGGTATTGTGCTATTGGGATCGAATACATCCTGTTCCATGTAAACGTGGTGTTATAAAAAGTGAAGGTCATTTCTAAGTGCATCTCGGTAGTGTGTATGAACGAGTTAGTGAATGTCAATGAATTTCTTGAAACTTACTCGACTGATGCTCAAATCGCAGAGCGATTTGGTACTGGTGCGTCCCAAGTCTGAATTAGTCGAGTTTACTTACTTCACTGCATCTGTTCATAAACCAAGCGTGGCGGGAAAAGTTTTCGTAGTTGAACTTGCTCGGTTGTTTGCCAATTTTCTTGCAACGTCCTCAGGTTCAACGCGTGCCGACACCTCCACCGTGGTGACCGAGGTATGCGCAAAGGACGCAGCCTGGAAGACGCAGTTCCTGTGTGCCAACCGATTTTATGCTCACGTGGAGCAGCTCGAAGACGACACCCACGCGACGGCCCTTGACATCTGCAGGTGAGTGGAGCACTGCGGAATTAGGTAGCCAATAAAAGGTGGAGTTCACTGTATTTTGCATTTTGTGGTCACTCGAACTCAGCCTCACCAAATTAAAGTGTTGCGGAGTTGAAACTCCAGAAGTCGAATGATTCCGGAATCATTTCACATTCGTTCGACCCCGGAATGGAATGGGAAAAGAATGGGGACAATGCTTGAAGGAATGGTATGGGAATAGAATTAAACATATTTTGCCCGGAACGGAATAGCAATGGAATGATTCTTTTTCCGAAAATGGAGCACGTTTTCGTCAACGTGGTGTTTTTCAAAGTTCAAAGGGCAGTAAATCAGAGCCTCGAATTTCACAATAAAGCAGCATTTTTTTAAATGGTTTGGCTCATTACAGGAGCGGTACATCTATAAGCATCGCGCCTACTACAACTCTCTCCTTATATCAACTGTGTTCCTCTGAAGTATGCCTTTATTCTTCGCGTAACCATGGTCAATCGGAAATACAGCAGCAGAATCCTCACGTTTCAGGAGTCCCAAGTTTGATTCCGCGCGCCGAAATCTTTTCCTACAATCTTTTTGTTTCTTGCGTCTTCATATATATATATATATATATATATATATATATATATATATATATATATATATATATATATATATATATATATATATATATATATATATATATATATATATATATATATATATATATATATATATATATATATATATATATATATTGTTGAGACGTTTATTGGCGGACACTTGTCGACGATGCTTGACAGCGACAGTCAATGCGGGTACCGACTCTCTGCACGAGCTGCTCTTCCTCTTGCTAAAAAGGGCAACCCACTAGAAGGTGCTGGAGAGGACGACCCACTGTTCGAAGGCTTCACCACAACTACCCCGGGTACGAAGAGGGAGCCGCCTGGCGACCTAGCAGCTGGTTACTATGAGCGGGTCGTGGTAGGCTTTGAGGCGCTCCACGTTGACAATGTCGCGCCCTCGACGGCGCATGTCCGAAGATGGTTCGATGGGTTCGATCAAGTAATTTACAGGGGAAGTGCGTTCGGCGACACGGTAGGGGCCTTCGTATTTGGGCAATAGTTTTGAAGATAGGCCAGTTGATGTGGTAGGGATCGAGAGCCAGACGAGCGCTCCAGGGAGGAACATGGGCGCAGTAGTGCTGGTGTCAGCGCGAATGCCTTTTTGCCGCTCTTGATCATGCGCTGTAAAGGTCCTTGCAAGCTCTCGACACTCTTCAGCAAGCTTGGCTGTAGCAGAAATAGGCGGCCACTCTGACGGATCTTGCTTGTACGGAAGTATAGTGTCGATGGTGTGCGATGGGTGCCTTCCATATAATAAAAAGAAAGGTGAAAAGCCAGTAGTGCTCTGAGGGGCGGTGTTATATGCGTAGGTGACGAAGGGTAGAATGGAATCCCAATTTGTGTGATCGGCGGCGACGTACTTGGAGAGCATGTCGCCGAGCGTACGGTTGAAGCGTTCAGTGAGGCCATTCGTCTGCGGGTGGTAAGCGGCAGTTTTGCGGTGAACAACGTTGCACTCTTTGAGAATGGCTTCGACGACTTCAGACAGGAAGACGCGGCCTCGATCACTGAGCAGTTCCTGAGGTGGACCGTGTCGCAGCATGAATCGTTGGAGCAGGAAGGAGGCCACATCGCTCGCTGTAGCCGCGGGGAGAGCAGCAGTTTCGGCGTATCGCGTGAGGTGGTCCACAGCAACAATGGCCCAGCGGTTACCGGCCGACGTTAATGGAAGTGGCCCATACAAATCAATGCCAACGCGCCCAAACGGCCTGGCAGGGCAAGGTAGAGGTTGCAGACCTACCGGCGACAGGTGCGTTGAAGTTTTGCGGCGCTGACATTCTATGCAGGAGCGAACGAATTTCTGCACATAGCGGTACATGCCGCGCCAAAAGTACCGTTGGCGAATGCGCTGGTAAGTCTTCGATACGCCGGAGTGCGCACATTGCGGATCAGTATGAAAGAATTCGCATATGTCAGAGCGCAGACTGCGGGGTATGACTAGTAGCCACTGGCGGCCGTCACCGCTGTAACTGCGTCGGTGGAGAAGGTCGTCGCGAACGGCGAAATGGTGGGCTTGACGACGCAACGCGCGAGTGGATGTAGTGGATGGATCAGTCAGCAAGTCTATCAGTGAGGCAATCCATTGATCCTTGCGTTGTTCAGTAGCAACGGCATGAATACTAATGGAAGAATCGGCAAGGTGAGACGCTGAGTCGTGGGCATTGTCGTCAGGCAAGGGAGAGCGTGACAGGGCGTCGGCGTCAGCATGTTGCCTTCCGTTACGGTACAGCACGCGGATGTCGTAGTCTTGCAGGCGAAGTGCCCACCGGGCGAGACGGCCTGAGGGATCTTTTAATGATGACAACCAGCATAGTGCGTGATGGTCGGTGACTACATCAAATGGGCGACCATATAAATAAGGTCGGAACTTGGTAAGGGCCCAGACGATTGCCATACATTCTTTCTCAGTGACGGTGTAATTAGTCTCGGCTTTTGTAAGCGTACGGCTTGCATAAGCCACGACATATTCCGGGAACCCTGGTTTGCGCTGCGCAAGAACAGCGCCGAGACCGACACCACTGGCGTCCGTGTGTACCTCTGTAGGGGCAGTAGGGTCGTAGTGGCGGAGTATGGGAGGCGACGTCAGTAAACGACGGAGCGTTGTGAATGCGTCGTCACACTGTGATGACCATGAATGGAGAGGCCAGTTACTACCGAGGAGCTTTGTCAGCGGCGATACGATAGACGCGAAGTTTCGGATGAAGCGCCGAAAATAGGAACACAGTCCTATGAAACTGCGCAGTTCCTTGACGGATGTCAGCTTGGGGAACTCGGTCACGGCCCGAAGCTTGGCTGGATCGGGGAGAATTCCGTCCTTGGACACGACGTAGCCGAGTATTGTCAACTGCCGAGCTGCAAATCGGCACTTCTTTAAGTTCAGTTGCAGACTGGCGTCACTCAGACGCGTTAAAACATGCCGCAGGCGTTGAAGGTGCGTGGAGAAGTCTGGAGCGAAAACGACGACGTCATCGAGGTAGCACAGGCACGTGTGCCATTTCAGGTCACGCAGAACGGTATCCATCATGCGCTCAAAGGTGGCAGGCGCATTGCACAGCCCAAACGGCATGACGTTGAATTCGTACAAGCCGTCGGGAGTGACGAAAGCGGTCTTCGGTCGAGCGTCCTCAGCCATAGGTACTTGCCAGTACCCTGAGCGCAAATCTAGAGATGAAAAGAATTCGGCTCCTTGCAGGCTGTCAATCGCGTCATCCACACGCGGTAGTGGGTACACGTCCTTACGAGTGATCTTGTTGAGACGTCGGTAGTCCACACAGAACCGCACAGAACCGTCCTTCTTCGCGACGAGAACGACAGGAGACGCCCAGGGGCTGTTAGAGGGTCGAATAACATCGCGGCGTAGCATGTCATCCACTTGCTCGTTGATTACACGGCGTTCTGTGGGAGATACGCGATATGGACGTTGCCGTAGTGGTGGTTGTGCGCCTGTGTCAATGCGATGCGTAACAGTGGATGTGCGGCCGAGAGAAGGTTGAGATACATCGAAAGAAGAGCGGAATTCTTCCAACAGGGCCAGAAGCTGGGAGCGCTGTACCGGCGTAAGGTTGTCGGCAATGGAAGGACCAAATACATCAGCGGATGATGAAACAGATGTAGAAACAGCACTAAGCGTATTGGAACTTCGGCAGTGCGTGTCATCAGGTTGATCCATGACTTGTGCGTCTTCGATGGGTTACACGCTGCCGAGACATTCCCCTCGCACCAACGTAACACTGTACGGGGATCAGTTCAGAACAAAAATAGTGGTGCTGCCGCGAGTTACTTGCACGGTCACGAAAGGAACCAGCAAACCTTTTCTGGTGAAAACACGGTGAGATGGTGAGAGAAGTGCAGCGGTGTCTGAAAGACTTGCACAGTAGACCGACACCGCCACGGACGAGTTTGCAGGCACTTGCGTGTCGTCCCTGACGAGTAACTTGCTTGCAGTAGATGGACTGTCGGCCGGCGTCAAAGAAGAGAATGGTGTCAGCTCTATTTCTGCTGGTGCGCAATGAATGACGGCGTCGTGGCGGGAGAGAAAATCCCATCCTAGGATGACGTCGTGAGAGCATGAAGGAATTATGGTGAATTCGACGGCATACATCACGTCCTGAATCATGAGGCGGGCTGTACACATCGCTGTAGGGTGAATGCTTTGGGCGCTGGCTGTACGGAGGGAGAGCCCGGAAAGTGGCGTGGTCACTTTGCGCAGTAATCGGCTAAGCTTTGCGTCCATCACGGATACGGCGGCTCCAGTATCTACAAGGGCAGATGCACGAACACCATCCACAAGCACGTCTATCACGTTCGATGGTCTTTCCTGAGGGCTTCCGCAGTTCGACAGCGTCGCAGCCCTTGCCTCGTGGACTGCGACGACTGATTGATTGATTGATGATTGATTTGTGGGGTTTAACGTCCCAAAACCACCATATGATTATGAGAGACGCCGTAGTGGAGGGCTCCGGAAATTTTGACCACCTGGGGTTCTTTAACGTGCACCCAAATCTGAGCACACGGGCCTCTACATTTCCGCCTCCATCGGAAATGCAGCCGCCGCAGCCGGGATTTGAACCCGCGACCTGCGGGTCAGCAGCCGAGTACCTTAGCCACTAGACCACCGCGGCGGGGCAGGACTGCGACGACTAGTTTTCCTGGTCACCCTCTAGTGGACGTGGCCGCATCGGCGACAGTGAGCGACGTCGCGGAGAATGTGAGCGGCGGGTAGATGGAGCGGGGCGAGACGACGGTGACGTAGGAGCCGTTGGTCATAAAAGCGGCTCGATTGGCTGGGAAAATTGGAGGCGACCTGCGGTCGCTGCACACGATTGCAGTAGCGTGCTACGTGACCGACGCAACCACAAGCAAAGCAGATGGAGCGATTGTCCGCAGTGCGCCATCGGTTCGCGGGTCCCATCCATGTCGAAGAACGCGATGGGCGAGCCGGCTGCTAATATAACTGCATAGTGGGCGGCACACGGGGCACGTGGATGACGTCGGTATATGTAGGCGGCACAGTTTCTCCGAAGGCCTGGGGTCTGGCGATGGTATCGGTGTAACCAAGAGGGCCAGTCACAGGAATCGGTGGGGGTGGCCTGGCGACAACTTGGGCGTAACTGAGTGGTGTAGATACTGGAGGCGGCTGGTGATATTCTGGAACGACCTCCGCGATTTCCTGCTGAATGGCCCGGCGGAGGGGAGGCAGAAGTGTTCTTGACGACTGTTCAGCACGTTGCGGGGAAGCAAAGGCCAGTAAAGAGACCTGGCGGGCAACTTCCTCACGCACGAATGACTTGATTTCGAGCGCTGCCGTCGCAGCTCCTCGTAACTTTGGCAAAGTGTAATGATCTCTGCCACAGTGCGAGGGTTCTTGGCCAGGAGCATGGTGAAGGCATCGTCGGCGATGCCTTTTAGAACATGGGTAATTCTGTCGGCCTCTGACATGCTCGCGTCCACTTTCTTGCACAAGTCAAGGATGTCCTCTATGTAGCTTGTGAAGGACTCACCGGTCTGCTGTGCTCGTTCACGTAACCGCTGTTCGGCTTGAAGCTTACGAATGGCAGGACGGCCGAACACGTCGACGACGGCGGTTTTAAAAGCGGACCAAGTGGGGAAATCGGATGCGTGGTTGTTGTACCACATGCCGGCCACACCCGCGAGGTAGAAAACCAGGTTGCCGAGTTTACCTGCCTCGTCCCAATGATTGGGGACGCTGACGCGTTCGTACATAGCAAGCCAGTCCTCGACGTCGGTGCCATCCGCGCCGGTGAAGACAGGAGGGTCGCGGATGCGGGAAACACCGGAACATGGCGTCGGCGCAGGAGGAAGCGTTTGCTGTGCGGCGTCTTGGTGCATGGTAGAAGGCACGGTGCGGGATCGAAGCTCCAGGGACATCAAATGCTAACCGAAGGTGTTAGAAGGGCACAGCACTCTCCACCAAATTGTTGAGACGTTTATTGGCGGACACTTGTCGACGATGCTTGACAGCGACAGTCAATGCGGGTACCGACTCTCTGCACGAGCTGCTCTTCCTCTTGCTAAAAAGGGCAACCCACTAGAAGGCGCTGGAGAGGACGACCCACTGTTCGAAGGCTTCACCACAATCTATATATATATATATATATATATATATATATATATATATATATATATATATATATATATATATATATATATATATATATATATATATATATATATATATATATATATATATATACGGTGGGTGACGGCGACACCACGCAGACGTTGACGCCAGTGGCAAAATGCAGCCGAGAGTGTCCATGTAACTCCTATCACGAGGACGCTTAAGCATTTTTTCATGATGTAAGCCTCATGGCTAAAGAACTAGTGACCAATTGCCTAACGTGTTCGGAAGATAAGGCGTTCGGGAGATCAAGCCCAGGAAATTAGTCATTCCAGAATTTTGAGCTGAGAGCTGGCCATCCCGCACTCCCACTTCCCCGAGTGGGATCATTTCATTATCATCATTCTTTTTTACATCTTCTTTACAAGACGATAGTTATAGCGCGAGAACAGAACGACGACAAAGAAACAAGAAGGACACGAGCGCTCATATCGCAGTCCCACATTTGCCCTGCGCACACCTTCACTTTCGGCATTCGCACCAAGCACCTGACTCTGGACGTTAAAGCCTTGTTTGGAGGTTACCACCCCTCCGTCGGTCATTGTATACAGGTGTGCGAAATTCTGAGCTCCGAATGGCACCGACAAGAGCGCACGTACCATGATGCCCTGTTTTTCCAGCTTCAACAAGCAGATCATCTACCGGGAGGGAAGAAAAGAAGATGGCGAGAGTACTGCCACCGAATCGAACACACTGCAAACAGCTTGTAGTCACGTGAGCTAACTAGCCTTTGTGCGCAGTGCCCAACCAAGTCCCGGCGATTGGGTCTGGTCCACTCTTGCAGTGATGTCATCCTCCAAGACAACGTTCACAACACCCTCGCCCTGCGTCCAAAGTTCGCCGTCGACCAAGAGGGGTTTGCACCCGAGCTTCTTTCAATGGTGCGCTCTGTTGCTGACCGCGCCTCACCAGAGGATTCGGACTGATACATCTCAAAAGGCGTCGACGTGCTCCTACGGGGTGAGCCTACCAGCACCAGCCTTCCGTTGTGGAAGATGGCCAAGTTTCTGAGAGACAATGAACTGCGTGTCGTCCCGTCATATAAGGAGGGTGATTTCGCTGTTCTTTCTATTCGCTTGTACCAAGAGAAGGCGGTCATGGCTATTGGCTCTGTTTTCAAATATTGTATTGACGTTCGTCTAGATAGAGCGAAAACGCAAGCCAAGGAAACGTCTCGTAGTGCTCGTGTTCTTGTATCTTAGCCGTCGTTCTGTTCTCGCGTTACTATCGTCATGCCATACCAACTAGCCCAAACTACCACACTTATTTACAACTTCGCTCGGTTTCCACGACTCGGCATATATGCTTATTCGCATCGCCAAACAAAGAGGACATTGATGAGGGAAGTATTTTGTTACACCCTAATAGCTAGTACTGCCATATTACACTCAAATTAGTTATGTAGGCCTGAGTATTTTTCTATGGAAGTCGAAGGTCGCAGCAGATTCTTTTGGTACACCTTTACCTTGTCAAAGTCAAGGGCTGGTATGGTGGAAAAGTGGGACGAATCTGCCGATTTGTAAGAGAAAAAGCGAGGTATAAGTTGGCGTACAATCAAATGTATTATCCCAACAGACACTGCAGAGAGAAACGAATTATTCCTGCAAGTTGGTTCCCGTTGGTGCCCCACACTGCCTGTCTGATCTTCATCTAACGAGTAGTTTAGTACCTGGCACACGCAAAGAACTTTTGTGACAAGGAAGACATTGCATAGATGCGTACAGGCGAACACAAAAAGTTCTTCCCCCATCCAGGTTTGCGAATTCCGCTTGACAAGCGTGAGTGCTGACGAGCAGTGCGGCTCAATGTTCAGTATTCGATGCAAAGGTACAGTTACAATGTGCCCGAGCGGTTGCGCACTGTTCCTACTGATAATAGCAGATCTAGAAAGTTTCGTGCTAGGTTAACAAAATTATAGTAAATCTTAGTTTTCTCCTTACTCGCGGCCGCTCCACACGCATGACTAAACAGCTTAGCTTCCTTTAACGTTACTTTTGTCTCAGGTGACATGTTTGCATAAATATACGCTATTCCGTCATTTTAGTATTAGCGCATTCAACCTTAAACATTATCGAAACACTTTCGTTCAAATATGCTCAGCCTGCAAATACTATATGTAGCGGAAGAACTGCTCCTATGGGAATTAGTAGGGTGGTATTAGCACATGGGATATGCCACTGAGCTACTATTCCTCGGCCTTGGTAACGTGTTCTGCGTACTTTTGCAGTTATTAATGCATGGCATTTCATGACAACAGCTTTATGGGGGCGTACATTATAAGCTAAAAAAATGTCAAGGTGCATTTCCTACATCGAGGAATTAGGGAGTGGATTAAACTACCTGACCATTCCCAAAGTAGGAATGGACTAGCTTTTTTTTCATTACAAGGAATTAAAAGGGATGTAATGGCGGCAAGTCCTAAGTCACTAGAATGGAGTTGGGAATGGAATGAAGGTGCCCATTCCGCAACACTCCGCCAAAAAATTACTCGCCCAGACTCACTGGAACTTCGATTGAGCCTTTAGTCGAAGTGAATTGGCTCATGAGTAAGTTTTGCCTAGCAGCGAGCCTTGACGAGGCTGCTTGTGACATTCCATGTTGCTAAAGCCTATCGTTTCTTTCGATTTGACTTCTCGCGGTACGTCTATTCCTAACGGCAGAGTCACGGGTGCGATCCCGGCCGCGGCAGTCGTATTTCAATGAAGGCGAAATGGCAGAGGCCCGTGTACTGAGCAACGTCAGTGCTCGTTGATGAACACCAGGTGGTCCAATTTTTCAGAGACCTCCACTACAGCGTCTCTCATATTTATATCAAGATTTTGGGACGTAAGCCTCTGATAATAATTTTACGTTTGCAACAGCCCTTGTGCAGGGCACCAACTTCTGGTCACTGACAAGGCTGGCATTTCTAGCAAAGAAGTTCCATCAAATCTGTAGCAGATGAAATGAAGCTTTGCCGTTTTGTAGACCTAATATCAGTAAACTCGTTGCAGTAATAGGTACTAGGTAGAAAGATCTTCGCAAAAAATTTTGTGGGATGGACAATTTGATAGCAGGAGGTGGGAAAGAAGGTTCTAAACGAACGAGAATTTGTTCCAACGAACGAATTCTCCTTCGAGGATTCGAGAACGAGAACGAGAGCAGCGTTATCATGCCATTAAAGTAGCAAAAAAGTAACGTCATGCGAATTGAAACTTGAGCAAGTTGCTACGTATTCATCTTAATTTTAGCAGCGCACTGGGGGACGAGTACTAAGAAGAAAAAATGGGCAAAACACGGACGTTGACTTGCAACTGAACTCTATTAAGAAAAAACATTCAAATGTAAAGGTAAAAAGAAACTGAACAGAAAACTTATAATCGTTGTAATCAACTTGTGAGGGTGCATGGCGCTTAGGTATTAGAATTCTGCATCACTTAGCGTCATAGAATGTACACTGATACATTTTTCGTCCTTTCCTTTGGATGTGAAACGCTTAGATGGCCTCTCTTGTTATCTGTTGTTTATGACGTGACAGTAATTTGGTCTCGGCGAAGAATAAAATAGAACCGCATTTTTTACTATGGTTGGCGGGTGACAATAAATTGTTGCCTGATAGTGATTGTTCATGCTTTCTAAGACGGATATTGATGCATTTTCTGCTCTTTCGGACGTATGTTTTTTCGCATGATAATTGGATTCGATAGACAATGGCCTTTTGGCAATCAGTGAATTGAAAAAGTGTGTTTGATGCAGCAATTGTTGCAAACACTCTCTTTTTATCTGATTTGTGTGTCGGTGCTTTTCTCCACCTTTGTGCACATAGGTTCCAGCTTATGTGGGGGGGGGGGGCGGGGGGACTCAGTGAAAGCCACAACGCTTAGCCATGTTTTTCAAACTTTCAGCCACACGATGAGTCTATGGAATGACCGTGTACTTCTAGGCTCTCGTAACCAGTTCTTTGTCGCCTCCCGTCTCTAAGAGGTTTGGCTTCAAACGTTTCTGCATCTTTTTACAGGCTTGCGCAATCATGTGTTCCGGAGAACCTGAGTCTTGCCACCTGTTCGCTGAAGCTAATCTGTAGTCCGACCTGAGAGTATTTCTGCGAGGCTGAGCGGAGACATGACGCAGCTATGCCCTGTTTGATTATTTTTAATAGTTTGATGTGAAATCTAGTGGTGGCTTAAGTCAACGAGAATGAAAGTGCCAACACACTTGTGTAGGAAGGAAACCTAACTTAAAGTCTAGATACTGGAGCACCCCATCTGTCATCGACTCAATCATGAAATCTATGCCACTGCCATTTTCTCCGAACACTTTCAAAATATTCATGGAGTGTCGATAATAATCACGGGCATCAAAAAGCACCAAGTAGTCATCAACATAGCGCAAGACATACTTGACCAATTCATTCAAAACTTGCATCAACTTCAAATCCACAAAGCTAAGACATATTTCACAAAGGACAGTTGCTATCCTAGAACCAATTCAGATATTCAGATCCTCCTATTCTGTGTAGACAGCCCTTCATTATTTGGAACATTAGTGAATTTTAAATAAAGAAAGACACTAAATCTAAGGAAGAATCTAGAGGGACCATACAGTTGCTGAAGAAGGCGTGTTCTTCATCGAAATCACATGTGCACATTCGCACACTCGTGTGCATCGCTTGGCCCTTCCTCAACAACTGATTCCATTTGGCGTACCTTTCGAACGACGGAGAAAGGTGCACGAAAACCCGACTCGGTATCAAAAGCATGCCTAGCGTCTGTAAAGATCCTGCTCTCTTTGCATGCCAGGTTGCGAGATCCTTGTATCGAAACCTTGACAGTGCGCCAACGGCATTGATTGATTTGTGGGGTTTAACGTCCCAAAACCACGATATGATTATGAGAGACGCCGTAGTGGAGGGCTCCGGAAATTTTGACCACGTGGGGTTCTTTAACGTGCACCCAAATCTGAGCACATGGGCCTACAACATTTCCGCTTCCATCGGAAATGCAGCCGCCGCAGCCGAGATTCGAACCCGCGCCCTGCGGGTCAGCAGCCTAGTACCTTAGCCACTAGACCACCGCGGCGGGGTGCGCCAGCGGCATTTTCACGGTCGTTCTTCATCCGGAAACAGGCCGCAGTAGTGACAAGCCCCGATAATCTCGAAGGTATGGAGTCATCGTTCACTATGGCTGAGCTGCTGGCGGCGATCGACAGGGCTAAACCTCGGACAGCTCCAAGCATTGATAGAATCCCAATGGGGGGGGGGGGGGGTACAAGAGCATGGAACGGCCAGCACGTACGGGGCTTGTGGATACCATTAATGGGTTCTGGATGTTGGCAGAAGTCCCAACGTCATGGAAACATGCAGTTGTTGTAGCCATCTGAAACAAGGGAAACAAACAAACCCCATCGCGTTCTCGGATACCTGTGTACAATTATGTTTACCATAACCTTGTGTAAACTCCTGGAGTGAAAAGTGGCTATGCACCTTGCATGGGGGCTGAAACACTTCAGCTAGTAACAACCCACCCAGATTAGATTTAGGCCCCAACTTGGAACCGAGGATGTCCAAGAATACCTCTCCTCTGCGATATTTCCAGTTGGCTGCTCACACCGGGTACTAACTCTGATTGCAATGAATGTACACCGAGATTATGACAACGTCAGTCACGAAGCGATTCTTGAAGCTCTTTTATAGATCTGTTTGCCTGGTCATGCACGAGAATTCGTAAGGTCCTTTTTTTCAAGAGCGCTCTTTCTCCGTCCGCATCTTAAGTAAAAGCTACGGCAATTTCAACATGCAATGCGGAGTTCTGCAGGGGTCAGTTCTTCCGTCAATATTATTCAAACTCGCACTACTACCGATGGTGTGTAAGCTATCAAACATTCCCGACTTAAACGTTTATATGTATGCTGATGACGTGGCAATGTGCTCGACTCTGCGATACTTCCAAGTGGCCGCTCGCACTGTGTACGAACTCTGATTGCAATGGACGTACACCGAGCTTATGAAAACGGACCATAAAGTGCGGGCGCTGCAAGCAGCGCTCGATGCCACATTTGCCTACTGTTCTTCAGAGGGACTAGCACACTTACAAGAAAAGGCTACCTACATGAGCACTGCCAATAATTGGGGCTGCCGCAAACTTCACCGAACGCCTGTACAACGTATGCTTTATGGCCGTAATTTAACTAAGCCGTCTACAATCCCATTCCTTGGGGTAGACTTTTCTGCTACCTACACGAGCACTGCCAATAATTGGGGCTGCCGCAAACTTCACCGAACGCCTGTACAACGTATGCTTTATGGCCGTAATTTAACTAAGCCGTCTACAATCCCATTCCTTGGGGTAGACTTTTCTGCTACCTACACGAGCACTGCCAATAATTGGGGCTGCCGCAAACTTCACCGAACGCCTGTACAACGTATGCTTTATGGCCGTAATTTAACTAAGCCGTCTACAATCCCAGTCCTTGGGGTAGACTTTTCTGCTTCAGGATCGGCCCCACTATGGCTTCGATCTGCACGCAGAGCCACCTCCAGCACGCTTCATCTTTTTCGTCGCATCACTCAGCGAAGTGGCCGAGCACAAACTTTTATCGCACAGCCACTGGTATGTTCGTTTTTGCAATCTCGATTAGTGTACTAAGCACAGTTCCAGCACTTCACCAAAGCAGAATCTGTAAGATTGAAAACTCCCAATCGCAGACCCAAGCTTGCGATCACAGGCCTTTCAAGGTTCACTCCAATTTCAACATTGCAGGCAGAAGCACAACGCAATACACAGGACGAGCTCATTCGTCAAAGGCTCAAAGCAAGGACGATAAAGCACAGCAGTTTTCCTGCGGCTGCTGCCTTAGCGCATTACATGGACCAGTCAAGCCCGTTCGCTCGATGAAGCTATTTGTCTGTGGCACCATGGGGTCACTATCAAGTTAGCACTAACAAACTTATGGGATGTCTTCATCGAAAGCTTAATCTGTCCCGGTATACCCACTTGCACTCTTCAACTTCAGAATCTCAGAAACTCAAACTGAGAGCAAATGTCGATGCCGGGTTAACACCATCCAAACTTCACACTTCCTTGGTGAGCCCTGCTCACCCGCACGTCGAGAAGATTTGTTCTTACGCGTTTGAGATCCCCATCGCATATGTACAGGCAAAGCTGGTTGCTCTTTGCGATGGTCTTGCAGCACTTCAGCCACTCATCGAGAGGCAGCGCCCATCAAGTGTCAACCTTCACACGGACTCGAAGCAAGCTGTTCGTGCACTCCGTCGCGTTGGCCATTCTGTGGTTGTAGCATTAGTGCTATTTCACCGTTGTGCTGCAGCTTATCCGTGCTCAGTTCGAGTGTGCTAGATTCGCCAACCTAGTGTTCTGGTTCACATCGCGGCAGATGCCGCTTGTCATCTTGTAACCACCATGTACTTTTGCTCCTGCTGCCACCTTCTGACACTGTGGACGTTCACAAAGAAAATTTTCGGCGCAGCACGCGAGCTCTAATACCTCCGCATGGTCATGTCCTCCCGAGTGGACTTACGTCAAAAGGAGGTATCGCTCCGAAAGGTTCGCGTGAGTGTAGCCATGATGCCTTCTGTCCGCGCGAAGTATGGCTACACCGACACAACCTCAAGCTGACAATTTTGTCCCGCGCCAGTGTGGAAAGCAGACCTAAACCACTCTTTATAGACATGCTCAGGGCTTCAAGTGGCTCGTCGACGCCACCTGCGACGTGCGGGACTCAAGCAGCACGCCAGGCGACCTGACTTGTGGAAAAGTATTTACGGCCTGAACCACAGGTTCATTCTCGACTTCATGGAGGAAACAAAATTGCATAATTTTGTTTATTATGTAACGATGCCGCAAAGCAACTTTACGCAATAAAAAAACAGCAGTGCATATTTAATAATACCTGTCCTAGCACGTAAATGATGGGAAACTGCTTGCCAGACGTGTGTTCAAGGTCTGCTGACTTTTTCAGACAGAGGCAACTTGAGCTAAGCACTTCATACTCAACGCAGCACAGCGAAGAGACGAAGAGATTGTGTACTCGCATTTAACGGGCAAGTTATGCAGTGATTCGGTTTGTCCAATGGTGAAGATCTACCATATCTATGCTCTCAAACGGCTGCAGCGTGTCACTAGCAGCCTCATGCCGAATTCGGGCATTGCCATTCGCTTTGTCTAATATGTGGTACAATGTAGTCAGCACAATTGCCGCAGTGAACAAAAGCCCCAACAAAAAGCGTGGTTGCTAAATTGGTGTATGTCCTGCTGCTTGAATAGTATTTTTTTTTGAGGAACCGAGGTCAATCGCTTTGGCCATAAACCACCAAACGTACTGGTTATTTTTGAGCATTGTAGGGCGCCCTCGCACGGCACATCACGTTCGGCTGCTTGAAATTAACTGCTTTGAGTACGTTCGGCTGTTTTTTTTTTCGGAGCTCCGACTTACAGTGTTGGTGGTGGTGGTATAAAACATTTATTATTATATTTACATTGAGAGGTATAGATAAGGCGAGTCTGAAGGGCCCGCTTTTTATAAACACTAGCAGGGATCTTCGGTCCTGTATCAGTGGAGCTGCCGCGGCGGCTTCCGATTTCGCCACCAATGCCTGTTGGGCTTGTAGGTCATAGCATCCGAGCAGGACAGCTTCCCAGTCCTCTCACGTAGGGTGGGGGTGGGGTGGGTAGGTGGGATTTGAGGGCTATGCTCACAGCATGTGATAGGTGTCACAAGAATCTTCCGCACTGTGCAGGCACGCGTCCCAAAATGCCACATTGAAATACTTCAGTACTGCCGGGCACAGTACAGTATTGGTGAAGAGGCGGAGAAGCCAGCGCTACTCCACCTGTGCTCGGAGTGGCTCTCGCTTTGATGTCGGCACCCGACAGATCTGATAGCGGGACGCAATAGACGATGCGTTGACGTGTTTTCTCATCACGTTTTTCATTGCTCTTGGCAGCGGGTGCACGTTCGGCTCAAACACACGTTCACTGACTGATCAAAAGTGGGGTCCGTATTTTTTCAATCCAAATCACAGCGTAATAGCGCCTCGCCGAATGTGTGTTGCGCGTCATTAGAACAACTCCTTTTTGTAATGTGTCCTTCAGAGAAACAAAATGAGTTTACTGCAATATAGGTCTTCAGCTCCTGTGTAGGTTACCCAGTGCATGTAATCACGACTTCCGTATACCGCACCATTTGGCTACCAAGCGCCGGGACCCCATTGCACCCGCAGCAATTTATTATTTTATTTGCAATACTGTCGACTCCAATTTTGGAGTCATTACAGAGGGCACATTGCAGGTAGTATACATTCATGAAGAACAAACAATAACATTCCAACTGACATACATAAGCCTCACCCAGTACCTTCTGGCCTGCTACAGTGTGCCGTGCAAAAAAGAAAAAGAAAAGAGGAAAATAGCAAAGGTATGTGAAGCATTGAAGCACTACTGTTGATTACGCATGGTTTCTAACACTGCGGTGAATGTGGATAGTGTGTCGACATTAGTAGCATTTGCATTCAGTTTATTCCATTCGCGTATTGTTAGTGGGAAAAACGATTTTCCAAAGACGTCACTGTTTGAGGAATATTCTTGCAGACTGTATTTGTGCTTATGACGAGTAGGGCGTGACTGTGAAAATGTGACGTACTTAGACACATCTACCTTGTAGTGACCATGTAACAACTGGTACAAGAACCTCAGGCGTGCCTCTTTTGCCCTAGTAGCTAGTTTTTCAATGCCAGAAGAAGCCAGAAGGTTAGTGGGAGAATCTGTACGTTTGAACTTGTTGTGTACAAACCGTATGGCTTTGCGTTGTACTGCCTCTAATTTACTAATACCACTTAGCGTATAAGGAAACCAAACTACGTTGGCATATTCTAATACTGGTCTTACCATAGAGAAAGAAGAAGACAAGAGCGGACACTCCACAAAACCTGGTCTCAGGAAGTGCGTCACGACTACGTAACGAACTAGTGCTCCCACCAAACGTCAGAGGGCGCAAGCGCAAAAAAAAACACAGTTATAATCAATGCAACAGAATTGTTTTCACAAATTAATAATTACACGCCCAAATTTGGTATGTTTTTTATACATAAAAACGATTTATTCAACACACCTTACGCGATTATTTTTCTTCAGCCGTACTGTCATAAACACCATCTACCCAGCGACAAGCCCATGCATGACTGAAAGCGAGAAGCTTTCGTCGCTTTCGTCAACGTCGGCTGCGTCGGCGTTTTCAAGCGTGAGATAACAGGTGAGGCACGTTTTCAAGCGAAACTTGTTGAATGACATGTTGTTGGTCTTGTTGGGTCATTTTTTCAGAAAACGGTTACGCCTGCGCGAAAAAGACACCATGCAACAAACATAGAAAGATGCACACACACACGTTGCGCTCCGTGTGTGCGAGTTTGTTTTTTACGTGGCGTCTCATTCACGCAGTTGTAACCTTTTTTTGAAGCTTGTAAGGACTGGGAGGTTCGCTAAAAAGAAAGTTTGTGGCTCTATGCGGCGGTTAGACGGGAACATTGTGCAACGTATGCAGTAGGTATAGCAAAGGCGGCACGGCGTCAAGCCGAGGCGACGCGTGCTGCGTCTGCCACGGACGCGAGCGTCTGTGCGCTGAGCATAGCTGGGCAGCTAGGTCGTAGGCTCGGTGCAAAATATTGAGAAGTGTTTGCTGGGCCTCGCATGCTTCACGACGCATTTCCCGAAGGCTCGGAACACGAACAATTCTTGGTGTGCCGGAGGCAAATCTGGACTAGCCAAGTGGCCATCATCTTCGTTTCTTCGCTAGCCTTGTGCCACTAGTGCAAGCTGCCCACAAATGTTTTTGACGTTTTCCAATATAATTTTACCGCACAAATTTCAACTACGATTTTTCTTCCCCATGTACTGCTGATACTGCGTACGCACGAAGGTGTTCTAAAGTTCCCAGGCCGCGATACCATTGCATTACAAGGGATAGCGTCCTGGAAATTTCTGAAGATCTTTGTACGTGGTCTTGACGTCTATCTTTGTAAGTCAGAGTTTTATGGGTCAGAGATGTATCACTGGTTTTGTATTGCGCATCGATTAGCTAATCATTCAAAGGGGTTTGCTGGTACACTTATGACGTGCACATATCTTTTTCGTAATTTGACAGCGAAGCATCCACTTACTAACATTTTCAGACCGCGCTGACGCCATGCCGTCCGGCGGTCCAAGCTACGGCAGCTACTGCTGTGTATCGTGGTGCTTCAACAATGGCAGAACCCACAAGAAGCCTGGGACGAGTTTCTTCCGCGTACCACGGGACGGCAGGTGTGTTAAAGCTTTTGTATGGTTTGCATGTCTGTAGGCTTACTGTTCGTACTTGCTAAGTGAGGGTAACAATAAAAAATCACTATTCAAGCACTTCCCCTTTCAGCTGATAGTTCATTGCCAATGCAGGATGAAAGCATGGATGCAGTATGCTGGACGCGATGATCTCCTGAGTAAGCCGGTCAGCCTATTGTACGCAACGTACAGGGTTTGTAGCGACCATTTTACTGCTCAAAGTTTCATGGACCCTGGGCACACAAGGCTTACAAGAATGGCTGTTCCCAGTGTGCAACCAGCTGCACCATGTAAGTGATTGACTGAAACTCAAATATGTGCAATAGCAGCCACTTGTATTGAATCAGTGGCGACAGTTAACCGTGAAGATCTTTGTAGCCGATGGAGAAACCTCACTACAGAAGTAACACTTGGAAAGTTTTAAATTCTGTGAATTGTGGGCTATTACCTTCCTAACAGCAGCTTTACATTTCTGTCATTTTTTGATGCTCTGGACCTGCGCAACTTGTTTTGAAAGACTTTAAAGGGCTATTTCACGTTATCTTCAAGCGTGAGTGCACATGTACGTATACCTTTCATCAGTGAAAGCTGCCACTGTTGATAATTCCAAAAATCACAAATTACTTGTTTCCTAGTTGGTGCCGTCTCTTTTCTTCCACGTTCGACCAATTTATGCGTTTGAAAGAGCTGTTTAAGTTTCCCCATGCTACAAGCTTTGTAACTTGTACCAACTGCACATATATGCAGGTTCTCTGAGCGTCGCTTCAAGTAGTGACTGTGACATGGCTGCAGAAGCTGCACTGCAAGGTGTGGATGAGCTTCAGTTTGTGTTATTTTAAGCCTCTTACTGACACATTGTCGTAATTTCATCTCTTCAGGACCTGCGGTAGAGGCTTCAAAAAGCGGCTCCCACACATTGAGGTGCCCCGATGAACAGGGTGCGTGCAGTGTCGCGATTTCTTTTTTTTTACCCAAATTGACTGTTGACTAAACCTCTGCAGGTGGCAGCTCCCTTGTAGCTGGTGAAAGAATTTCTGATGATTTCGTCTTGCCGGAGAAAACCTTAACCAGTCGTTCAGCTGTCACAAAAGGAACTTGTGCGGCCGGTAAGTTGTATGTTCACTTCAACACCAGAGTGGTTTGATATAGAGACTTCCGCAGGCCGCTCGCAAGATTGTTCCGACAGCACTGTCCGAGGCACTGAACAAGCTTCACAAGACCCTCCAGAAGACGTCTCCGCCAACAGCTCCAGGCCTGAGCGCCTTAGAGAAAATGGTGACTATGCTTTTATTGCAGCAGTTTTTAATGTGCTATTTTATGTTTAGGACATTCTGAGGAAACTATCCTCAAAAGGACACTACGTGTGCACTTACAAAATGTAAGGGTGGGCTCTCAGTGATTTTCATTTTTTTGTGCATTGTCAACATTGTGAATGGTTTGTTTTTAGGTAGTGGAATCGAAAACTTTGTACCACAGAAAGTTGTGCACCTTGGGTCTGAAAGAGCGAGGAAAGTGCTCGTATGGGATTAGTTGTTCTTCGCTTTTACATCAATTTTTTTGTTTATTGCAGTGCGTTCCTGTGTGCCAGCGACAATGTCTCCATCAATGAAGTACAAGCAAACCATTAAACATCTGCAAGCCAAAGTAGCAGCACAGCGGAAAACTATCAAAAGACTGCAGAGACAGCCTCACCAAGCACCGTCATCGACTTCGAAGGCCCTTGAAGTTATCCGACCGCACGTCACCGAGGAGGTTTTTAAACTTCTTTCTGCACATGTTCGCTTGAGGCCCAAACGCAAGGGCAAGCGGTTTCCCGTGTGGTTCAAGAAATTCGCTCTTCACTTAAACTTCCGAGGTCCGCGAGCATACCGATTTCTGGCTCCGTATTTTTCTTTGCCCTCCCGGCGTTCATTAAGGAGGTGGCTAGCTAATGTAAAGATGACTCCAGGCATAATTCCAGGAATCCTTTCTTCCATTGCAACAAATACTCAAGCTTGGAATGAACGGGACCGAGTGTGCGCTTTAGTTTTCGACGAAATAGCACTCAAAAAGAATTTGTACTATGATGCTTCAAGAGACGTTGTCCAGGGTTTTACAGATGATGGCTTGTTGGCGTTTCGAAAAAGTGGGTTCAACCGGTTGCTTTTACTATAGGGCACACATCAACACCATCAGCTGTTATGCATAACTTGCTGGTGTCACTCATTTTGGAGCTTAGGAGCATTAATATTGCAGTGAAAGCAGTCATTTGTGACCAGGGCAGTTCAAATGTAAGTCTCGCTAACCAACTAAGAATGACTGTAGCAAAGCCTTTTTTTGAAGTTAATGGTGAGCGGGTATATTACATTTTTGATGTTCCGCATTTAATTAAAACAACGCGCAATAATGTCCAAGCACACAAGTTATACATTGGGGATGACATCGTTAACTGGTCGCACATTGTAAGCCTTTACCAATCCTCACATGAGTTGCGGTTGCGATTGGCTCCAAAGTTGACTGAACGGCACGTTCATCAGAAACCTTTTTCTAATATGAAGGTCAGCAGAGCAACTCGGGTCCTCAGTGCATCAGTTTCGATTGCTATCACGGCAATGGTGTATGCGAAGGTGCTCCCTGCCTCGGCCATCACTACAGCTCAATTTTGTGATCGTATGGACAGAATTTTTGATGCCTTGAACAGCTCGAGTAAAAAAAGAACTTCGCAAAAGCTGCGGCATGCAATCATGAAAAATGATTCAGAGCTGATTGACTTCCTCCGAGGCCAGCTTCCCTGGATTGCATCATGGCAGTTTGTTGGCAGACGTCAACCACAAACCATCGTAGGTTGGAAAATTACAATTCAGGCAATTTGTCAACTATGGGATGACCTCTCCAAAAATTACAATTTTGAATACCTGTTAACACGCAGGCTTCAACAGGATCCTCTGGAGAACATATTTGGCCACATTAGGCAAAAACAGGATTGCAACACCAACCCCAATGTAGCACAATTTATTTGTGGCCTGAAGCACATCTGCATAAGAAAACTCTTCAAGCTGTCAGAATACGGAAATGTCGAGGATGATGAATGTGACCTCCTCCAGGAGCAGCTCTCGCCATCCTTCCTCACCAGTGCGTCTCTTGTGGATAATGAGGAGTGTGCACAGCCACAGCCTGACGACTTTCCCGCTCTAGATGATCTCTCTGAACTTGCGACAAACATTCACTCCCATATTATCGATGACTCCGCTGCATATTATGTAGCTGGTTTTCTCATCAAACAATTCCTTCGGAATGCATGTGACGGTTGCAGTTGCCCACAGTTACTGAAAGACGACAGTGAGACGCTTAAGGGTACCCACCAGTATTTCACAATGCTCAAAGCATACCACGTCCCCAGCAAACTTTTTGGGAATCTCACTGTGCCATCAGAAGCAGCTTTTGCATACGTACAACAACTTGAATCTCACTTTCTTGCCATAATTGAGGCCACTGCACATCACCTGAAAGTGTGCGATGTTTTGTATCACCATCTGTCAAGTGTTGGCGATTTTCATTTCTGCTCTGCTGGGTGTCGCGCTAAGTTTCTGAAAATGTTTTGCCGGGTTCGTTTATGTTGGCATGTGCGTTTTGTGAACCGAAACTTATACAGGGTTAGGTTCCAGTCTTCAATCTCAGGCATGCAGCTTGACAAGTTCAAAGGTTAGCAATTAGCGGCGGGTTTACACTAAAGTATTCGAGTTGAGCCGAATCCTGCAATAGCTTTGTTATGTTATTACTTCGTTACAGCAGACTTCAATATGGTCTTATATGCTTATATTCAGTTCAACTGGACTAACCACTCCTTCGTTGCATTCATTGTTTTGGTTACCCGCTATGAGGAGTACGAACACTGTGTATTCGCTCGAAGTGATTTGCATAACCTTAAAAAGAATGTTGGGTATCCTGTCTGTATTTTTTGTAGCAAATACGGGCGAACTGTACACTTTACTGTGGGTCGCTTGGTCACTGTGTATGCTTTATCTCTCCAGCTCAAGTAATATATCGATAACAAAACCGCTTGTTGAAATGTCTTCGAGTGGGTAAGGAACACAGTATGAAGTGGGCACGGTTTTCGTTATCACGCTTTTCGTATTTTAGCTTCTCATCAACCTCCTCATTTCGCCCATCAAAATTTTCAAAAGAATACCCAAACTTGTAGCGTTTGATGGGGCTGCGGACGCTGCCATTTTATTTTTATATAGCTTGTGAGTGATAACGTACGATGTAGAGCCTTTGTGAAAAATAATGAGCCAAAGTGGTTTCCTTCTGCTATTTATTAGCCCTGTAATACCGCTCTCGTAGCACCAATTAAAGTCCACAATTCTGGATAAAGTGATGACTACAATCTATTTTAGCTCGCAAGCGTCACAGCAACACCCAGACGCAAATCACTTGGGATCTTAAGTTTTTGATGAAGGCGACGCATAACAAAAGCCACAAGACCTGCCAGTGTTGTAGCATAAAGTTTGTCTTTCACGTAGTGAGCAAGCTGCAAAGCCCTACCTTTCTGAGGACAAGCAGGCATCAAGTCTGCTTTTTTTCATTTTGGACTAGCTGTTCTTAAGCACAGCCAGCACACTGCACCTTTGCCTTTCTGCTATATTGTGTCGTGTGGTTTCTGTGCGCTCTTTTTTTCTATGCATTATTTCGGTTAACCCCAGGCGTGATTCGCGACTTCATTGCTGTGTATATGTCACTTCTTCCTTCTTCATCACCATTGTGCGCTGTGTTTTTGCCATAGATCCTTACTTACCCACTGGCCCGGTGTGTCATACTTCACCAGCTTCTCGGCTTCTGCCAACTCTAGCGATGTGTGCGTTGTCTGTGTTCTCTATGTATTTGTTACAATATTTGTTACAATTTATTTGTAAGGCGAGATGCATTTGTTGTCTACCTTTGTCATATTGTGCTTTTCGTATTCTCATACTCTACCTTGCCTTTGAATAAAACATTGCGGATGCTCTGTTTCTTTGACTGATATATACATTGATCACTTGTTCCAAAAGAAAAACACAAGCGCGATGAATAAAACAATAGTGAATTATCATTACCTGCATCTCTTTTTATTATAACTTAATCGAAATAAAAATTACGTCTCGACCGATTCGCACGAACCACTGAACAAAACAAAACAGGGAATCGCTAAATCAAAACGACCTACAAAAACTATCCATTTGGGCGATGAATAGTGGTCTGAAATCATGAACTTTCGACATAGCCAAACGTCGGTTATGCAAAGTAATTCAAAATTTGCGCCAGTGAAACCGAAACCGGAAGCGCACGCCACTTGCTCTCATCAACCACTAGGTGTGCTAGAGTCGATTGGGCTGCTGGGGTCTACGGGAGTGTCCACTCTTCACCTTTTTTTATTTCTCTATGGTCTTACGAACATGGTATAAGCCAAGAGTTTTGCGGGCGCTGGTGCAATTCTAAGTCGTCTTTTTAGGTAGAAAAATTTAATTTTTTTATTGTGATAACAGTTCTATGCACACTCTCGGCTGGATTTCGCCATCGCCATCGGCGTCGGCGTCGACGTCATGCACCGTATATATATACGTATCTATATATATGAAAACGCAAGTAAAAAAGTTAGAAAAAAAGACTCCGGCGCACGGAATATTGAACGTGGGACATACGCGCCATCAATGCGAAGAGTTGAACACTGATCCACTGAGCGGTACCTCCTTGAATGTTCAAACGGCAAGCTATTTATATCTACCACTTACCGCTGTTGGCGAGCATCTTGGGGGGGGGGGGGGGGGGGGGGCTTTCGTGCTTTCAGAATTATCAGCAAGATGACACAACGATGGCGCGGCGGCTCTCTTGTCTCCCGCGTACCTTGGCCCGCGGAGAGTAAGGGAGTGGACGATCTCTCGCGCGCCCTCACCTCCCGGTGGGGGGGATCATATGTCTTGGCTGCGTTGGGCTTGCGCTGGAACGATTGTGTTGTAGTTATGGGGCGCACAAAGGTAACTACAATTGTTGCATAACCTCCATTTGCGAAAAGGGCGTGCTTTTCAGACACGGCAAATTAACAACTGAGACGTTTATTCGCGTTAATCTGTACGTGTGAGTACGTTTCATACGTCATTTGTGCGTGAGAAACGCGGGGCACATTTCGATATGCTTGCCATTCTGCGCGTGACTTCCAATTTGTTGCTGTCGCGTTCGTTGCTTCGTTTTTGCGGCAAAGTTTTGACTTCTTTTTTTTTTTTGCTTCATGCAGCTCGGTGAGTCGCTTCTACGTCTGCCTAGACACCGTGCTTCACGACCAATCCTGCGACGATGACGTGGAACTCATGGGTCCCGTGGAGTATTTTCCCAGGGTGCTCACCCACAAGTACCACAATTTGTGCTCGGCGGAGCTGGGGCTTACTGCCCGACAGCTCAAAGGTAAGCCTCCACCAGGAACGTTCAGACCACACTTCTCGCGAGAACACTAGTCAGGGTTAAAAAAAATTTAAAAAAAGAGAGCAGAAAACGCCAACGAGGCAGCAAGGTGAGTATTATTCTTTATACAAAGATGTTCTTACCGGACGTAGAGAACGCTGGGAACCAAATCGTATTGGTCGCTAGAGTTTCTGAGCCGCTAGAGTCGCTAGAGTTTGCTGAAATATGGGTGGCTGAAAACATGGTGCCGCGTTAGTGTAACTTATGACTGGCACATTTTACTTGATTTATTACTCGGTCTGTAATTGATTCGAATGGCCTACGCTACCAGGTCACTGGGTTTGAAAATATCGTGAAAGCGGTATCAGCATTTCCTTTAACGAAGGATATCGGCTGTGGAAGAGGAAGTGGACACCTACACCCGTTTTTATCACGGAGCCACAAAGACGTTTACAGTACCCCATGTGGTCGAAATATCCGGAGTCCTCCACTACGGCGTCTCTTATAATCATGTGTGGTTTTGAGACGTCAAGCCCCACATATCAATCAATCCACAAATATTTATATTGGAACAGTGAGAAGGTGAAGAAGCGCTAAGAATGACTTGACTGCACGAGCACTGAAGTGGTTGATGTATTCAAGCGAAACAGAAAATGGCAGGTAATAAGGAAAAGCTAAACATGCGCGCACCACGCGCTACCTATCAACGTGGCACAAGACTGCACTTGTAGCCCCGTTACTTCTTCTCCAATGAAGTAACGCAATCGACGGTGGCCTGCCACACCCACCACCATTTTTTGCAGATAGCGAAAGCTACAACTATCTCTCTTATGCGAGAACCCGTGTGTCTGTAAACGGGGTTCGCGTGGAGGAATTCTGGGGTGCAACCACAGGCAACACAGTGGACAGAAAAATGGAAGAGCAGCGCACCCTTTAAAGAGCTATGGTGCTCACGCAGGCGTTATGGTAAGGCAGCGCCCTAGATGCCCCACATAAACCTTACTGCATAATAACTGACATTGTTTTTGCAAGGGACAAGCGTCATGCGGTGCTTCACTGTGCACGTTCTGCTAGACGACTTATTCACACTCGAGGACAACTTATTAATCCTGGCACACATGCCGTTCAGCTTATCCTTGGCGAAAGAAATGAACGTCAGCATTGAACTTGTCGGCTATCTTATCTATATGAGAAACGTTATGAATTTATGGAATCACTGTTAACCACTTACTCATTGCTGATTTTGCATTACGTTTCTGCTTGAGCAGTTTGAATTTTGTTCAAAAGTTTTATGTTGCCGAAACAATGGTGTCATGGGGGAATGCTGCATTTTCCAGATGCTGAACTTAAGATAAACGGCTGGAGGACATTTTGGGAACACAAAACTTTGTTAGGGCTACAATAAAATGGCAGCATATCCACGAAGTGAATGATGGATTGTGGGGCGAAGCATCCGTCCGTCCATTCGTTCTTGCTTCCGTCCATTCACGTGGGCATCTGTGTGGCCGCCCATGCGTCCATCCACCCGTCCGTGCGTGCGTCTATTCGTGCGTCCACACGTTCATCTGTGTGTCCGTCCCTGCTTTCGTCCATGCATCCGCTCCTGCGTCAGTCCATGCGTCCATCCGTCCATGCGTCCGTCCAGGCATCTGTCTGTGTGTCCGTTCGTCCACCTATTCAACACTCCAAGCACCACGATCTCGCTTCTTTTCATCATATATTCCTCATATAGAAGCACCGCCATCCAGCGGACATTCCAATTACTGAACTAGAGGAGGCACACGCACACTTTCTTACGGCTTGCCCTTCGTGTCTACTTCCCACCTTTAACCACCTCGAATACATGGTATATATTAGTTCACTGTATTCATGGCGCTGCGGCCCAACGCTCGCTAAACCTTTCTAAAACCTAGGAGGTTACGCCCAGCGAGTATAACGTAGCAACCATTTCTTGTCTTCTGTGCGTTGTTGAACATTAAAAAATTTGTAGCGTGCGCGTTAACTAAAAGCCGAATTCTCCTGTCTCTCGTTCCCCCTTAGCAGCTATTACATGTAAATTGAGCACTAAGTTCTATTGTTCAACAACAAGCAGAAGAAATCTCTCAACGGCACCACCTTGGGGGTCAAAATTTTATACTTTTTACACACTACTACAACGGCTACGGGTGCCGTCATAAGGAGCTTCACCCCTAGAAAAACGTGTTGACAGCGATGCCAGATTTTAAGTTTTCCTGATGAATAGCTGAGTAAGGGCTTTCTGGACCTGGGAGAATACTCTCAGGAAACGTGGACCTCATTAAACGTCACAGACAAATCCAGAAATTGAATAGACCCGTCCGCAGCGACTATCAGTGCTCTTGTTGTCAAATATTTCTGCAAACTTCGTGTTTGCACTGGTTCAGTATGAACGTGAATCGACATCAAGACCAGCTACTCCTTTTGAGACAAAAAGAATGTTTTTAATAACAGCTTCCCAATCAAAAAAGTCTTTGTCTTGGTCCGAGAATAAATCCCTACAAATTAGTTGTGGTCCTTGATCTCTTTCACAACCATTTCCCCACTTTACGAGATTCGTTAGTACTGAGTTGCAATATCAAAGGATATATAGGCACTATGAACTGCCAATACTTCGAAGGCAACAGTGATAAGATCAAAGTGAGAGCTGCAGAATCGGCGGGGCGTTGATCTTACCGCTAAGCACGGAATTTAATTAGTCATAAAATATAGCAGAGTTATTCATGCGACATGACAAAGCTAACTATTCTTTTCAACGACATCAGGACAGCAGACCTCTAACAATTCAACCTGCGCGAACGTGCGTTTTGTTCTCAAGTAAAGGTTCTGCGCGCTCTGGGTTCCTCGGACTCTAGCCTCAACCCCGAGTTCGGCTTCTGTCGAGAAGAGAAGGCAGTCAGGGAGTTCTTCACGTGCGGCCTGCTGTTCAACGTGATCGTGAGCAGTGATCCACCAAAGGAAAAGCTATGCACGTGAGTCTAAACTTCTTTAGATTGAAGGGACGGCAAAATTGGTTTACTTTTTGACCCCTTTGGCCTCCTGAAAGCAAACATGGTCGAAACGTAAAGCATGGTCGAAGCACAAAAACAGGCAGTCGTCATCATAATTAAAAAGATAATTCATTGATGTGAATGAGATTTCTTAATTAGGTATTTTGACACGTAGTTGAATTACTAATTGAATCTGCTTATTTCGCACTAAGTTGTTTGTCACTTCTACATTATTAAAATGAAGTCGTTGACTCAAAATGAATTTTGATTTGTTTTTAGTTGTATTCGTCTCTAGCAAATAAAAAAAATACGTTCCTGTAACATGCCAAGTCCAATGACCCATCAGGAATGTATCGTCCTCACCAATGTTATCGGCTGCAGCCATACGCAGCGCATGGAAGCTTTCGATGTAACACGCTCCATACGCATAACTCTTCTCTTCAATGCATCTAGCCCGGCAGGTAAAATATATGAAATAAAATGAAGCTTCAAAAATAAGGGGAAAATAACCCTTTTTTTTAAACACACAAGAAGACGGACAACGACAAGTGCTTCCTGTGTGTGTGTCTTCCTGTGTCTTTGGCAAAAAACAAAAAATAGCAATATTTTTCTCTTCTTTGCCCTATGTACCAAATCGCCCAAGCCTTAACCTCATAGGAAGCTCCAGAAGCATTGGCTAAGCAGGAGGCTCCATTCGTCAGTATATCGTTGGTATATGTGTAGTATACCGAGCTCTGCCTTGGCTATACGAAACAACTGACAAAGAAGTTGTGTTTACATATGCGGACGTTGTGCCTCAGAAGACTATTTCACAATCGGCACAAATGCGTGATATAAAACAGCAAATGGCAAAAGCCTATCCCCAGTGGCCTAGTCATAACAAACATGGCTAAATGAATTGTGTTAGTGTCGGTGCGAACCACGTCTTCCTCACAGAATTATAGTTAGCCAGATTTCATATTTGTATATCATTGTGTGAACTCAGGGCGTACGTGAACCTGGACAAGTGCACCAAGGATCTGCAGTGCAGCAACAAATCGGAGTTCAACACGCACTCCAAGCACGTGCTGGACGTACTGTTGAGCCCGTACTCGGACTACTGCTCCGGCTTCGTGGACGGCAAGAATAACAGCACCGCCACTCCTCCGGCGACGCCCACAGCGCCAACTTCGCCGGAGACGCCGGCAACGACCAAGGCAAAGTGCAGCGAATCCGTGCAGTTAGAGAAGTACTTTCACTGCGGCCTGGTGTTCATATTCAACCTGCGAGATGCCATGTTCCAAAATAATTCGGCTCAGAACAGCCTTGCTTGTGAGTGAGTACCGAGTCATTTATTATTATTGTGATAGAGTTTACATCAATCTCGGCGCTGCCGCATTGGGCCACATCTTTGAAGTTCTTTTTACGTTTTTAACGACACTGTTATCACATACGCATACGTGTGCAAATGGTTGGTTTAGTGAAGTAGGGTGATTCCACGTAAGATTGAACAAAGCAGATTCAACAAACCTCTTAAATTTCTTTCAAAATTTTATATATTGTTGCCTTAACAGAGGAAAAAAGAGATCAGGAATTTTTTTTTTCGTGACACAGTACATAAATATTAACGAAGAGGTGGAACGCCACGCTTACTTGCTCTGCTGTTCTTTTCGAATTTGGGGACGAATTAATCAATCTTAAAACTACGCACCTCACGCTTGTTGAGCTTAATATAGGCGTACTTCCATTCACAATAATTATATTTCAATTCTCTACGTAGCGTACTTTTCTAAATAAAGATTCTCAAATATGACCTAAAAACGGTTGCTTTTTCTTTTGCCTCGTTTGCAGGCCTTTATTTCAAAAGAGCCTATGACAGAGCGGTAAAAATTGTGCACTACTTTCTCAGCATGCATATATAAAAAACTTCCGAAGCTTACATTAGCGATTTTCAAACAAGAAATATAACCGTTATAACTTCAAGAAAAGAGTATGCAAAAAAACTCCTGACGAGGATAATAAAAACCTGTTTTAGATATTTTTATATATTCCCCGCTTATCCTCCTCCATGCACATCAGCTTTCACAATGAATAAGAAGATGTTACATAATAAAGTTTCACTTGCAGTCATGGCCCGTCAAAAAATGCCCTTGCGCAAGGATAGGCAATTGTATATCGTACTTTTTGCCCGCTGAGTATATACTTCAGTCTCTTAAAAAACAAGCAGCCCTGAAAGAGCTCGCGACTGCACTGAGGATGACAATTTCGAAATTTTTTGGTTACGGGAGCGGCTATTCACTTGCTACAGCACAAACATACCTCGTTGTCCAAGCCATGCTTTAACAGGTAGTGTGCACGGGCGAAGGTTACAAAAAATGATTGAACCCTCGGTGAAACTAACATTTTCTTGACGCGTTTCAGTACAGTCCTTGCCGATCCTTCCCGTAAATGGTTTTTTTGAGCTGGTATAGAAAAACTATGTCTACTATGTCTTTGCGTAGGTGCTTCCTGGGAACGTTGCTTAAGTATTCAACAAAAAAACTATACTTACAAGAAACCTAAGCGAAGAAACCACCTTGCACAAATAGTGAGATACTTTGCACTGAACATTGTTCATGGTGGAGACAACAACTTTTAATATTGCTCCTAGCTAGGTAGGGACTTTAGCCCAAGCGTCGTAAAGAGCCCCACCCACAGCACGGCCGTGCTCACAGAATCCATCCATCCTTCCCGAGCTGGATGCGACACGCGCTCCCACCCCTCCTCTAGCTCAGAGAGTCGCGTTTCCCTGTAGCCGCGGGATGCCAACCTTAGCACAAATGTTGCGTCCAGTCGGCGGCGCTCTTCTGGGGGTCACGCCGCTGGCTCATTACGCTCTCACCGTTTACCATTATACAGCTACCAAAAGCATAGAGCTTCCTAATAACACACTAGATGGAACACTGGTGCTAGTGTCTATAGAATGAGCAACTAATTGTACTTCAGCGAACATGGGATTGATGGGCAGCCCACGGATTTGTCTATGCTTCGGCTCCGTTCAGCTCGGCGAGGCCTGTAGCCGCTTTGTCGCAAGACGAAGTCCTACAAATGTGCAGCAGTTTCAGTTCAACACCGTAACCTTTTAGGCTTACCAATTCAAATCAGCTCACGAAGCTTACAACGATCAATTCTTTTATGAAAAAACGCTAAAACACAACAATAAACAAAAGCACAAGTGCGTTTGAAGCCGCAAGCACGAAGATTGGACGAATCTATGCACTACCCATCATTCCCATGGTCGCTGAACGATTGCAGCGCCAGAGTCCTCTCTAACAAACAAACCATACAGGTTTGTTCGTAATTCTTTATGGATATTTGTCGTCCGGATGAACATTTACGACCAAGCGTCAACGTGTGTGTGTCCTCGTTAAAACATCAATAGACATTGTGCAAGTTCTCTGATGTCATTGTACACGAAACAATAAACTATTTCCGCAATGACACATTCTACTTTCGTGTACTTATTTCTATGACGAAGTTATCAATCATGTTTCTTTTTTCATATAAATTGTTGCGAACTGAACTCTCCTACTTCTACGTCCCTCCCTTTCCCCCCTTCGTGTTTCTGTCGATGGCTGAAGCGATAGCCATTCCCGCCCCCCCTTTTCCCCCTCTCCCTGCTTCGTAGATGAAGCTACAAAAGAAGCTTGCGCGAAACAATAAACGTTCACTCGTTGCCCTAGTCTGCGGTTGTCTGCGTATGCTTGCCGTGGCTGCCCGGCTAGCTATGTAACAGTGGCGACGAAGTCGGTTTTCGCTACCCACGGTACCTGACGGACTACGAGTCCTGGCGTCAGACGAACGAGGACCGACCACGATGGCCTCCCTGCAGTTGCCGGATTACGACGAAACGAAAGATAAGTGGAAGCCTTACCTCGTCAGAGCAGAAGCGTATTTCGAGGCGAACAGTGTAACGGACCCGGCTAAGAAGCGAGCACTACTAGTTTCGGCGTTGTCTAGTAAGACGGTCGAGGTGCTAGCCGGCAGAGTAGCCCCGCGTGCACCAAATGAACTGACATACAAGGAAGTCGTTCAGAGCTTGAATGAGTATTATGACCCTAAGAAGCACGAGATAACGGAAAGCTACAAGTTCTTCAATCGCTCACAACTTCCAGGCGAAAGCGTTAGCGCATTTCTCGTTGCTATTCGCCGAATAGCAGACAACTGCAATTTCGGCACGTCTCTTGACCGCATGCTTCGGGATCGCATTGTCTGCGGCGTACGCTCCGTGGCACTGAGGAAACAGATGTTGGCAAAAAAGGATTTAACGCTAGAAGAAGCCGAAGCATTGGCACTGTCTGTCGAAGCAGCTGAAAATGGTGCCGAAAGCATGACCTCAGAAGCTACGCCCTTGCTTAAGCTACGCGCGTCCGAGGCCAACACTGTTAAAACATCTCCGACTCGGCACGCGGCACAGCATTGTGATAGATGCGGAAGCAGCAAACACGACGGCAACAGCTGTCGTTGGATTAGAGCAAGGTGTTATCGCTGCGGACGTCATGGGCATCTCGCAAAGATGTGCCGCACAACCGCCAGTAAGAGCCGCGTCGCAACGCATGCAGTGGAGGGAAGAGCTTTGACTCTCGAAGAAGCCGTAACTGAAGACGACGATAAGGACGAGACACATATATGGACCTTACTTTCTGCACGAAAAAGCCGCCTCGAGCCGCCGATAAGGCGCAGTTTTTCATGGAATGGCGTACAACTTACAATGGAAGTAGATACTGGCTCGCCTGTCTGCGTAATTTCCAAAAACGTGTTTGACAAGCATCGCGAACAGTGGCCAGCGCTTAAACCTTCTCAGGTGAAGTTGTCATGCTACGTTGGACCACTCCCAGTGATGGGGGAATTGCAACTTTGTGTGCAATACAGGGCCGTCTCAGTTTACTGCCGTCTTATTGTACTGAACTGCTCGGGACCTAACCTGTGTGGCCGGGATCTGATTTCCTTGCTCCACAGAGCGGGGGTTCCAGTTTTGCAGCCGTCGGCACAAGACTTGCTACACTCAACGCCAGAACCCGCTGGGGCAGTTCACAACATTGTCGACGACTACCACGACGTCTTCTCCAAGGATCTTGGCCTGATCAAGGGGCCTCCAGCCACATTGCAGCTGAAAGAGGGAGCGGTGCCGAAATTCTGTAAGGCAAGATCCATACCTTACGCTCTAAGGGACAGGGTGACGCAAGAACTGGACAGGCTGGTAGCCATCGGTGTACTTTCACCAGTCCAACATTCCGATTGGGCCACTCCCATCGTGCCGGTACTTAAGAAAGACGGAACTGTTAGAATTTGTGGTGACTTCAAAGCCACCCTAAATCCAGCCTGTACAGTTGAGCAGTACCCTCTCCCAGTGATTGAAGACATGTTTGCATCTCTAAACGGCGGGGAGTATTTTAGCATTCTTGATTTGCGAGATGCCTATAATCAAGTTCCTTTGGATGAAGCCGCAAGGAAGCTCTGCGTCATTAACACGCACAGAGGCTTGTTTTCGTATAATAGGCTTCCCTTCGGAATATCCTCTGCTCCGGCTATTTTTCAAAGAAAAATGGATGCAATACTGTCAGGTTTGCCAGGGGTTCAGGCTTACCTTGATGATGTACTGGTTTCGGAGGCTCGTGGCGATGGGAGTGAACGCCTGAAGAGTGTGTTGCAACGGTTCCGTGAACACGGAGTTAAGCTAAGGTCTGATAAGTGCAGCTTTAGACAGCCTTCTGTCACATATCTCGGCCATCGGATAGACAGAGAGGGTCTTCATCCCACAGAGAAAAATTTGGAAGCGATCGCTCAGGCACCTCGCCCACAGAACGTGGCGGAGCTGCGTTCCTTTTTAGGAATGCTGACGTTTTATGCCAAATTTCTTCCAAATATGTCCACTCTACTTTCTCCGCTCAACAAACTTTTGGAGAAGGGCACAGTATGGCAGTGGGGGCGGCAACAAGAAGCTGCCTTTGAGAAAGCAAAAGACAGCCTAATGCAAGCTCAGGTTCTTGTTCAATTTGACCCGTTGAAAGAGTTGAAGCTCGAATGTGATGCTTCCCCTTACGGTGTGGGCGCGGCGCTTTTTCACACGAGTAACGGCATGCCAAAACCCATTGGGTTCCGGTCCCGTACACTGACGGCCGCCGAGAAAAATTACTCTCAGCTGGAAAGAGAGGCCCTGGCTTTAGTGTTTGGCGTCACTAAGTTTCGTGATTACCTTTTAGGTCGCCAATTCACTCTCGTGACGGACCACCAGCCCCTCTTGAGCTTGTTGCAATCCGACCGCCCGACGCCACCCCTGGCTGCAGCACGTATCCAGCGCTGGGCACTGTACTTGGGTGGCTACCGCTACAAGCTGCAATACACGCCGGGAAAACAGTTGCTCAACGCGGACGCCCTGAGCAGGCTGCCACTGCGGTCTACGGAGGCTGATGACGTGGGTGAGCCACCGGAATATGTCCTCGCTCTGGATAATTTTGACGATGGCGTTATCACAACACGGGAGCTACAGCAGCTATCGGCCACAGACCCCGCAGTAACGGCGGTAAAGAATTGTATATTACATGGCTGGCCCAAAAGTGCAAAACAGCTGGAGGAAACGATGCGGCCGTTTTTCGACCGCAAACTAGAACTGTCCGTAGCCCATGGTCTAGTGTATTGGGGGCATCGCGTAGTGATACCGGAAAAAGCGCGGGACCGTCTTTTGAAACTGTTGCACGAGACCCACCAAGGCTCGTCAGGAATGAAAGCAGTGGCAAGGTCAAAATTTTGGTGGCCCCGACTAGACCGCGATATTGAAGCGCTTTCAGCCGGCTGCACGAACTGTGCCCAAAACATGCCAATGCCGGCAGCGGCACCACCAGTAAACTGGCCGAAAACCAATGAAAAATGGTCGCGGCTACATGTCGATTTTGCCGGACCCATAGCAGGCAAGATGATTCTAGTTGCAGTAGATGCCCATACCAAGTGGATAGAAGCCGTGCCAGTAAAGCATGCCACCACAACAAGCACAATCACCTGTCTGCGCGCCATGTTCAGTCGATTCGGCGTCCCGCGAACCATTGTTTCGGATAATGGGACACAGTTTTCTAGCCAGGATTTTGCTACGTTCATGGCAAAGAACATAATGCATCTGAAAACGGCGCCCTTTCATCCACAGTCTAATGGAGCGGCAGAACGAGCAGTGCGTACAATAAAGGATGGACTTCGGAAGATGAGGGAGGGTAATTTGGAGGACAACCTTGTGCGGCTCCTGTTCAACTACAGGAGAACACCACAGAAGACGGGAAAATCTCCGTCAGAATTGCTGCTAGGGTTCCAGTTACGTTCACGATTGGATGCGTGTTTTCCCTCAACTGTTGCAGACTCGCCGCCGGCATCAGATGACTGGGTGGTCCCCATAGAAAGCAACGTGTACGTGCGGAACTACGGTGTCGGAGAAAAGTGGACACCAGGGCGTGTGCAGTCCACTGCAGGATCCCGAATGGTGACCGTCCAAACTCCTCATTCTGTAGTCAGACGCCACGTTGACCAAGTGCGCCCTCGACAAGCATCGCAGTCCCCATCGCCGGGCTCTGCATCCTTATCAGAGTCTAATATGTCCATGCTGCCGAAACGATCGCCGGGGCCCTCAACTACAAGCTCCACCGTGCTGCCTCCAGAAGCGCTCACTACCGCAAGCCCCCACGACCATCCAGTACCAACCATGCCACAGGCCGGTCCTACACAAGCGGCGACCCCAAGCGCGGAACCAGTGCTTCGGCGTTCTACCAGACAACGCAAGCCAGTACAACGGTTCCATTTTTAAGAAGAGAGAAGTGTTGCGAACTGAACTCTCCTACTTCTACGTCCCCCCCTTTCCCCCCTTCGTGTTTCTGTCGATGGCTGAAGCGATAGCCATTCCCGCCCCCCCTTTTCCCCCTCTCCCTGCTTCGTAGATGAAGCTACAAAAGAAGCTTGCGCGAAACAATAAACGTTCACTCGTTGCCCTAGTCTGCGGTTGTCTGCGTATGCTTGCCGTGGCTGCCCGGCTAGCTATGTAACATAAATAAAGGTACTCATTTTAACGCGCAGATAAGGGACAAAACTTTCAATAGATTTTGCCCTTGGTCCGCGTTTTGTGCTCACAGTCATTATGAATAATTTCTTCCAGATCGCGCAACTCGCAACTCTGTTGTTCTTGTAGTAGTGTAGATCGTGATGGGATATATTTACTCGCAGCCTTATCCGTGCCCACAAGCTGTGCATCGAAGCAGCCATGGCAACCCCCCACTGTCCCGATAAGATAGGCATTTCAAAGATTCTCGAATATGTGGACAGCGAACTTCACGCTGCGTCCGGCGTCAAGTGCCCCACCGTCAAGAGAGATCGCATTGGTATGTTGTCTATGTTTTTAGAACCATAAATTTCTGTTATCACTAATAGTTGATGATGTATTCGCGCTGTCGACACCTCGGGACTGCGGAAAGATTAAGAAAACAGTCCTTAATTTCCTAATTCTTAATTTACGACGTCGCATTGTTACAAGCGAACCAAGCCGTATTAGTAGACTGATCATCCTAAACCATTAGTAACCTAACTTGACATCGTTTGCTACCTTCGTGACAGCGACTGTCAGGCAGCTTTTCGTTCGTAAGGTACCTATTAAAAGCAGAAGCTTTAAGCGCCTCATGAGGAGGGGTAGGTGACCGTCTCTTGGCATAGACAACAAACGCTGTGAAGAAAAGCGAAAGGCTAAATTACCACGAGTATTCTCGTCCTCATCTTCATCCTGATCACTATTAGCATTGTTACCAGCATTTACAGTAGCGTGCTCATACCTAAGGCACACGAAAGAGAGTAGGAATCTGCCTTGGTGTATCAGTGACTAGGGTGCTCAGCTGCTGAAACGAAGGTCGCGGGTTCGATCTCGGCCGTGGTGGTTGCGTTTCGATGGAGATGAAATTTTAAAAGCCCGTGTACTGGCCGATGTAGGGGCACGTTAAAGAACGCCAGATGGTCAAAACTTGCGAAGACTTTCATAATCATGTCAGGGTTTTCGGGCTTAAAACCTCAGATAATAGTATCACTATTTCAAAATAGAATAGGGTACACATTGATAAAATTCAAATGAACTGCTAAGAGCTGGTGGGAACTAAGGAAAGTGATACGTAACTTATAGTTTTTCTCGGTTTCTTATGCACTCATTTAAGGTATGAGCCCAAGTGATGGAAACTTTTTTAAGCAATCACTGAAACCTAATATTTTCCAATACAAAACACATCTTTTTAGGCACGTGGGAGCTTTACAAAGCAACGTCATGTTCTATATCAATTTTTGATAATTAAAGTTTTCATAAAAGGTATGCCTTGCGCGAACACTCCTAACTCAAGTTCCGCTTGTTTAAAATTTTTCATTTTTCATAGGCACATATAAAAACATCGACCTGTGCTATGAACCAAAACAAAGCAAATTTGATGGTTTACAAGCTCTGATGAGTGTCCTTAAGCATGAAAAACACACTTATTACTTAATCAGGACGTCTTGAGTGGCTAGTTAGTTCATTCTATGCAGGAAAAAATTGCGCCAAAAAAATACACCACAAATAAAAAACACTTGTACAAGTCGAGTGCAAACTACCAACCGTTTTTATTCGCTGTGAAGCGTCGGTTAAATAGTGAAACGGATCATAGCTGCGTCAAGATCGAAGACGTAATTACATCACGATGGCGTCAAAAATGTTGCGCTTCTGTGACATCATAGTGACGTCATCCCGAGATGAATTTTGCATCACTCGTTCCATGCCGCTCGACGCAGTAGGTCAAATTTCATGTTTCATGAGGCGTTCAAGGTTTTCGCCTTAATAATAACACAGTGAAAAGAGGCGAGCAATCATGAGTGAGACCAAATCAGCGCGCAAAAGCTTTCGCCATCAATGTCGTCTCACCATGTGATAAAGAAACGAGTATGTGACATTGGTACACTCGGTTATTTATACCTAACTGTTCAGCGCTTTTTCCTTATTTTATGTTTTGACATGTTAATGGGATATATACTGTAGTATTTGTAGCAGGTGGAGCAAATCTAAATCACGTGCTTTTTTTGCGTGGCCTCTGGGTTTTTGTTCGGCAAAAGTTAGCCCAACGAATACACCATGGTGCACGAACACCAGTGTGCCAGTTCCCCTAGCACATGCCCACGTCATGTAATACGGTCGCCTCCATTTTATTTCACAGAAAATTCTTTCATGCCGGGGTCCACCACGGCTCTGCTGACGTACTTCCGTCACGGAAGAGACGTAGAAAAATGTACATTAAGAAATCGCAAAGAAAAAAAACAGAAGGCAAGCATGTGTCACGCGGAATCGAGCCTGCAACCTCTTGATAATCAGCTCGCGGCGCTAACAACTACGTCACAAAGCGTATGTTCTCTAGAATGCTAACGGCAGGCCATTTGTATACACCATACACTGTTCGGCACTCCTCAGAGCTCTGAAACTTTAGGGCATTTTCGTTATCAGTTGTGAGATGGCGCGACAGGCTCGCGTTGGGTGTGCTCTAAAGGTCATCGCCTTCACGAAGCGTGGTCTCCCCTGCGCGCGCACGTATCAGACAAGTAATTCGGGAGTGTACGAAAGTCACTTCGGACGCTGCCATGGCCGCATTTATGAAAAAAAATTTGTGACAGTTGTTCGCGCTTGACGTGCGCTTATTTGTGTGGTCGTTTCGTGCGTCTCTCTGTTTGAACAGCGCGCTATAAGTGTCGAGCTGGGCAGTTGGTCCGTGCTCGTCCAGTGCATCCTCACTTCGTGCGTGCTGTCAGCTCCAGGTGTGCTCTGAAAGTTTCGAGCTTCTTGCCGTTCCTAGCGTGTCTTTGCAATTTGTTGCTGTTGCTGCAGCAATGCACAAAGACGCTCAACTACACTCTGTAAAGACACGTTTCGCTTAATTGTTATATCGGTTGCTGTATAGAGAGACCAGCCACGTTTTTTTTTCTCACCAAATATCTCATCATCATGTCAGGGAGGAGCGTTATGCCACGCGGTACGGGCTGCAAAGTTTCAGCACTGTAGGAAGGAAGCAGGATTCAAGACGTTTTTTTCACAGCTTCGAGTGGCTATACACCCCAGTAGAAACATTTGTGCATCTAGCAATAAATCGCTCAACGCTGTGGCACAATAGAGCGAGCGGGCATCTCAGCCATTAAGTATTGGCTGCGCTTTATTTACTCACCAACCTGTCACTTCCCACCCCTTTCTAAAGTGTACTATGGTTCCTCCGTCCATAAACGCCGCCCGTCGTGTACAGCGAATTTAGAAATTGGAACGCCCGTCAACAACAAAAGAATGTGAAAATGCTGTTAACCGAAATGCCACAGTATCGGTGAAACACCGACAATTAACCAGCCAATAATCTAACCTCACGACAAATCAAAAGATTAACGAGAACAAAACAAAACGCTGTTGACCAGTAGAAAAGGCCACGATTCATGACTAGATGCACACTGCTTCGCAATATCAAGAACAAAAAAGAGAAATACAAAAAAGAGAAATAAAACAAATTGAATCTGTGCAAAAAAAAAGCAATCCGTTTCATTTGTCGACGCTATGACCACCATTTTTCGCCTACATCTGCAATTACTAGTTTAAATCTAACCTCACTCTCTACTCGACGCGATATCAAGTCGCTCAAATTCTTGCATGCCATCGTTCACTCAGTTAACCGTCTCTCCGATAACAGCTATCTTACGTATGCTATGCCAACCGTTACTCGAAATAATCATGCCCTAAACCTCGCCCCTTTTCACGCACACACCAATCTATTCAAATTTAGCTTTTTTTCCCCGAACGATAGAACAATGGAATTTACTGCCGGGTGAGATTAGGAGTGCATCGATAAATCAATTCCTGCCTTCTCTTGGAAGTCGTATCTAACCAATAGTTCCTTGCTTTGTTCTGTTAATATGTACGCCCCGCAGTGCCCATTCATTGGATGTTTATTTTTTGTACTGAATGGAATTGCCATGTATATTGTATTTTGTTCGTGTGTTATATTGTACTGTGTTCCCGGAAGTGGTACTTTTGACGCACACTGCTTCGCACTATCGTGAACATTCACTTTGCGGATACGTGTGAATTTGTATCTTTTTTTCTTTTTTCGTCTGTCTTTATCTTTTTTTGGCTAGTCTTTGAGGCACACCTCGGCTACACCAGTCCTGCTGTAAACTCTTATTGTTCCGCAGAAATAGACCTATCTTCGCTACTCAACACACTGGCCCACTGAAAATTAGCCAGGGAAAACGCGAGCAACAAATGCCGAATTAGGACCGTAGGTTGCAGCTTCTCTTGGCCACCCGTACCGACTGCTTGAAGGGTGCCTGATTGCACGCTGGTCCATTATATAGATAACGATTTTATTACCTCTAGTCTAACAGACCTCGAGCCTAACAATTATCCTGTAAACAAGTGTTCAGCGTGAACATTCTCCTCTCTCTCTCTCTCTCCTTCTAATCTCGACTGTGTCGTGGTTTTTTCGATAGCCAGAAGACAGCACCGCTCATCCGCGCACCACTGCCACGTTCTCCAGTACGCCTCAACGTACTTCACGTGTGGCACCATGTTCCTCAGAAAGACGTATCTTGATCGTCCCGCTACCGGCGAAGCCTGCAAGTAAGTGATACTGCACTTGATAAAAGAATAACAAAAAGAGTTCATTCTAAGGACGAGACTTTCAGAGATTCGAAATTATTGTCGAGAGAACTACGCCGAATCCATCTTCTCGTACCTTTCCGCGTAACGAACAAAACGAGGGAAAAGATCACACACGGACAAGCGCACGCCTGTCCGGGTGTTCTCTCTTCTTTCGCTCTTTTTTTTTTTTGCACGCAAACGTATTAAACGATGAGTCTGCTCCAACTAAGCCAGCTAGCAGTTTTGTTTCGCTGAACCGAAGGTTTCGACAGGTGGCCATCGTCAAGACCTCACGTCTGACGATGAACACATCTCCCTATGTGGGCACATTGGTTTCAGTGCTATTCATTGTTTCTAGATTTACTGATAAAAAGGATTCATTCTTAACAAAATTCAACAGGAGAGCTATGCAAGATGACCCAAGCGTTCAATTGATTACGATACAACGTGGCATTTTGACACAGATGGTCTATGAGAGCACCTTCCTCCACTTGTTTGTCATTCCACTAAATGAAGAAGTGCACCCGCAGGTTGAAAAAGTCACAAATTTTTACTGATCAAAATGTTGAAGACACGCACTGTTGGAATTCATATTGAAGATTTTTGTTTGCATTTAGTACCCTTCAGAATAATCAGCGCAGTGGCCTTCCAGATTAGTTCCGACCGAGCTCTTTATGAAATTGTAATCGTCGCTAAACCTGAGTTTACGTGTATAATTATTAGTCGGCCTGTACATCCTAGAGCAATGCTCAGCAGGCTGCCTAGCCTCAATGACATGGAACGCTTGATCGTCACAGTGACTTCATGGCAGTCATAAGTTGAACAGAAGCCTTCTCAGAATCAACGTCTTTGTACGTGATTTCCTGGTGGTCGTGGGATCAAATCCTGGCTGCAGCGGCTGCATTTCGATGGAGGCGAAAATGCTGTAGGCCCGTGTGCTCATATTTGGGTGTATGTGTTAAAGACCTCAAGGTGGTCGAAATTTTCGGAGCCCTCCATTACGGCGTCTCTAATGATCACATGGTGGTTTTGGGACGTTAAACGTCACATATCAATCAATCAATCAAACATCGTTTAGGAACCATGCGTTTCAGCTTCTACTGTTAACCATGTGTACCGATTGATTGGGCGCTTGATAGAGATAACGATAATTCATTATGATGATGATGATATGATGATGATAATGATGATGATTATGATGATCTTCAGTGTACGACACATGGTGAACCTCGAGCTAAACAGCTCTGTTGTAAAAGCCGTACATTATTATTGACGTGATCCGAAAGATTTCATTGTAAGAGAAGGAGCAAAGGCTGAAAGCTATCCTCGATTCAAACATACAGCTTGGCTTTTCAAACACATGCACGCTGCTGACAGCAGTGCGGCGAACGCCAAAGCGGTAGAAAACGATGCTTTATATGTACATATATACAACTTCAAATGTGCTAGAGACGAGACACCATGCAAAGTAGAAGCAGTCATCACTGAAAGCGGGCTACTCTTGTGTCTCGTACCTACAGCACAAATGAAGTTTCATAATGTATTAGCAACTAGCCCAACAACACTCGCTTATCGAGTTCGTTTGTTCTTGTGTCACTAAACACCCTCATAAAAATAACATCACAATATCAGTTCATAGTACTGCTCAAATAAGTGATAGAACTGATAAATAGAATCGGGGAAAATGTAAGCATTGTCCGTACAACTTGAGTGTAACCGCAGGCGAACCCGAAGAAAGTCACAAACATTCGATGAATCACTCGCATCAGTTGTTGAAGCCTATCATTTAGATGACCTATTGACATCATCACTTAGTTTGCATAAAATAGTGCGGTGGGCCATTTTACATACAAGGTGAAATAAATGCCGATCTCATAAACAGGAATAACCCGCTAATGGTAACATTGTGACAACGACACACATTGTAATTGCAACCGAATGGCTATTTTTCTTGAATTTGTTTCATTTAAGGAAATCGATCCTTCCTGATCTGCCGATGTGGAGTCTCTCTCTCTCTCTCTCTCTCTCTCTCTCTCTCTCTCTCTCTCTCACGCACGCACACACACACACACGCACATTAACGCGACGCACTCAAGACAAGCAAATCTAAATAGAAATCGATGAGTCTGCCATCATGCTATCAAGAAATTAAAAATTGATGTTGGGGTGGAACGTTCCGAAGTCAAAATACGATGGTGAGGGTCGCCGTAGTGGAGTGTTTTCGAAATGTCGACAACCTGGGTTTTTATTTAATATCCAAGTAAATCGTACTAAAGTACGCGAGAATCGAGTGTTTTCGCCTCCGTTTAAGATGCGACCAGCGTGACTAGGATTCGATCCCGCGACCTCTGCGTCATCAATCGAGCACCATAAGCAATAGACCATCATGGCGGATAGGCTATATTAGCGCAATAGCAGCTATACGGGCACACGAGGAGCATGTTTGCCGTCGCCATCACGTTTCGTATAAAGTCCAGATTGATGGCATCTTTGCACGCGTCGTACGTTCAATGCACGACGGGAAGCTTGAGGCTGCTGCGGGGATCGGCACAAGCACAAATGAAACGCGCCGCCCATCTGGCTCCGTCGGGCAAAGAAACATGAAGGGGTGTTGCGGGAAGGAGCGTGGGGGACTGCATCTCTGAGGCAGCAGTTGCGATCAAAACGCCAAACATTCTCGGCACATTTAGGCTGAAAGCTCTAAACATGCTGTGATGTCAGCGCTTTCTTGGCGTTGATGTGAGTGGTACCGCAAAAGCCAGTATCCCCTTATGCTAGCTACGCAAGAGAGGATCCTGGTGGAGACACCTGATTGCCATACTTTGCCTACAATTTCAATTTTTTTGCATTTCCTATCAGTGGCTATCTAATTCATTGCTTCACTTTCGCGGTGGAACAGTGAGTTTGTTTTAGAGCCAATCGTTTTCCTGGTCGAACCTCAATTCTCCAAAAGTCGCATAGTGGTACGCACCACATTTACACAAAGATCAACGCAATTGTGAAACTTAGCTAGATATGTGTCATACTAATCTATGCATACACGATGCATGATCCATAGTTCCTCGTAAGAACCGTTTTATAGTTAACATTTTCAGTCACACAACATTATATCGTGAACCTCTCACGGAGCGCTGCCAGCAGATTTAGTAGTTTCCCAACGATGTAACTTGTGAGCATCTGTGTTATGCAAACTGAGACGTTAAAATGAATAGGGTAAATTTTATTCTATACCACACAATTTCCAGATATGGTGTGCGGCTACATGCCACGCCACATAGTGGTTAACGCACTTGTTTTAGTCTCCACCAGGAGCTCCAGAGTTAAACTGGGTGGGTGAAATAGGTTTTTGCTTGTGCAATAAATCTGCTTACCGTAGAATTATTCTCCTAAGGTTGTTCATTCGAGTGCCGGTCAGCATCCATGTTCCGATCAAGGTGGAGCACAGGTACCGTGCATAGAGTTTCCTGAAGTTGACTGTAGGGGACTCTGGTGCTCCGATCGTTCAGCGATGAAGAAAATTATGGGTAGTACACAGATTTGTCTAGCCTACGTACTTGCCGGCGGCGAATCCCATTAATGGATTCGTTTAGTGCTGTGTTTTGGTTTTGTTTCGAAAAAAAGAACGACCTTTTGTGAACTTCGCAACCCGATTTGAAATAATAAGCCTAAAAGATTAATGTGGTAAAGCCCAACTTCTGAGCCTTAGCCGATTATTGTTTTGAGACAAAACAGCTTCAAGCCACATGAAGCCAAAAGGAACGTAAGGTACAAAGACTAGGCAAATCCGGGCACTACCCATGATTTCCATGCTCGATGAAGCGCCATATGTTGCAGCTTCCGTAGACACTAGCACTAGAATTTACTCCAGTGTATATATAGGAAACTCTGTGTCGTAGTGCACTGAATCTACCGATCCTGCATTAGCGAAGAAATGTGGCCTTCCTAAACACTCCAGTGCACATGCATAATTGCGCTGCAACGCCGTGTGCGTGTGCAGTGCTGTATGCTTATGGTCTCTTCTGTACTTGAGGAGCAAGTAAAGTCAATTCATCAATCAATCTATCAATGATAAAATTGCGAAAAGGCACTAATTTCTTAAATTGGGTGTGCTGTATTGGTACTCACACGGCGGCATTCGTGTGTTGTAATGTGGTTTTTCACAGAGACGATGTAGAACAACGCTCGTCGTTGAGGTCTGCCCTGCAATGATTCCAGCCACTCGCACAAAAAACGTGTGCTCATTCAGGGAACTTAGGAAATTATTTTCATTATTTATCTCTACTCGTAATTATCCTCTAGTGAAGGCCTAGAATACTGCGCTTTCATATTATGTAGGATTGTTGCGCGATCCAGAATGTGGACTGGGTGGAGCTCATTTTTATATTTACTAAAGCCTATCAAATATAGCAAACCAATATGCAGGGGAATGCCTTCGTTACGTTCTTCACGGGAATCAGCAAATTAAACGTATTTGTGAAAATTGCGTTAACCAAAAAGATTAACACAGAAAAAGTATGCGAACTCCATCAGCAACGCAATTTTATTAAGCAAGTTATTCATTGATTACTCGATGAGTATTATGTTGGGCTAGATGGCATGCTGCATGGCCTGATTCATCGTCATCATCATCATTGAGCGAAGTTGCCAGGCCAGGAAGCAATCGTTTGCCCCAACAACGACGGTATATACTGCAGCCTCAGTGATTGTGCAACATGCACATCGTGGCTTGTTGGAACGTATGAAGTTCGAGCTAGTATACCGAATAATAAACCTAGGATTTCTAGATATGTTGATGAAGGTCCACTTTGGAGGCCATATCTAATTAAGGGCAAAGATGCGATAATATTCAACGCACGAAAAGGCTTTATGTTTGAGAGACATTGGCCGGGAATAAGAATAAATACGTATTAGGCAAAAAAAAGAACGTACTTTTAAGGAATCGTTTTAGAGTTCAACTCTACTTTCATATGATTAGGTTCCAACTGTACTTTCTTTTCTTTTTTTACATGCAGGCTTTACTACGACTTTTTGAAATGCGTAGAAGAACTTGTGGTCTGTCGGCAACAGAGCGACCTCTTGGTGTCGTTTAATCATTTCTCAGAAATTCTCACCGATGGCTATAAAGATGCTTGCAAAGGCCATAACATAAGTGGTGAGTACATACTTCTCAATGTTCAGATCGGCGAACCTGTTTCGTGAAGTCTCATGCATCGTTTTCACAGAAGCAAAGGGGGAAGTTGCGCTTTGGCTTGTGTTCATATTTGAACAGCGCACAGACGAATGACGAAGGAAGACTGCGAAGTGCTCGAATCATAATTCACGCCGACTACCACCCACAACGTGCTCTTCCTTTGTCAGAGCACTCATGTTGTTTAATTTTTTTTTCATAATTAGCCTCGGTGCTGTTTCCATATGGATCGCTTTCACTTTTTTAAGCCACGTTATTCTTGGTAAGCGCTCTCATGTCTGGGGACCATCGTAGGTCGTAGTGGGATTTACCCTCTGAAGGTGTTTAAATCTCACTACAGAAATGTCTCACTCCTCTCACCACACCCACTACTCCGACAACTCACCACTATGGCTACTACTGCTCCCGCAACTCCTCCCTCTTCAGTTGACCATTCCATGTGAAGTCATTCTTACTTCATCCCACTGTTCATTCCCACTTCATTCACCCCCACTACATGCTACCAGCTTCGTTGATCGATCAGGGTTTGCTAAACGGGGGGAGGGGGATGATGTTTTCTCACTCTTTTTTATTTTGCTCTTGAATTACATTCACTTTCCTTCACCTGTTGTTCTAAAACGTTGGCACAGTAAGACGTCCTCGAAACTACAAGACGTATTCCCCATTTCGAAGAACGTTCTCGGAAAGTTGTAAACTTGTTCATATTTTAGCTGTATACGCCAAAGTTGGTCTCCGTGTGCCGGGCTTTACGTCGCCGACTTTAGCACCGCTTCGATGAAGTGTAACATTTCTCTAAACCCTCACAAAGAATGGAATGTTTGTGGAGTATTTCTACCACATAAATAAAGCCGTCATCCACCTCGCGCCCTTTTCTTTGCGTTCTCACCGTGGTTCCGGCACCAGCTGGCATATGCGTGTGCATTGGAGGGGAGAGGGGTTAAGGAAGGGCGGCCACCCCCTCTTGTTACTTAAGTAGTGATAACTATAAGATAACTGATTTGCCTTCTGTATTCCTTGAACTAAGCGCGTTTGGTGGATTAATTCCGCATTTTATTGCTTGAAGCAATACTCTTTGAGTATTGTCATGTCTTTCGACACTTATACAACTCCTCCTCGCAAAAAAGAGAAAAAAGTTCGCAGGACCATATGCGAAATCGCTTAAGACGACTTGAAGGCGAAACCCCTCTGTTTTTCTCTTCACAGTCAATGCATGGATGATGCCCGCCACCTTTCGAAACACAGGTGGAGAGTTTCCTTATTCACGGAGGAGGCAGGGCGCCCGACTTGCTCTTGCACATTTCTCTCTATATCTCTCTGTCGCTCTTTCAAAGAGTTTAATTTAATTGACGCCACTGAATAAACGAACAGCGCAACTTATAAATAGTTACAGGGTGACTACGGAAGCGAAAAAACAAGGATAGAAAACAGCGCTCTTTTCCATCCTTGTTTTTTTTTTCCTTCCGTAGGTACGCTGTAACAATAGGTACTTGGAAGTTGCACTGTTCGTATATTCAGCTCGATCCTACCAACTTGCCAAGGCTTCCACACTTCATAAAATCTTGATGCGCACGCGTGCATCTAGTACGTACTTCGCACAAGCACCATGTTAATACGCAATTTTCGTCATCCGGTGACTTCGTTCTCTAAGCGACCCTTGCGCCAGGCTCCCTACTTCAACATGATCCGAATTTACAAGCCTGAAAAGACATGTAGCAAGCATAAACAGTCTCTTGTGAAATAGCTGCAAGACAGGATGTTTGCCGGTCTGTGCATGGGCGATCAATCTGAGCCTAAGCCAAGCTTTAAAAAAATTTCCCGGGTTCACGCCATGGGGGGAGGAGCGAGAGCTCTGTCCCGTATGATGCAGCCCGAAGAAGGCCTTCGGCTCCCTCCGCCTCCGTACTCTTCGTCTATGCTTTGAAAGATTACTGCACCTAACGTGAATTCGCTCTGCCTCCAAGATCAGAGCCACGTACTTCACCTGTTTTTGCTTTGCCTCCGTGATTGAACCACCTGTGATGAAGCTACGATTCTATGTGTAACGTCACCATGCGATTTCACTCCACACGACGCGGTTGTGACGCAACAAAATTTAGCAAGCTGTGACGCCACAGTGACGTGACATGATGTCATCATGACGCAATCATAAGTCCTTGCATCACTTTTCCGTGCTCCCGCTGTACGCCGACAATCCAATTCCGCGTTTGGTGAGGCATATAGGGGTGATAGATTCAAAGGCTTCGCTCTATAAGAACGTTCAAAGGGAGCGATGGCCAATTTCTATTGTTGTACGTAAATATTTTCTCTTAGTGCGACGCCGAAACTGACAGTTCACACTGTGTAATCGCGGGATTGTAGCGCGCAAAACTTGAAAACATTTATAACCAAATTATATTTCACCTACGAAGCCTCACACACGAAACACGCTTCAAACAGCGGGAAGAGAGTGCTAAAATGGTTGCTGTTTGTAAGGCACAACTTACATTGTCTGCGTGCATTCCACCTTCGCACGCCTTTTCTACATGTTCATTAGCACTGACAATCGGGCGAGTTGCTATTGGTTCATAGATATGAACGGTGCAAAAAAAGTTGGCAGATCCCACGTCCTGTGAGAACCAATTATATGCGAAGCACGAATGAGGAAGATACATGTCCCTTCAAAATCGGCACAAAGTTACGAGGTGCGCCTAAATTATGCCGTACATAACTTCCATGTCATGATTATTGTGTTCGAACGTGCCATCTACCTTCGTCGTCCATACACGTCACATAATACCAAACTTGGCATATTGCCGCGTGCATAGCTGCATTTAGCGACGACAACGAAGAACGCGGATTTGCTCGAGAGGCGCAGCGCAGCAGAGTGAAGAAGACGACCATCTTAGCAGCCTTCTCTGAGAGCGTCTCTACAAGTCCTACTGTCCGTGTTTTTAAATAAACCCCCTGTCATTTATAACCCGCGACACTGATGGAGGTGCTGGGTACTACCACCTCATGATCAGCACCCCTGTGAGAAGCCCCGAGTCCAGCCCTACGAGACAGCCACGCTTGGAGACGCCTGTGCACCGCTCAAGCAGTCGCCTTCAAGGTCTTGAACCAGAATTTGGCCTTTTAAAGGGAGCAACACTTCCGACAACCACCCCTACTCAAGAAATGGCAAGGAGTCCTGCACAGGTGACGGTCCAGAATATGCGCATTCCTGAACCATTTCATGGCCGGCCGAACGAAGATGCACAATACTGGCTTGAGCAGTTCGAACGGGTAGCTAAATTGAACTACTGGAGTCTCGATGGAAAGCTCTTCCACGTATACTTCGCCCTTGAAGACGGCGCGAAGACATGGTTTATAAACCGGGAGGCAACATTGACGACATGGGAGGAGTTTTGTCGTGGGTTTCTTGACACCTTCGGTAACGCGGACCGACGCGAAAACGCACAACGCCTTCTTGAAGGACGCACCCAGCAGCTGCATGAAAGCGTCGCCATGTTTGCTGAGGATATGGTGCGCCTGTGCCACCGTGCGGACCCCAACATGCCCGAGGCTCGAAAGCTAACCCATCTCATGAGGGGAGTCAAAGAGCAGCTATTTGTTGGTCTTGTGCGCAATCCGCCGACAACAGTGGACGAGTTCACCAGGGAGGCCACCGCAATAGAGCGTGCGCTACATCAACGGTACCGACAGTCTGATCGCCCGGCCACCGGCGCAGCTGCAGGCGCCGCCGCACTTACCGCAAACGACGAGTTTGCTCTACGCCACCTGATTAGACAGATCGTGCGTGAGGAGATCGCGAAGGAGAACGCAAAATAGACATTGCAGTCACAGGCGCCCCCGCAGCAGGAGTCCACGGTAGCCTCCGTCGCTTAAATGGTTCGCCATGAACTTCGACAAGCGTTTGCCTCTCCTCAGCAATATTCCGCTCCACCGCACCGTCCAAACTCGTATACCTATGCAGATGCTGTGTGTCGTCCATTGGCTCCAGAAGTATCGTACCAGCCGAACGGATACAGCTATGCAGACACTATTCGTCGACCCACGCCCATGCCAGCGCCGCAGTACCTCGAACCGTATCCTGTGGCAGCCTGGGCTCAGCAGGATTCTGTCAGGCGACCCTATATATGCGGAAGACCGACATATGGCGCACTGCAGATCGTCGACCACTCTGCTACAACTGTGGAGAGCCAGGGCACATTTGCCGTTTTTGCCCACATCGCCGAGCTGAATACCGCGGTATTGCACCTACAGCTACGCGGCGTCAGTTCGACGAAAGCCGTGCCCCCATCGACGACGACCAGGCTGGCAGGCATGAAGGCTCGTCTACCTTCCGGACGCGGTCACCATCACCGGCTCGCTTTGGTTCACCAAGCCGCCGTAGTTTTGCTGACGCCGTCAGAGGTCGGTCTCCCAGCCCACGGTGGGGAAACTGAAAGCAGCGGCCTCTGGGGGGAAGGTTGCAAGCCGTCGAATTGCCGAAAAACCCTCACTGCTGCCGAAACACGTGAGAGACTACGACGAAGACTTCGCCGAAAAAACTGTGACTGCCGACCTTGCTGTGACGATTGACGGCGTTGAAGTGACGGCCTTAGTCGATACGGGTGCAGACTTCTCCATAATGAGTGAACGATTGGCAGACGAACTCAAGAAAGTCAGGATGGAATGGACGGGCCCTTCTATCCGAAGTGCTGGAGGCCAGATAATGACTCCCACGGGAAAATGTACAGTAAGACTCACCATTGAGAATGTGGCTTTTGTAGCCACATTTCTGATCCTACCGGAGTGCTGCAAACCTATGATTCTGGGAATGGACTTCTTAAGAGAGTACGGTGCTGTGGTCAACATACGCGACGGTGTGATCACATTCGCCGCTGACAAGTCTGTGACCACTGATCCAGACCAAGAACCCAGGGTATTACGTGTGGTCGACGACGACGTCTGCGTGCCACCACTGTCATGTAGTCTTGTTTCCGTGTGTTGCGCCGTGCACTGTAATGAAAACGCCATAGTCGAACGCATCACTGACCTTCTTTTTCACCAAGGCATCGCCATCGCTCGCGGTATTGTCAGCTTAGTGGATGGGCGCGCAGACGTGCTTCTGACCAACTTCACGAATGAGCGCCAGCACATCGGTAATGGCATGGCTGTGGCGTACCTCGAAGAGCTGCACTGCTCTCACGACTGCCTTCTAATGCAAGGGGAAACCACAGCTCAATCACCTCCACATACACCACCAGTTGTTATCGGTCCGAGTCTAACACCGACTAAAAGATGCCGTCTTATGGAGCTGCTCGACCAGTTTAAGGACTGCTTCTCATCGACATCACGAGTGGGTCGAACGCCTCTGACTAAGCATCGTATAATTACGGAGGACACAGCAAGACCAATCCGACAGAACCCTTATCGCGTCGCTCAGAAAGAACGTGAGGTAATCCAGCAGCAAGTCAAGAAGATGCTAGAGGATGACGTTATCCAACCATCAAAAAGTCCTTGGGCATCGCCAGTGGTACTCGTGAAAAAGAAAGACGGCAGCTTGCGTTTCTGCATCTATTATCGTAAGCTGAACCATGTTACAAAAAAGACGTTTATCCATTACCACGGATCGATGACTCTTTGGACAGGCTACGGCATGCACGCTACTTCTCGTCAATGGACCTTAAAAGTGGATACTGGCAAATAGAAGTAGATGAGCGCGACCGAGAAAAGACCGCCTTCGTGACGCCAGACGGGCTTTATGAATTCAAAGTCCTCCCTTTCGGTCTATGCCCATCCCCAGCCTTGTTTCAGAGACTAATGGATACCATTCTGTCCGGCCTGAAATGGAAAACATGCCTTGTGTACTCGACGACGTGATCGTTTTTTCGGCCACGTTTGAAGAGCATCTAAAGCGGCTACTGTCAGTCCTTCAAGCCATACGGTCCGCTGGACTCACACTCACACCGGAAAAATGCCACTTCGGCTTCGAAGAACTCCAGTTCCTGGGACACGTGATCAGTCGCGAAGGTGTGAAGCCTGACCCAGATAAAACAGCAGCCGTCGCAAAGTTCGCAAGGCCTGTTGATAAGAAAGCGGTCAGGCGTTTTCTGGGTCTCTGCGCCTACTACCGGCGATTTATAGCAGGCTTTGCACACATCGCCTCTCCACTCACCCGCCTTACAAGGGAAGACATCGCATTTGTATGGGGTGAAGAGCAAGAAGCTTCATTCAACGAGCTGAGACAGCGTCTACAAACTCCACCTGTCATCGCTCACTTCGACGAGAATGCACCAACAGCCATCCATACAGACGCCAGCAATGTGGGCCTAGGTGCTGTTCTTGTCCAATGCCAAGATGGTGTGGAGAGAGTGGTTGCCTACGCTAGCAGAACGTTGACACGCGCCGAGTCCAACTACTCAACAACGGAGAAGGAGTGTCTGGCCGTCGTTTGGGCAGTTGCGAAGTTCCGCCCGTACTTATATGGCCGCGCTTTCCAAGTCGTAAGCGACCATCACTCTCTTTGTTGGTTGACCAACATGAAAGACCCATCTGGACGTTTAGCACGATAGAGCTTACGGCTCCAAGAGTACGACATGGCCGTAGTTTACAAGTCCGGAAGGCAACACTCAGACGCCGACTGTTTGTCAAGGTCACCGATTGAATCACCGGCTATAGAGGATGATGATTTCCCAGGTTTTTTTTGAGTTGTTGATGCAGCTACCATTTCTCGGCAACAACAAGATGATCGGGAGCTCAACTCGCTTATAGAATTCTTGAACGGACGAGCCGCCAATGCACCAAGAGTGTTTTCGAAGAACTTATCGTCATTCTGTTTACGGGACGGAATTCTGTACAAAAAGAACTTTTCATCAACAGGTAGAAGCTATCTGCTGGTAGTTCCTGGAGCTCTCCGCAGCGAAATTTTACAAGCCTGCCATGACGAAGCCACTGCGGGCCACCTCGGTTTCACAAGAACACTGACACGCATCAAAGAAAAATATTACTGGCCAAGAATCGCAGCAGAGGTTAAACATTACGTCCGAACATGCATTGACTGTCAGTGGCGCAAGGTACCACCTGTCAAACCTGCTGGGCTATTACACCCTGTGCCCGTGCCAGAAACCCCATTTCCTCAAATCGGAATGGATCTGCTGGGCCCATTCTCAACATCGGACAGCGGCAACAAATGGGTTATAGTGGCGACGGACTACCTCACCCGATACGCGGAGACCAAGGCAATCACGAGTGGCACTGCAGCTGAAGCGGCTCAGTTCTTCATTGAGAACATTTTTCTGAGACATGGTGCTCCAGCTGTCGTCATAACAGACAAAGGTACCGCGTTTACAGCCGAGCTTTTGTGCACTGTGCTTACGCTCAGTGGCACAGCGCATAGGAAGACGACAGCTTACCACCCACAAACTAATGGGCTTACAGAAAGACTTAACAAGACAATCGCTGACATGCTTTGCATGTACGTCGACGTAGAACACAAGAATTGGGACCGAATATTGCCGTACATCACATTCGCGTATAATACGGCGCGCCAGGAAACAACAAAAATGACGCCGTTCGCACTAATTCATGGCAGAGAAGTTACGACAATGCTTGACGCCATGCTGCCTTACAATTGCAATGATTCAGAGACAGACGCCGCAGACTTCACTGAGCGCGCCGAAGAAGCAAGGCAGCTTGCCCACGTCAGAATAATGAACCAGCAGCAACTTGACGCCCAACGGTACAACCTTCGCCATCGATTCGTCATTTATCAACCAGGAGATAGAGTCTGGGTTTGGTTTCCTGTACGACGACGAGGCCTCTCAGAGAAACTTCTACGCCGATACTTCGGACCCTACAAGGTTCTGCGCCGTCTTAGCGACGTGACGTACGAAGTCGTGCCCGACGCCTCCTCCTGTTCAAAACGTCGCCAGAATCTGCCTGAGACAGTGCACGTGGTCCGCATGAAACTTTACCACTCTCAGTGATGTAAACACTCGATGGCCGCATCTCTACCTGTTGAGCGTCGGGACGACGCTCACTCTGGCGGGAGGGTAATGCCGCGTGCATAGCTGCATTTAGCGACGACTACGAAGAACGCGGATTTGCTCGAGAGGCGCAGCGCAGCAGAGTGAAGAAGACGACAATCTTAGCGGCCTTCTCTGAGAGCGTCTCTACAAGTCCTACTGTCCGTGTTTTTAAATAAACCCCCTGTCATTTATAACCCGCGACAATATGTGGAGCTAGCGAAACGGCCGCGAGTGCGCATCAAGCGTATATTGTACTCAAGTTTTTCATGGCACACATATCAAGATTATCATGTTTGGCATGTTATTTACCTTCATCGTGTGTTCACGTCGCATAATACCAAATCTCGTATATGTGGAGCTAGTGAAACGGCCGTCAGAACGCTATGAGCGTAGCATATGTCATGTTCTAAATGACACGAAAATTATGATAATCATGTTTAGGGTGTACGTGGAGCTAGTGAAACGGCCGCAAGAACGCTATGAGCGTAGCAGGTAGTCCAGTTTTACATGACACGCATATCAAATTATCATGTTTCGATATGTAATTTACCTTCGTCGTCCATTCATGTCACGTATTTCCGAATTTGGTATATGAAAAGCTAGCAAAACGGCCGCGAACGCACCATGAGCGTGATATGAAGTCTAGTTACATGACACGCATCTCATGATTATCGTGTTTGCACCAGTCACTTACCTTTGTCATCTATTCACGCCCCGTAATACTAAATATGGTATATTTGAAGCTAGCAAAACGGCCACGAACGCATAATGAGTGTGGCATGTAGTCGTGTCGTTACATGACACGCATGTCATATTTTTCATGTTGAGGTATGTCACTTGTGTTCGCCATGTAATCATGTCGTACCACACCAGTTCTGCAACATGCGATGTCAAAGAAACCACCGTAAGAGCAGCAAGACCATAGAATGTAAACTAAGACATTCATGACATACACGCCATGGTCTTCATGTAATGACTAATCACTTACGCTCGTTATACAGTCATGTTATGACATACCAAGTTTGGTATCGATAACATTACCGGAACGGGCAGGAGAGCTAAAGTCTTAAGCATCTAGATAGATAGATAGATAGATAGATAGATATATAGATAGATAGATAGATAGATAGATAGATAGATAGATAGATAGATAGTTAGATAGATAGATAGATAGATAGATAGATAGATAGATAGATAGATAGATAGATAGATAGATAGATAGATAGATAGATAGATAGATAGATAGATAGATAGATAGATAGATAGATAGATAGATAGATAGATAGATAGATAGATAGATAGATAGATAGATAGATAGATAGATAGATAGATAGATAGATAGATAGATAGATAGATAGATAGATAGATAGATAGATAGATAGATAGATAGATAGATAGAGATAGATAGATAGATAGACAGACAGACAGACAGACAGACAGACAGACAGACAGACAGACAGCAGACAGACAGACAGACAGACAGACAGACAGACGACAGACAGACAGACAGACAGAGACAGACAGACAGGACAGACAGACAGACAGACAGACAGACAGACAGACAGACAGACAGACAGACAGACAGATAGATAGATAGATAGATAGATAGATAGATAGATAGATAGATAGATAGATAGATAGATAGATAGATAGATAGATAGATAGATAGATAGATAGATAGATAGATAGATAGATAGATAGATAGATAGATAGATACACTCGCCGAAGTCCGCTAAGAAATGCTTTGCATTTAAAACACGGCACACAGATCAGGAAAACCACACAGACACGTGCTCCACTATAGTTGCCACGCAGGCAGCGTCGCCTTTCATCCTCAACCATGCTCGTCAGCAAGATGTTCTCTTGAAGGGCGCCAACCAGGTTGCATCACGGGCGGGGGAGGGGAGAGTACTTGTGTACCTTGGGAAGTGCAAGGGCTGGTGAGGCTCGATGGGGGTACAAGTGCCTTTTTTGCACTACCGTGCCTTCTGCATCCCCAATGGCGTCACCTGATTTTAGATGCGAAGCATCTCTTTGACTATCCTGTGTAAGTTCGTCCCTCTGTCCGCACCCCACTCCCCTAGCCGCAGGTGTTGGGGTGGTGCCTAGTAGGTCACGCCTTCCCTGGCAGTGCGCGTTCGTTCGCGCCACTTTCTCCTAACCTGTCGCCACTCGCCGCGTATCATATCTCTCACTTCATCCCTCCACCGCTCGCAACTGTCGAGCCCACTCCTCATGTCGGCATAATCTCACCCGCGCCACTTCTCTACATCTGTACGGCCAGAAAGCCAGCGGGTGCGCGCGCTGCGCGCGTCGAAATCTCGTGGCACCTGAAAATCTGAACAGCGTGCCACTGCTTGCCACGCGATCGCGCCAACGGGCGGGACACCGTCACGGAATGCTTCCCGCTAGTGTGCGCGTAGCTTTCCCGGCTGTCACCGGTGTTACGAGGGTTAGCGAAGCCGATCGCTTTCGCGAATGGCGACGTCAACACCGAGGATGTGTGAGCCAGGTAAGCCAAACGCAAGCGTCGCCAGTGGAAGACCAGCGACACTGTTTAAGTGCGAGTCAAGAACACCGATCGTAGTTCGACAATACAGACGGCATCGCGGGTAAGACAGACGAGACGCGAGCCAAGGAAGCCGAGCGCAAGCGTCTTCAAAGCGTGCCGCCTCCAATGTCTTTGCGTTTCAAACAGAAGTTTACTCGAGTAAACGCTACACCGAGTTTCGCTTCAAACCGTTCTTGCAGCATCTGCGTTGACGCCCGTGTCAGCCGAGTCAATGCTGTGCGCACCACTGCTGCTTCGCATCCCATCAGGGTTCTCTTCGAGGAGACGGTCCATAGTTTTTCGAAGCAGCGCAATATAGCGCTAGGTTTCTACATATGTGGCAGCACGGTGCGACACTGCCTCTGCGCCTGCGTGCCGCATCGACGCTACTCAACCGAGCACAGGGTAATAAGAACTGCTCTCGCCTACCAGAAGATACAAAAACTGTGTGTGCTGCCGCGTGTTGCCGTTGCGAGCAACAAGCGGCAGTTGTTCCTCTTACTTTTTGTGTGGACGCAATAAAGTTGTGTACCTTACTCTGGCGACCCGGACAGCAATTTTACCGTGGCTGTCATGACCAACCGGGAAGCCCTCGCCACTCTTTGCCAACAAGTAGAACTACAAGAGCAACAGCAGGCCCAACAACAGCTAATTGTCGAACAGCAGCAACGCACTCGGACAACGCCCCCCAGAGCTCTGCTCGAGCGAGGACCACCACTCCTGCCACCGACAGGGACATCTGTCGCGTCACTGTCAAGCTCTCCCCTTTCTTGGCAAAGTCACCTGAGGTGTTGTTCGCGCAAGTGGAGGCGCAGTTTTCTCTGGCACGTATCACTCAGGACCGGACGTGCTACGACTACGTCGTCGCTCACTTATATATAGATTGTCGCTACGCAGCCGAGCTCCGCGACACACTCGCACATCCCCCAGACGACAACTGCAATCTGCATTTGAAGAAAGAACTGATTCGGTGGCTTTCACCATCACAGGACTAGAAAGTTTGCTCAACTCTTTCAGCACGAAGCTCTCTGTCACTGCAACTTGTCACAGCTCCTGCGCGGTATGCATTCCTTCGCGGCAGCACGCCTTTTGACCACTCCCTCCTCCGAATAATGCGGCTCGACCGTTCGCCCTCTCACGCTCTCGGCTCAGCCATATCTGCCGATGGACCATTCTCGCATAATTTTCTGAGCTGACACGACTAGCGGGCATCCCCGAGAGGTACGCCAGTCAACCGTGCATTACATCCACACCATTCCCGCCCCCTCCCCTCCATCATTTGCCACGCCCGTCCCCATGCTCCGGACCGTCTTTGAATCACCCAAGCAGAGTTAGAAGCAATTTTCCGCGAAGGTATACTTGCCCACCGCTTACACTTCAGCACCATATTCTCAATTGTTGACCTGGTAAAAACCTGCACACAAATTCCTGTGAACCCTGATGACGACCCGAAGGCCACGATCATCTCGCTTTTCGGCCTATTCGAATTTGATTTCATGAGCTTTGGCCTCCGCAACGCGGTACAAACCTTCAACGCCTCATCGACAAGGTCGTCCGTGGCCTAGACTTCTGTTTCGCCTACTTAGACGACATTCTGATTTGATTTGATATATGGGGTTTAACGTCCCAAAACAACCATATGATTATAAAAGATGCTGCAGTGGAGGGCTCCGGAAATATCGACCACCTGTGGTTCTTTAATGTGCACGCAAATCTGAGCACGCGGGCCTACAGCATTTTGCACCTCCATCAAAAATGCTGCTGCAGCATCCGGGATTCAATCCCGTGACCTGCGGGTCAGCAGCCGAGTACCTTAGCCACTAGACTGTCATCATAATCTCGAGGCACAGCCCTGCAACATCTTACAAACCACAAACCTATAACTTTTGCCTTCTCCTAACGACGCCAAAAACTCTCCAGCAGAACCAACTCTCCTTTATTGCTCAGTTTACCAACGACACCCAACACATCAGCGGAAAGGATAATGTGGTCGCTGACGCACTCTCGCGTGTCTCCGCTGTCGAGCTGCCAGTCGTTACGACTGACACCCTCGCCAACACTCAGAAAACGGACGCCGAACTCCAGCAGCTCCTCGAAATTGCCTTTTCTTTTTAGCTGCAACAAGTTCGCTTCTCTGGGTCGACGGACATTCTCTATATACTGTGATAAATCCACCGGACCAGTGAGACTTTATGTCCCCACGCTGCATCGCCGCTGCATTTTCATCCAGTTACACAACCTCTATCACCCCGCCATTCGCGCTTCTACACGAATCGTGACGGACCGCTACGTTTGGCCCTCAATACTACGGGGATGCCGCACTTGGGCACGCACGTCCATTCCATGTCAGAGTTCCAAAATCACCCGACATGTCACATCACCGCTCAGGACGTTCCCCCGGCATCGGAACTGTTTGCAACACATCCACATAGACATCATTCGCCCCCTTCCACCGCTCAAGCCTTACTGTTACTGCCTCACCGCCATCGACCGGTACACTCGATGGCCCAAAGTATGCCTCTCGAAAGGATTATCGCAGAAGACGTCGCCTAGTCCTCGTTTACCGGAAGGTTTTCCCACTTCGGCACTCCTCGTCGCGTCACTACCGATCAGGACAGCAAATAGCGTCCCAGCTCTTAAACTCCTCAGGTTTCCACCGGAATCGAGTGCTCGCGGACTACACCCCCTGCGCCAACGGGATGATCAGGAGGTTTCACCATCCAGCTCAATGCAGCCATCACGTGCTGACCCTAACTCAAATTGGCTCCATTCCTTCATACTGCGGCATTAAATGCGCCAATACTGGGGCCTGGCCCGTCTCTTAGACTGGACTAAATTTAGTACGCAGTTACTTCTATGATCCGCAGCACGGGTGAATACACGGCGTGGGTATCCTGCATCCTTCATGTGCAGCGGGCAAAATTTCGCATCCTCAAAACCTCTAGTTTCCCTCCTGCAATCGACCCACAGCTCTTACAACTCTGAAACGCTCGCCGCGGGCTTATAAAACGCTGAAAACGTAACAAACTCAATCAAAAACTTCGCGCTCGCATTGAGGCACTCGCATTAGGGCGCTGACTGCAGAGGCTGCGGCATACTATGCGCCGATTTCGCATTCAAATTGGGCTGACGCCTGCACAAAGGTGGCGAACCAGGTGAGCTCTTAGGGCGCCTGGCGGCTATTTCGTAGCCCTCTGGTTCCCTCCAGCACTCGGGCAGAAACACAACGCCAGCTCCGTCGTTCTCTGCATGCCTATTAGGCCACTACAGATCAACTCGCGGGAGAATTGTGTGAGGAGACATTTGTCGCACAGCCCCGCGGCGGTGGTCTAGTGGCTAAGGTACTCGACTGCTAACCCGCAGGTTGCGGGATCAAATCCCAGCTGCGGCAGCTGCATTTGCAATGGAGACGGAAATGTTGTAGGCCCGTGTGCTCAGATTTGGGTGCACGGTAAAGAACCCCAGGTGATCGAAATTTGCGGAGCCCTCCACTACGGCGTCTCTCATAATCATATGGTGGCTTTGGGACGTTAAACCCACGTATAAATCAACATCTGTCGCATAACTGACCCCATAGGCCCAGAATATGCGTATTCCGGCACCCCTAACGCCGAACTCGATGAGCTATACACGCTTTCGGATTTACAGACTGCACTGGCGAAATGTGACGAAGCACGGTCCCTGGGCGCGTGACATGACATTGTCGCCTCAGGCTAACCTTCCCGGCGAGGCAATACTTATCGCTACTCCACCTGATAAACTCGATCTGAGATGGCTCCCCGCTCCCATGGGAATGGTCATCACTCGTCACATTCATACCCAAATCGGGTAAACCGGTCAGCGTCGAGGCATTGAGACACATCTCACTAACCTCCTGCGCCGGAAATCTTATGGAAACCATGGTTCCATGAACGCCCTTCTGTCTACCTGGAAGTCAGGGGGACCTTCTCTGGCGCGATGTTTGGCTTTCGCCCACATGTGTCGGTGCAGGACATCCTGCTCCAGCTTCAACACGACATCAATAACAGACCACTATGCGCTGTAACGATAAAGCCATGCTCGCTCTCGATCTCAAGGAGCGTTTGATAACGTCCAACACTATACATAATAGTATTCTTTCTAGCCTCTTTACCCCAAACTGCGGTCAGAAGACTTTCAATTACATTCGAACCTTTCTATCACATAGCACCGCTTTCATCCGCCTTGATTATATTGAACATAGCCCGTGCCTATTACGCATGCGGGGTACGCCCCAAGGTGCAGTTCTGTCACCCTACTCTTTAACAAGGCCATGAAGAACCTCCCCTCTCTTCTGCGCAATGTCGAGGGAATACACCACGTGTTATATGCCGACGATATTACAATTTGGACTAACATCTTCTCCGCAGCACAAACCGAAGAGCGCCTACAAAAAGCTGCTCTTCTGGTGAATGCCTACGCTGCTTCGAGTGGCCTGGAGTGCTCCCCAGCTAAATCGGCTATTCTCTCGGTATCCCACTTACCTCCACTCCAGGTTTCGCTTCCGTCTGGTCATGTTCCATTAGTCAAGAAAATTAGAATTCTTGGGCTTCACATTCGATCACCTTTGGATCCTAAGGACACAATAGCAAGCCTCTGACACACCAGCGAACAAGTGAGCCGTATGATACGGCGGGTATCTACCTCCGTGGGACCTAGTCCATGCGGTTGACCCATGCGTTTGTGACCAGTCGCGTCCTGTACGACTAACCTTACCTTCGCCTGCGTCGTCACCACGAGCACAAGCTGGACGTCTTCCTTCGTTCAGTATACAAACGTGCACTTGACCTTCCCATTGCCACCTCCAACAGCCAGCCGATTCGCGGCACTGGGGGTACATAACTTCTTTGCAGGGCGGCCGGAAGCTCATCGTATAAGCCAAATTATTCGTCTGTCGCAGACGTCCTGAGAGCGACGTCTACTACGCAGGCTCGGCCTCAGTGCCATCTCCGATCAAGACACTCCGACGCCCATTCCAGAACTTTGGCGGCAGAAACTATAGGTGGAACCACTACCCCGCAACATGAACCCCGAACTACACCCCGGTCGTAGACTAGCACGTTCCGAGGCCCTTCAGGCGCGACACTCCGACCGCCCTGGCATTTTCTACGTAGATGTCACCGGCTCCTTCCCTTCAGGTCACTTCACGGCCGCCGTGATTACAGAGGGAAACACGTTAATGACCGCCCCTTTAGAGACAACACTGTAACGCAAGCTGAGGAGGTTGCCATTGCTTTGGCCGCCTCGCATCCTACCTCACGCATCATCCTGGCGGACTCGCGCTCAGCCTGTTCCCAATACCTTCAGGGTGCCATCGCCCTGCTGGCAGCTCACCTACTTCGGGCAGCCTCTTGGCGCTTTAACGCTCACTGCATTCGTATAGTATGGACCCCAGGCCACTCGGGCCTGCCCGGTAACCAAGCAACGAACGCCGCTGCCCGAGCGTCTCTCATCCGGGCCGTTGCTACTCCATGTCCCGAGTCATAATCTGGCAATACGAATCTGACGCGCTTTCCCGAAACTCTTGCCTATCGCCGGGCTTCGCGCCACCTGTACCCGGACCCCGCAAGTGGTCTGGAGAAAGCGGACGAGCGAATACTACGCCGCCTCAAGACGAACACCTATCTCTGTTCGGTGGTCGCCAGGCATTTTTGCCGGAAATCAGTGGCACCTGCTCGACCTGCCAGGTTTTGGTCGGCACCTACCACGTTGTCGCTTCGTGCCCCACTAACCCCCTTCCTATTTACCCCGCTTTTCCCATCCTAACTACAGAGGCTTGGGAGGAGTACCTGCTCGGCTGCTCGACCTTGGATGCTCAACGCTCCTTTGTGAGGCGCGCTCGAACAGCGGCCAACTTCATTGACATCCCGCAGTAGAGTCTTGCCACTCAAACATGCAATATGCCTCAACACTCTGGTACATTTTCTGTAATAAAACGTTTTTTACCACCAACTTGGCTTCATATTCTCCCGGCCGTCGCTCTTGGTCTGTGGGCCCCCTTCAGACCAGACATCCAGGCAATTACGCCTGCAGAACTCGTTTATGGGGAGCCACTTCACCTACCTGGGAAACTTTTCTCTGCTTGCACTCCGGCCATCCATAGCTCAGGCCCTACACGCTTTGTCGCCCGGCGGCGTCACCCAATGACCTCTCTGCTCCCGTCACCAGTAGCACGTCACACCAATCCGACCCTGTTCGTGTTCGACGAGTTTGCAACGTGCTCGTACGCCTTTCTCCGCGACGTCACAGTACGTGCGCTGTTTCAACCACCTTATTCCGGACCCTACAAAGTCATTCGCCGTGACAAGAAAACATTCAACCTTCAAATCAGTTGGAGGGACGTCCACGTCTCCTTCAACTGATTGAAGTTGGTGGCGGCATGGTGTGACGCCACTTCTGCACCTGCGCGCACCGTCGACGCTACTCAACTGAGCTCCGTGTTCCCCGAGGAACACTCTTGGCCACCAGAAGACACAAAAACTGTGTGTGCTGCCGAGATCAACCAGTTGTTGCTGTTACGTCTTTTCGTGTGGATGGATTAAAATTATGTGTACCTACACATACTATAATCCAGTCGCTAAGGCGTGTATAAGAGAAGGACTCTGTAATCTAGCTTCAGGCGATTTGGGCTACAGGCTGCGACACCTACCAATTTTCTGCGACTCTTTATGCATGTAATTTAGAAATATACTTGCGATTACAATCATTCAATTTTTCACTTAACTCAAAGGCCCACGAGACAGCTTATGCTCGCCCATAGTAGAGTACCTTGTGCACTAAATCGTTAACAATTTTTTCTAAACACACAGGTCATTTCATTTCTTCTATGGCGTAATCACGCCTAGTCGCCTGCTGTAAACCTACAGTAAAGCCTTTTAAAGCGTTAGAGAATTAACCCAGGTAGTTTGGTGGACGAGAACCGGCGCATTCGGCATGGTATGGCCGATGGCGTGTAGTTTGGTGAGATCTGAACTGATTTAGGTTGTTCAGTCGACTGAAATGGCCATTTATTGTCCGATTCAGTTCGTTTCCATTTACGTCACAACTGGTACATCACGGTTCGAGACAACAATTAGAGCAGTCTATGTCTTTGCCCTGCAGTGGGTGTAGGCAGGCTGATGATGATGATGATGGTGATAAGGATGATTTCCCATGTCTGATTTCCTATTCGATTTATTTGGTTGTGTCTACGATAGAAATGATCTCATGAGGAAAAAAACAAACTTCTGTTTTTCTTTAAAGCTGTGGTATTATGTTTTTGGCATGAAGCTCACGCTGAAATCTTCCGCAGATACTTGCAACAAGCTGACCTTGCTGAAGAACTTCTTCCTGTGCGGACTAATTTACTGCCATTCGTACAACGCGTACCTGACCTACCTTCACCTTTCTCCAACAATCTGCAAGTATGGCTCACACTTTTTGTGTTCGCCGATCTATTGCTCCCAAATGGCAAAAAAAAGAAATGCTGGCACTGACCTGCTGTTTTCTCATTTCAGGATCTTAGACGATTTCGTGGGTTGCGTATACGATCGAGTGCTAATAAACAGCTGCGGATACACTAAGCTTTTTGCCAGCATTAGGGAAGTGCGCGACTACATTCTGGTCACAGTTATTAACAAGCACAGCTTGAGCTGCAAGATCCCTCCTGGTGAGCATCACGAACTTCAGTTTTTGTTGCTTATTCACTATGTCGGAGGTCGCTGAACGCGCGGCATGCAGACCCTTCGCCAGTAGACCGGCCCGCATATGACTATCTTTGTTTATATATAATGTTTAACAAGTAATGCGTTATCTTTTAATCTGCGATTAGCAGCTGCCCGCACCAGCGAACAACATCACGGGTATGGACAGCGTCGGGTTAAAGCCAGATTGTTTAAATTTAATGTCAGCAGTTATAATGCTCTTCACAATCAAAAAGTTGTTCAACGGCTGAATAGTACTTGCATCACTTTTTGCCAGAAAATGAAGAAAAAATCATTTAAAGCAGTTAGTGCAAAAAATACTGCACGAAATTATTGAAAAAAAAAACAAAAGGTTTCATTCGCGTAAGCTAGGCACGCGTGAGCAGTTGAAAACATTTTTTTTGTAAGGTACCCTATGCCGTCACCGTTTGTCGAGACATAAGCACGGAACAAGAGCTCTATAAACTTTATATCCGGAGTTTACATTTCGTTCAATCTGAAGGTAGTTATATATATATGTCGAAATCTGACGTCAAATCCCATTCACGAACTTGACTCTCCATATGAGATGTGGAAAATGGCTGTTAAATGGCAACATCAGCTTACATAATCTTCAATCAATCGATGAAAACTCCGTTTTCGCCGTAAAAAATACGAGATGTTACTGCTAAATATGCAAACAACCCCAGCCCGTTTCAACTTCTTTTTTAATCCTCGCGGGACCATATTCAGTGACAGCGCATGACCCACAATCAGAAGAAAGTTGAGACCCGTGAAATAATTTTTCACGCTTCCTACGAAGAAGAATGATAATACTTTTGGCCGGTTCAAGCTCTTGTAACAAATTCACTTCACTTATTGTACTCTAAAGACCAATCAAGAAATAAAAGAAGAGAGTGCGTTGCACGTTACATAAGTGGTTCTACAGCATACGCTAAACTTCCGCCCTCCTGTGAAAACAGGTAAATCGGGCAGATTGGCCGCTGTATCGAGGAGATATTCAGTGACAATAGGCTATCAATGAAAGCATAGCCTTCAACAAGCCTGTCATTACACGGGCGTGATTGTATGTGCTGCCCAGTTTTTCGAGAAAGGGATGTTCTGGAAAGGCACAAGGATCGTACTACACGTGAGGCTGTATAAGCTTATTTTCAAAGCTCGAGATGTCTGTGAACCCAAGCTCTCTGTGGCGTTACATAAAGCAGATATTGGGTAGCTTTATGCGCACATATAGGTTTTTCTAGATATTTATATATAGGTATTTCTAATGGTTACATATAGGTATATCTAGTGGTTATTTTGCACACGTGGTTTTGTGGCTTTTTATATTATGCATTTTTTATTGTCGCGATAGCAATTATATGGACAGTCTCTGCTGGTTTTTTGCCATCACCGCCGCCGTCATTCACTGTATATGTATACGTATCCGTATATATGAAAACTCAAGGCAGAAAGAAAAAAAAATCTGCCTGCGCTCGGCGCCCAGCTCGTCACGATGCGCCGATGCGCGCTTGTCTCCCACGCGTACTTGGCCCCGTGATGGGGGTGGGGGGGGGGTATCCTTTGATGGGGTGAATCGTGTCTCTTCGGCTTTCACCAGAACAATTGCATTAGTTGCCGGGCCTGCATGCAAAGGTCACCAATTTGCTCCACTGCACAGGCCTCGTCTGCGAAAAGTGCGTGCTTTCCATACTCAGCCAAATATAACAACTGGGACACTGTTAGTTCGCACTCATCTGTACTTGTTATTACGTTCTGTGCATCGTTTTTGTTTAAAACAGCGCGTTAAGTGTCGAGTGGTCAATGTTGTTGGTTCGCTTTCGTCTTGTGTATGTTGTTTTCGTGCGTCACTTGTGCGTGAGCAGTGCGCTGCACGTTTCGATCTGCTTGCCGTTCGCAGCGTTACATAACAATCTGTTGCTATCACATTCAATGCTTTGCCCTTGCGGTGAAACTGTGAGCTTTTTTTTTTAAATAAATTTTCAGTTGTTAGTACGAGCCTGTGTTGTTCGCTTTCTCCTGTGTCATAATTTTTTTCACGGAGGGTAAATCAATAAAATACCGATGCACCCAACAGTGTGTTCAAAGCAATTATCATTTTGCAGGTATATCGAAGAAACGTACGGCTCTTGCCGCACACCAGAGCTCGTGCGATGAGTTCAGTGCCGTGAAGAGGCTGTTGCTCTGTGGCGTCGCCTTTCACGGAATGCTCCCCTCGACAAATGCAGCTGGCAACGGCTCCCCGTTCGTAGAATGGACAAAGTTAGGCAACGATACAACAGCGGTGTTGTGCCCGTAAGTATATATGTATTGGTCCGCTGCCACCGGGCGTTCATCATGGCACAGACTGGCTGTAAAAAGGTCGTGCTCTAAGAGACGCACGGAGGTGGCTTTAAGAGTTATGACTTCGAACAGGGGCCGGCAACATGCCGCCCACGGGACAGTGTTATGTAGCCCGCGACACGACGTCGACGCGAACTATCCGCCCCTTCTATTGTCACTTACGTAGAAGCATCAAATAGAGTTTTCACATCAAATGGAAGTTTCGCTTGTACCTTGCGTTTGTATATTGCAACTTTGTGTCATGTGTGCTGAAAGAAAGCCTTATTTGTATATCTTCATTCAAGTTTATAAGTTTTCTAGCAACTTGCCGAAATGTCTTTTGCCAGCAAAGTGTCCACCCCCTCCCAGCTTGCAATGCTGCCACCGCCATTGTCAGCTTCACGCAACGGCCCACCACCACGGAAGGTTGCGGACCCCTAATTAAAAAAATATTGTGACACTCAAATTCAAACCGATGGTGTGCTGTAAATTACTTTTCTGGCACGTAAATACGCACAATGCAAACATTACGTGAGGGCGATGTATAAAAATACTAAACAGCGGGAGATGTTGACTTACACCTTAAAAAGTGTTTGTTCGGTGATCCTGGGTCACGGTATCGCTGCTATGTAAAAGTGAATGCGATAGCGACAAATTCGAATTTTGTACGAAGTGACGCATACAATTAACTCCATAAAGAATTGGTCTGCCGTATCTTTACGCTGGTGAAATGTACTATGGTCTCTCCAAGAAGCGAAGTGGTTTTTGTGCTTTCCACCTCTACAACGAGATGCAAGCGCAAACAGCGTAGCTCATATAAAGGTATAAGCGGTCTATTGATTTCAACACCTACAAAGGTACAAGCCGTCTATAGAACTTGACATGTACAGTGGTACAAGCCGTCTATTGTTCTCAGGTGACACGTAGCATCCGTGATCGCGCTTTTTTGAGTGAGGGTTCTTTGCTACTACCCGAACGACGTGGCTGTCGAGGCACTATAGGCTTTTTTGAGCCCTTGAGGCGCTTCTGAGCGCTGTGGACAGGCTGCATAAGTAGCTAAGCTAGTACAGCTTAACCAGTAATAGATTTTTGAGCAAGTTTGAGCAAAATGCATTCCATAACCTGTGCAAAAGTCATTATCGAGGTTTTAGAAGAAACTAGTTTTACTGATATCAAAGTTTTTTTCACCAATTAAACAGAAATTTCGGAGCCGATTTTCCTACGCGAATAAAGAGAGTGAGCGAAGCTCAAGTGTGCGAGCCTGACCTTTTCTTTCTTTCTTTTTTTCTTTCTTTCTTTCTTTCTTTCTTTACTTCTTTCTTTCTGTTTTTCCTTTCTTTCTTTCTTTCTTTCTTTCCGAACCAAAACGAAGTCAACGCAGTGCGTGCGACACATTTCCCTATAAGCACTTCGCCGTATCGCCCAAGAGGCAGACAGAAACTAGCTGCCTTCTTCCCTTCTTTCTAGAATCGCACAATCAATCAATCTTTCCCTATCATGTGGTAGCGAACGGCCATGATGGATTGTCCACGAAGGTTGACATCTGAGCTCGTTGGTATTCCATGATTAAGAACAGTAAACAAGGACACAGCTGCATGCATGCGTGCGTGCGTGCGTGCGTGTGTGTGTGTGTGTGTGTGTGTGTGTGTGTGTGTGTGTGTGTGTGTGTGTGTGTGTGTGTGTGTGTGTGTGTGTGTGTGTGTGTGTGTGTGTGTGTGTGTGTGTGTGTGTGTGTGTGTGTGTGTGTGTGTGTGTGTGTGAGTGAGTGAGTGAGTGAGTGAGTGAGTGAGCGAGTGAGAGTGCGCACACGCGTGCGTGCCTCCTTTGAGTCCTCGTTTTTAGTGAGCTTGTTACCATTCCTAATCATGATGGATTGTGGTCAGGGCGTGAGGGTATGCCAACTCAGTTGGCCTCATACCTCATCACTCGCGCCCCGATTCTGGCACGGCAACGGGATATAGTAAATGTTTCAGGGAAATACAAAATGTGGCAAGTGAAATGACCATTGCCCTAATTAAAAGATACATTGTATAATGAAAAAAATTACCGCGTATCTCGGTACTTTGCTGAAAAGGACGTCGAACGACGATACTTTTCTTTCTGAAGGTGTTACATTGGATATGGCACCATGTGGCAGAGATGTGAAGAAATGAAAGTTCTTTAAAACGCAGAGCCACTGGTAGGTGGCAACACCGGGTTATTTTATTAAAGCCCTTAATGGAATTTAATGAAGCCTAGGAAACACATGGTCCATCGTTCATAGCGTCGAATTATCAGCGCAGTGTAATAAACACTTTGGTCTTTAGAATAGTGTATTTTCTAATTAATATTCACACTTCCTAACACCCATGCATTTGTGTCGTGCCTCCAATACACGTATTATTTGCTTTTTGATGCACAATGTCCGCAAACATGAACGCAGTGACCAGATAAATATGGATGGGCGTTGAACAAAGGGTGGACATTTCGCCGAGTGGTTGAATATTTGATCAGACGCCAACAGACAGAGACATACCAACATTTTTGCTTTGAAGTGTCCCAAAAAAGACTGCCATCTTTAGAACGACCAAATTGCCGACAAGTGCACGATTTAGAAATCGTTATTCATTAGACATCAGCGCCTACAAATATTCATGTGACTGGTCACATTGTGCGCCGGGTCTTTCCCATACGACAACCTCACCACCGAGGCCTCTAGCTCATAACAAGCTGTTAAATTCAAATTTCTTTATTTTTCAAGTACTTTAGGAATAGATTTCTGGGCTGAACGCTGCGTCCTGCAGCTTGACAGGGGCCTGTAAATCAAAATCACAAGGCAGGGCTAGACTAAAGAAACACTGACCTTGATAAACATGCTTGGTGAATAGAAACATTAGATAAAGCGTGTCAGTAGCGGCATGCCATCATAATAATTAACTGTTACTACTGATTCATTTCGAACCGTCAGCCACTCCTCTGGTCTCAGTCTTGATACAGGACATTAATAACTAGTCTGCTGTAAAGAAAGACACAAGAGGCAGCCCACTTGCAGCGGGTTGTCTGTTTTTATTCTCTCACTACTCTAATATTCCTTTCACTGGCCAAGCTCGTGCCGATCTTGCTTTTTTACACTCAGCCATGACTGCGACGTAGCAAGGTGAGCAGCCGGATTATTTCTGGTGGGCGACACTGACTGTGCCTCGATGGTCGTTATTTTGCAGGTCACGATGCGTATTGCAGAAGCGCAGAATACTTAGGTGGCCTAGCTTGGCTGCCTCATTGTGGCTGTAGGTCTCAGCCACGTTGCGGCTTTTGGGAATAGCTGACGAAATCATTCATCTATGGCTGGTGGCTCTAAGCCGCGATGGTTGTTTCTGCATTTGCCGGGGCTTGTACTGTTGTACTCTCGAATATTCTGCTGGGCGACTGTGTCGTAGTAGTCAATGCAGGTCTCGTTCATGCTATGAACGAATGCCATCACATGTAGAGTATGGGGCACACATTGGGCGGAAACGTCTGTGCCGTTCCTCGTGCGTCCATGGGCTACGAGGTGCACCATTTGACATCTGCGGCATCACAAGGCAAAGTTCACATATTGTCTTGTGAGGCAGTTCATAACCTTGCGGAATTGCCGACGTCGCTGGTGGCTTCTGACCGTGTGTGATGTGTGGTCAAGTGGTCTCGGTCAGAAACCTCATAATCAGGTGCAACCGTGGATAGTACCAGCAGGTCTTCCGTGATAATAACCTCAAGCGCGATAGCCACTTCGGTATTTTTTATGTATACGGCACTCTGCAAGTGGCAAGCGTCAACACACTGGGCATATGGCTGATTTGATGGCCGGAGGTGATGTAGCTGCTTGATGTGCACCAACCCGGAAGTGGTGGCTAGTCCTCGTCTTTAGGTGGATTGGAGGGAGCTGGCATTGCTACGGAGAACACCGACACCTCTAGGCACTCAAGCGTTGGCCAGCTTAGAAGTCGACTGACTGGTTGCTGTGGCTGGGAGGCGATCTTTGTCTCTGTCACGGGTGATTCTGTAACATGTATCGACGGAGAAGCTGACATTTGTATGGAGGAGTATGCCTGACGGCTAGTGTCGATGACTACCGCAGGGTGATCTGCGAAGCTGTCCATGGAGCAACTACAGCGTACAGCTGTGCCAAAGGAGCGTTGCGCCTCGCTAGCTTGATTCTCAGGCAGGGCAGCTTGGTGGGCGCCCGAACTGCACCGTCCCAAGCTGCCACACTGCACCATCGAGTTCTTGTGTCGCACCGCCCTCATCCGAGGTGGAATCTGGGTCAAAGGCATGAAAAAGCGGGCGAAATAAATAACTCAACCTGGCACATAATTAGGGCCAGGATTGTAGCTGGATGCCTTCGTAGCCGTGCCAGCTCTTGGCAGCTCCGCGAAGGTGACCGATAGCGATTACGATTTTCGACCTCGTGGCCAGACATGGACGATGCTGACTGAGTTGACGGTGTCAATCCACCTGAAGACGTCGTCCTCAAACCGCGGAGCACGGTTAGTTCGCAGAGTGCCGGTGATGGCGGAACGGCTGGCGAAGACCCGGCGGGTGCCCGCGCCAAGTAGCTCACTTGCTCTCACAGCTCAGTGAGTGAATGCCGGGGCTAGCGACGGTTCTCGGGTGGCCTGGCCTCAGGGTTTAGCGACGCGGCCGCAGCTAAAATGGGCTTGAGTGTGCACAATGTTGGCAAGGCGCCAGAAGACAGCTGCGAGCTCGACGCTACCAAGGCGTGAGCCGTGACGCGGAGTTGCGCATCACGGTTCATGATTGCAGCTTCGCGGCGCTCTCGGGTGATTCGCATGGAAAGCCAGGGGTGGCATCTGCGGGGACACAGCGACTCCGGTACTTATGGCGGCACAACCCATAGCCAAGGACGCGCGGACGGTGTTCGTGGGAAACTGAATGGGTCTTATAGGGGCGCCGCAATACCTTTAGCATGGTCAGAAAACGCTGCCGATTGGTAGTAGAGAGGCTTCCGAGAACACGCGAACCAAATGTTAAAGCGCAGCGCGCGGCCTGGAATTGACAATAAGTTGTCAAAGTCAGCTATAACTTGCTTTACCTTCCCTCGACAAATGACGGAAGACGCTCAAAAATTACACGTAGATTGCCGATCTATCAGCCATTGGCTGATTTGAACATGGCGCACTCGGTTTTTCAGAAACCGCCGCGAGAGGCCGTTTTTGTTCAACGCGAGCGCGCGCGATCGCACTGAAAGAGCTGCGTATTAGCAGAAAAAAATTGGCAGATCCCACGTACTGTGGGAATCAATGATATGCGAACCACGTATAACAAAGGTTCAAATGTCACTTTAAAATCAGCACAACGCTACGAGGTGGAGGTAAATGATGCCATACATGACTTCCGTGTCATTATTAGAGTTTTAGTACTGCGAAATGGTGCTACGTACGCATCACGCAAGCGCCTTGCGTTACGTGGCGTCGTTTGCCACTAATCGGCTTTCAGTACGCCGTAGTACCGGCGTACGTAACGAGCGTGAAGCGTGTTGCGCCATCTGGTAGATCAAAATAGAAGCACGTGTTGTTGACAGCCAATGTGAGCCAATCCAAGTGTTATAGCCAGATTATGGCCATATTTTAAGCCACAGAGCCGGTCGGTGCTTGCCTACGATGTCGCCATTTTGCAAAACGAAGTCTCGCGCTGTCGCGAACTTGTTCGAGAGCGGCGCGATCACCTCATACGTACGCACGCACGCATCTCATGCGTGCGCACGTAGCGGCTGCGTACGTAATGCGATACCTGTGCGTTGCGGTCTGCGCATGCGCACTACGCAGAACGTGGCGTTCTTACGTACGCAACGCCGCCCCGTACGCAGCGTACGCAGTACTAAAACTCTCTATTATCATGTTTGGATGTGTCTACCTTCGTCATCTATTCACATCACGCGATACCGAATTTAGTATATCTGGAGCAAGCGAAATGGCCGTGACCACGCTATTAGCGTGGTATGTTGTAATGTTCTTACATGAGACGCGTGTCAGGGTTAACATGTTTGCCCCAGTCATATATTTTGTCATCCATTGACGTTATGTAACACCGAAATTGGTATATGGGTAGCTCACCAAACAGCCGCGAGCGCATCATGTAGTGCCCAATATACTACAATGTAGCGTTGACGCACGCGCATGCTGGGCCCAGCTACGCTACGTTATCAAAACGCGAGAACTCTATAGTCGGACGCCAGGCGCGACCGGTGCGACCAGCGTCCGTCGGCGTGGCCCGACGGCAACCGGCGCGAAAATCGCACCGATGCGTTAGCCAGACAACACTGCGTCTCCCTCTTTTCGTGACGGAGGGACGCTTGACGCGCTGCAACGGGTATGCGCCAAAGCAACGCAGCGCAGCGTGCGCCTGCGAGTATGTGGCAGGACTGGCGCCTGGCGTCGCAACCCCGGCGTGACGTGACCAAAATAATACCAAATTTCGTATAAAGCAATACGAAATTTGGTATAAGTGAAGCTAGCGAAACGGCCGCCAGTGCATCATGAGTGTGGCATGTAGTCATGTTGTTTCATGACACATCTCTAATGATTATCATGTTTGCACTAGTCACATACTTTCGTCATTCATTCATGTACCGTAATACCAAATTTCGTATATGTGACGCTAGCGAAACGGCCGTGTGCGCATCATGAGCGTGACATGTAGTCATGTTGTTACATGACATACATGTCATGATTCTGATGTTAGGGTCTGTCGCTTGTGTTCGCCATGGAATCATGTCATACCATACCAGTTTTGTACCATGCCACGTGAACAAAACCGCCGCAAGAGCTGTAGGATCATGAATTGTAATTCATGATTGTAGTCATGATTGTTATGTCATAACTAGTGAGATATGTTTGTCATACAGTCATGTTATGCCACGCCAAGTTTGGTGTTGATACCATGATCGAAACGGCCTGGAGAGCTAAAAGTCGTGGGTGGCTAGATAGATAGATACGCTCAAAGTCGCCGAAGTTCGCTAAAAAATGCTTCGCATTTAAAAATGTGCTCAAGGTTATGAGGCGCATGTGACGTTTTTGTTTGCCCCTCCCATCCCTCCCTGCTTAGCTTCCGGTGTTTTTGTCGGGACGAGAAAAGAGAGAATGCAATTGCAGTGTGTGGTGAATCTGTAACTCCGCTCGTACTGGACGGATTCTTAAACCTTTTGCGGCGTTGAATTTGTCACGCACTAGGCTTTCCAGTGAATTCATTCCATGGTTACTCGAAAAGTGTTTCAGAGCCTCTTTAATGTGAAGTTCATGGAATCACACTATCCCGAGGCAGCGTTCGCCGCACCGAGTGGTTGAGTGGTGACGAGGAGGCGTAGACACCGTCCCCGAACTGTGATTGGTGCGGGGGTCGGTTGACGGGTTCTATGGCCGTAGAAGCGTGAACGGCGTTTCCTGTAGTGGCGGCTCTAGAACAGCGAGAACGCACGAGCACAGGTGGTTTGAGGCACCGTTTTCGGCGACCGCGCCATTGTAAAGAAAGACACAAGAGACAGCACCCTTGCGGCGGGCCTGGCTGCTTTTCGTTCTCCGACTTCATTCTACTCTTGCCTTCCACTATCCGATCTCGCTCCAATGCAGCAGCACCCATCTTGGTTCTTTACACTGCGTGCTTTATGGGCTCCAAAAGGGCTCCTCAATCTCACAGGACCTCGAAAATTGCGTTGTGGTGTCACAAGTGTAAATAAGTTTTCAAGGAACACGCAGAACGCAGAATCGTAAGAAGCGGTGCCGTGATGGTGAGACTACACAGGTCTTTTCCCCTGCAAGCTTCTTTTTTTTCTCATAACTAGGCTATGTTCCTGGTTTTTTCCCTCTTTACTTCTCATCGTGTGAGGAGGAAGAGAGGCAATCGCGCCTATTTTGGAGTACACAAACAGATTCTTTGTGTGGATTACATGAGCAGACGCGAATATTGACGTCATGGCCGATTCTGGGTATTGTAGGAAGGCCTAAACAGGAGGAAGATTTCCTCTTGAAATCTGTAGCGTGCCCATGGCTTTAGCGCTACCACGTTTGAGCCCTTTCATCATGACAGCAATTGGAACTCTATGCGCTCGCTTACTTGAAGTAATGCAAAAACAAATGAGGTAGAGGGGGCTTAAGCTTCGCCTTTAAGAGTTAAACGCAATAGCGAAATCTGGCACCAAGTGCGCCCTTCAACCGCTGAATGCATACTTATTGATATTGATACGCAACAGCCGGCACAGCCTGTCTGGAAGAAAGAGAAAGACGACGTTGGTGGCTGGTTGTTTATGAACTGTCACCATCTTGTTCGCCGAGCACAGTTCCTCGTATTTAATTTAATAAATAAGTTACCCGTAACATTATTGGTGGAGGTGGACGACTCCCGTACCTCGATGGAGACGCGCAGCGGTCGCAACACCGGGGACTCTTCGGCTACTTCAACTGCCAGTGCCTCATCCCCACCGGTCTCTCGATCCGAGTCGACAACCTACGTCACCCTGCCACCCCTGCGGGATCCTGGAACTTTCTCCGCTGACGGCACCACCGACGTTGAATCCTGGCTGCACCGGTACGAGCGAGTCAGTGCTACCCACCACTGGGATCCCACGCTCATGCTCGCCAATGTTGTGTTCTACCTCGACGGCACGCCGCGGACATGGTTCAAAACCAACGAAGCCGAAATCACAAGCTGGGATCTTTTCAAATCGAAGATCCGTGATCTTTTCGGCGATTCATCTGGTCGTCAGCTCGCTGCCAAGAAGACTCTCGCCACTCGCGCCCAGACGTCTACTGAATCGTACGTCTCATACATTCTTGACGTCTTGGCGCTTTGTAGCAAGGTCGACCAGCGCATGTCAGAAGAAGAAAAAGTTAACCATGTCCTCAAAGGGATTGCTGACGATGCCTTCAACCTGCTGGTTTTTAATAATGTCACGAGAATCGACACGATCCTGACAGATTGCCGCCGTCTAGAACAGGCTAAAGCCCGCCGCGTCACCCAGGCCATCACGCGCCTGCCGAACACAGCTGCTACTTCCTCTTGTGATGACTCCGTCCGCCCAGTTCCCCGATGTGACAACCTCACCCGCATCATTCGTCGTGAGGTCGAGGCAGCCCAACCAGTAGCTACTCCATTTCCAACGCCTGATCCTTCACCGACCACGATCTCATTGATACAAGCCGTCGTTCGTCAAGAATTATCGAACGTCGGCCTACACCCCATTCAACCAATCTACTCTGCCGAGCCTTTTTATCGTCGTAAATCCGCTCCTCGATTTGGGTCCAACTACTCTCGACAGTGCAATTCGTCCGAATGGCGTACACCGGACGACAAGCCCATCTGCTTCAACTGCCGACGTGTCGGTCATATTGCTCGCCACTGCCGCAATCACTGGGCTCCGTCAGCACGCTATGGGCCTCCTACCCAAGCCACTTCTGACCACCAATCGTCCTCAACATTTGATTTTGGTTCCCCTATGCCGACCACATCTTCTGATTTTGCCGCACCTCTGACGAGACCTCGCTACGCCCGCTCACCATCCCCTGCTCGCCGTCAATCTCGTTCGCCCCCACAACGCCGTTCTGCCTCTCCGACCTATTCGCAGCGCCCCCGACCGGAAAACTAGGCAGTGCAGCTTCTGGAGGTGAAGCTGCATTGACGACGACCTCTGCAAGAAATCCTCGTGTAACATTACCGACGACCCGGAATCTGTTGAACGTTACATTAGACAATGTACCTGTGCGCGCATTGATCGATACCGGCGCGCATGTGTCCATAATGAGTGCTGCTCTTCGTCGCCGCCTAAATGAAGTTGTCACACCCGCCTTGAACCGAGCCGTTCGAGTCGCCGACGGGGGAACTGCCGCGATTATTGGCATGTGCTCTGCCCGTGTGACTATCGCCGATAGAAGCACTGCTGTTCTTTTCACCGTTATAGAAAATTGCCCTCATGAAGTAATTCTAGGCATGGATTTTCTAATCGCTCACTCGGCCCGTATAGATTGTTCAGCCGGCTGTCTTGACCTTGAAATGCCTCTACTTGCTGATCTGACCAACCCACCCCAAAGTCGCCTTTGCTGCATTGATTTCGCACGCCTTCCGCCTAACTGTGTCACACATATCGACCTCTTCTCTACACCACCTGTACCTGACGGCGATTACATGGTGGCACCAATTCAAGCCGTGATGCTTACGCATGGCGTCGCTGTTCCGCACACCATTTTGACAATCGTTGGAAACCGCACATGCCTTCCTATTGTCAATTTTGCCCTCACTGCGCAAATTCTTCCACAAGGTATCTCCCTGGCCGAAATTACTGCTCTACAAGACCATACGGTTGAACCCTTCAGAGTGGATGATTGCTGCATCTCAGACAATGTACCAACTCTAACACGTTCATCGGGCGTCGACGTTGACCACATGGTACCATCAGACCTTGCTCCTGATCAAGCCGAAGCCCTTCGTCACGTCCTGGAGTCCTATAGTGACATTTTCGACTTCGCCAGCACGGCTTTAAGCCGAACGAGTGTTGTTACTCATCGCATCAATACCGGTGACGCGAGTCCCATTCACCGACGTCCATACCGTGTTTCCGCGTCTGAGCGCACAGTCATACAACAGGAAGTCGAAAAGATGCTTGCAAAAGACATAATCGAACCCTCTTGTAGCCCCTGGGCTTCTCCTGTCGTCCTGATCAGAAAAAAGGATGGAACATGGCGCTTTTGTGTAGATTATAGGCATCTCAACAAAATTACGAAGAAAGATGTTTATCCGTTGCCTAGAATCGACGATGCCTTAGACTGCCTTTACGGTGCTAAGTATTTTTCCACTATCGACCTTCGATCTGGCTATTGGCAGATCGCTGTGGATGAGATGGACCGTGAGAAGACCGCATTCTTCACTCCTGACGGGCTTTATCACTTCAAAGTTATGCCCTTTGGTCTCTGTAATGCGCCGGCCACATTCGAAAGAATGATGGACTCGTTGCTCCAAGGGTTTAAATGGTCAACCTGCTTATGTTATTTAGACGACGTTATCGTTTTCTCGCCCACATTCGACTCCCATCTCAAGCGTTTATCGGCGATTCTTGAAGTTTTTCGTCGAGCCGGACTTCAACTGAACTCGTCGAAATGCCACTTTGCTCGTCGTCAAATAACCGTACTTGGCCACATCGTCGATGCCGCAGGAGTCCGCCCGGATCCCGAGAAAATTCGCGCCGTCACGGACTTTCCTGTTCCGAAGTCAACAAAGGACGTTCGCAGTTTTGTGGGCTTGTGCTCCTACTTTAGACGGTTTGTTAAGGACTTCGCCATCATTACACGCCCACTCAAAAACCTCCTGAAGAAGGACACCCCGTTTTTCTGGGGCGCTGATCAAGCCTCATCTTTTTCCCAGCTCACGACGCTCCTTACAACACCGCCGATTTTAGCCCATTTCGATCCATCAGCTCCAACCAAGGTTCGCACTGACGCTAGTGGGCATGGCATCGGGGCAATGCTAATGCAACATCAACGCGGACATGACCGTGTTATAGCATATGCAAGCCGCCTACTATCTACAGCCGAGCGCAACTATTCAATCACGGAACGTGAGTGTCTCGCTCTCGTGTGGGCAGTCGCCAAGTTTCGCCCATACTTATACGGGCGTCCATTCCGGGTAGTCACCGACCATCACGCGCTCTGCTGGCTGGCCTCACTCAAGGATCCCACAGGACGCCTCGCTCGTTGGTCCCTACGATTACAAGAATACACGTTCACCGTAACGTACAAAACAGGGCGGTCACACCAAGATGCTGATTGTTTATCACGCTACCCCGTGGAAGAGGCTGCCCATACTGACACCTTTCCAGACCTTCTGTCTGTGACGCAGCTACTCAACCTTGGGCACGAACAACGCTTGGATGCTTCCCTGCGAACCATCATTGGCAAACTTGAGTCAAGGCCTCGCGACGCATCTCTACAAATGTTCCTGGTAAAAGACGGCATCCTGTATCGCCGTAACCTCGATCCATATGGCCATGACTTGCTCCCCGTCATACCAGCACATCTTCGTGCGACTATTCTCAACCAACTTTATGACGCTCCTTTGGCGGGCCACTTGGGCGTCTCTCGCACATACGACCGTGTACGTCGTCGTTTCTTTTGGCCTGGTCTTGCCCGCTCTGTTCGACGCTACGTCGCCGCTTGTGAACCCTGCCAGCGCCGCAAAAAGCCATCTTCTGTACCAGCTGGATTCCTTCAGCCGATCGACATTCCCATCGAACCTTTTTTTCGAGTTGGCCTCGACCTGCTTGGCCCATTCCCGATCTCCAGCTCTGGCAACAAATGGATCGCTGTCGCCACTGACTATGCGACACGGTACGCTATCACACGAGCACTTCCGACGAGTTGCGCAACCGATGTGGCGGACTTTCTGGTATATGATATTATTTTAGAACACGAAGCTACACGCCAACTTCTCACTGACCGGGGCCGCACCTTCCTATCAGCTGTCGTTGATGAAATCCTGCGTTCTTGCTCTGCCAAGCACAAGTTTGCCACTTCGTACCATCCACAAACGAACGGTCTTACGGAGCGCCTCAACCGCTTCATAACCGACATGCTTTCTAAATACGTAGCGGCCGACCACCGGGACTGGGATGTTCATTTACCATTTGTGACGTTCGCATATAATTCGTCACGTCACGACACTGCCGGCTATTCACCATTCCATCTTCTATACGGCCGAGAACCCGCCCTACCATTTGACACCTTGCTGCCCTCGGTCACTGAGTATGTCGGCGAAGCCATCGCGCGAGCCGACCACGCACGCCAACTCGCCCGCAGCCGCCTGCAGGCTTCACAGGAGCGCCAAAGACAGCTCTACGATTCCCATCATCGAAACGTGAACTTTTCACCGGGTTCCCTTGTCCTCCTCTGGTCCCCCTCTCGGCGTGTAGGGCTTTCTGAAAAACTGCTGTCACGCTACACTGAACCATACCGCGTCGTTCGCCAGGTGACTGGCGTTACATACGAGATCGTTCCAGCCGATTCAACGTCATCATCGCCACCTTCGAGTGACATCGGGCACATAGCTTGACTCAAGCCCTATCACCCTCCTTCTACCGCATCCGAGTCGCTCAAGCACCGAGACGGTGCTTCTACCACCGGGGGGTTATGATACGCAACAGCCGGCACAGCCTGTCTGGAAGAAAGAGAAAGACGACGTTGGTGGCTGGTTGTTTATGAACTGTCGCCATCTTGTTCGCCGAGCACAGTGCCTCGTATTTAATTTAATAAATAAGTTACCCGTAACAATATGTTGGGTCACACACGCATGGACGCGCGCGCGCAGGCGCAATGTATTCATAATAATGGTACCAGTTTTCGATCTATTTAACAGCACTTTTATAACAATTTTATAAACATATTGTGCAGCGATATATAGTCCCATGGTCCTGTATTTTGGAATACACTTACACGTGACACTTGTATTCGTAAATGGTCACATTCTGTAGTCCGTCTTGCGTGAGTTATCTGGCAATTGTTCGACTTGTTGTTCTGGAGACCTCTTCCGGCCAACCACAACAAGCGTCGCCTTATGGTCGGTGAAATGGCCACTGCAGTACTTCACTGCTTTAATAGTGTCGTGAGAATGACAAGCTAAATCTATGCAAGCTCTGTGGTTTGTTAAAGTGGCATCTCTTGAAGGGGCATAAAGAGTCTCACAATGCCTCCCAAGTGGCAGCACATTATCTAGCGTTTGCTGTTTGCTTGATCAACGCCTCTGGAAAGCCATATGCTTTCCGCTAGATGTACATAGTTGTCCATCTTTAGAGCTGTTTGAAAGTCCCTGTGTGTTTTTCGCGGTGATGGCTGCCCTATCCCGGCCTTTCTAGATGTACTTTGATGGCCTCACATATACGCCTCCAAATCGCCGAACGGGTTCGTTTTCGTCGGGACACCTGTCGAACAAAATGTGTTAGGGAGACTCCTTCCACTACATGGAATTCATGTAGTATTTTTTCCCCAAGCAGCTGCAAGTAACATCGTGGCTTTGTGGTAGGACATCTGCTTGCCACGCGAATGGCTCGGGTTCAATCCTCAAGGGGACCGAAAATTTTATTCGGTATTTTAATTGCTTCTTTTTCGATTTTTTGCTCACAGAAGATTTTTCGTTCACTACCAATGGGGCCGACGCTGACGGCGGAATCTCTGCGACATGAGCTCTCTAACGCTATCACGTTAAAATTATCGGATCGGTGCCCTGTGAATGTTAAAGACAGAAAACTCGTCAAGGGCGTATTGAGTAGTCGCTAACATTGCCCATATCATTTCTTTCCTCTGTCTGAAGCTTGGTGAAGGAGATGAAGTACTGCATGTACTCGGCCACCCATGACACTGGCTGCTCGGAAGCCATGTTCCTCAGCGCGGAGATTTCTTTGATAAGGAAGCGCCTTCTTGAAGAGTTCGGTGGTGCTTGCGACTATGAGCTGCAATGGACCAGCAAAAGCATTGATCACCAGCCTCGTCCAATAGGTAAGCGCCAATATATCAATGAACCAGCATTATCGAATTCACCATGTCATATGATATTTACGAAGAAACTTGGAACTCACTGGAAAGTAGAGTGTCTGTCTCATTATTTTTTCATATATAGACGAATTGTTTGCTGTTAATTATGAAAATGTAACGCCGACTAGCTCAATGGTTCGCGCATTATGCTGCAGGTGATTCCTAATCCCGTTTGCATCGCATTAGCCGCTTCAGTGCAAAAAAAATTGAATTCGTTGCAACACCTAATACTTTGGGATCTCTATTCTTGTTTTATCTGTTTCGTTGTTGTTTTTTCTGCAAACCTCGCGCCTCTGGAGGTGTTCAATGAGTCAACTTGTCTCTTTTAAAGCTGCAAGTCAAGACAAGTGCACTTGTTGAAACGTCCGCTCCAGCTACACCCCACATTCACGGAATGTTCATACGTTGAGACTGCCATCTTTTACTGAATTTATGCTCTTTTGTATAGTGTATACTTAATAACCTCATTAAATGGGGGTTCTTATGATGGGCAATTACAAGGAAGCACATGATCATAGTACCTGGGCGTCATAAAAAGACGTGTGTCTTTGAGTGTGTGCCAAGTAAGTCGTGGTGACAACTTGTGCTACGCTCTTTCTCTACGTAGAGAGGGGAGGGGGAGGGGGTTGAGAGTTCCTAGGCCACGCTTCCATACAAACAGGAATACATGGGATAGTGACCTGCGAGCTTTTGACCTCCAAACCACCTGTACAACACAGGTGCGCCTCTTGATGGCAACCTCGTGATGGCAACCTCTTATGATGCAAGCATGTCGTTCCACGTGGTCCAATGATATTTTAACATACGTTGCAGGCAATCCTATTTTGCGCATTTCCTAGGTGTCCGTGCATTCCATTCCAGATAATTTACATGCTACGGTAAGCTGCGGTATTTCTACCGCACTCTTTCATAACCAACCAACAGCAAGACAGTCCTTCGGACTAGATGTGCGTAATATCATCGATGAAAACATTGAGGTGTATTTACATCGCCTAAAAATTTGGGAAGCGCTGTTGTAGCCGTGGTAATGTAAGCTTACAGAATGGTATGTATCATCTGTCGAGGTCGCAGAACATGCTCCAGAGACGAATATCCGCGTGCACTCTCGCAGTGGCGGATCCAGAGGGGGGGGAGGGGCTATCACCCCCCCCCGAACCTGTCAGCACCCCCTTTCTCTCTCTTGAGTGCTTGCCATCCACCGGCTATCACCAGTTAGAACAAATAAGTTGGACCACTGTGAGCACACATTAAGAGCATTTATGCCATTACAGGGTTTTTGTGCTAGTAAAAACAAGAGAAATAATGGCCATGCCAACTTTCAGCTGTTGATTCAAATGACTCCCCCCCCCCACCGCTAAAATGGGTGACTGGATCCTCCCTGCACCCTCGTGGAATTTGTGAGCTAGAACATGCTTTCACAAGAACAACGGTGGATCTAACTCGTATGGGGGCATGTGTCATGCTGCACTTATTCCACCTTTACCTGCGTCGCATATCAGATCATACTTCTAGCTGAAGTGTATGGTGGTGTCAGCTATAAAATTCAGAACGAGACTGTCAAACATTTGTACAAGAACAAGATCAAATAACCCATCACATTCGTTAACGATGAATCGAACGTTTTTCGTTTTGTTCTGTAAAACGAAAGTACTATAAAAAGATTGGCCGCGTATCTGCATGTTTTACTGCAAATGTCGTCAAGAGACGATAGTTTTGCGTCTGCAGACAGTGAAAAAAACGTGTATTTGATGTTCTGCGGGAGAAAACTGATGAATTGTTTTCTGGAGGCGCTGCGTTAGAGTGCCCCGATCCATGCTGAGGAGGCAAACGAGTGCGTCGAAGCACGTGAGACATCGAGTGCTAACTGGCAGTTATCTTCGAAAACGAAGGATGGCGTGCGTGTCTGTCTTGGAGGCAATAAGGTCGTAATAATAATAATAATAATAATAATAATATAAAGGAGATTTATTAAGCAGAAAGGTTGGTGCTTGGAATGCTTGGAAGGCGATGCACCAGCCGCAATTTCCGAGCTCGAGCCGCTGCGGCACACTCGATGCTGCTGCCGCTGCTGCACACTCGATGCTGTTGCCGCTGCTGCACACTCGATGCTGCTGCCTCTGCGCCGGAGTACTTCCTCTTCTTTACAATGGCCCCACGGAGAAAAAAAGGAGCCATCCTGGCGACTTAGTCCTGTGCAGGCAGCGTTGAACTGTGGTATTGCTTGAGCCTCTGTACGTGTACAACCTCGCGGTGGCGACGTCGCAAGTCTGATGGTGGCGTAAGAGGCTCAATGAGGTAGTTTACTGGCGAAGTTTGTTCGACAATACGATATGGCCCATCGTACTTTGGCAGAAGTTTGGAAGAGAGCCCAGGTGTGCGATGCGGCACTGACACCCATACAAGAGAACCCGGAAGAAAAACGGGAGTTGAGGTCTGGGCATCACGAATTGCCTTTTGCCTGTTTTGGTCATCGCAGGTAAAGCGACGAGCTAACTGGCGGCATTCTTCTGCGTGTCTGGGGGCGTCCAAGATCGGTAGGCACTCGGACGCGTCTGGTCGATAGGGCAAAATGGTGTCAATGGTGTGGGAGGCGTGACGGCCGTAGAGGAGGTAAAAAGGGGAGAAGCCTGTTGTCGCCTGCGTTGCCGTATTGTAGGCGTATGTAATGAATGGGAGAACTAAGTCCCAGTTAGAGTGGTCAGGCGTCACATACATAGATAGCATGTCACCGAGAGTACGATTAAAGCGCTCGGTAGCCCCATTGGTTTGTGGGTGGTAAGCGGTACATGTGCGATGTACAATAGCACACTCAGCGAGCAATTTTTCAATGACCTCGGACAAGAAGGCGCGGCCGCGGTCACTGAGGAGTTCTTGAGGGCCTCCATGACGCAACACAAAATGACGTAGTAGGAAAGTGGCAACCTCTTGTGCTGTAGCCGTTTTAAGAGCAGCGGTCTCAGCATAGCGCGTTAGGTGGTCGATAGCAACTATTATCCACCTGTTGCCAGTCGGGGTCAATGGAAGTGGCCCATAAATATCTATTCCAACCCGTTCGAAGGGTCGGGAAGAGCATGGTAAAGGCTGCAGTTCACCGACGGAGGCGTGTGGTGGAGATTTTCGGCGCTGACATTCGGCACAAGAGCGGACGAAGTTGCGGACGAAGGTATACATGCCACGCCAGTAGTAGCGATGTCGAAGCCTTTCGTAGGTCTTGAAGACTCCTGCGTGGCCACATTGTGGGTCAGCGTGAAAGGAGGAACAAATCTGCGACCTCAGGGTTCGTGGAACGACGAGCAGCCACTTGCGTCCCTCTGGTGCGTAGTTACGTCGATAGAGAAGCGTGTCACGTATCGAGAAGTGTGGAACTTGGCGCCGAAGCGTTCGCGTCTTTGGGAGTTCAGAAGTGTCGGAGAGATGATTGAGGAGAGACGCAGTCCACGGGTCATTGCGTTGTTCGATAGCAATGGTGCCAAAGTCAAGCGATGACAATGTGGAATCGCAAGCGGAGTCAGCTGTGGCATTCTGGGACAAGGGGGAACGGGAAAGGGCGTCGGCGTCAGCATGCTTCCGTCCTGACCGATAAACCACGCGTATGTCGTAATCTTGAATTTTCAACGCCCAGCGAGCGAGGCGGCCAGATGGGTCTTTTAACGTCGAAAGCCAGCACAGCGCGTGGTGGTCGGTCACGACGTCAAAAGAACGACCATATAGATATGGGCGAAACTTTCCAAGGGCCCAAACAATGGCCAAGCACTCCTTTTCTGTGACGCTGTAGTTGCTCTCAGCCTTGGTAAGTGTGCGACTAGCGTATGCCACGGCATATTCCTGATGTTCCGGTTTACGCTGTGCGAGCACAGCACCCAGGCCTACACCACTGGCGTCGGTGTGGATTTCAGTTGGCGCTTCAGGATCGAAATGGCGTAGAATCGGTGGCGTCGTAAGAAGCCGTCGCAGGGTGTTGAAAGCCTCGTCGCAGGCAGGGGACCACGATAAGAGGTCTTTACAGCTGCTGAGAAGTTGCGTGAGAGGTGATATAATAGACGCGAAGTTTCGGACGAATCGCCGGAAATACGAACACAAGCCGATGAAACTTCGAAGTTCTTTGATGGTGGCAGGTTTAGGAAACGCCGTAACAGCTCGCAATTTCTCGGGATCCGGGAGGATGTCTTCCTTGGAAACAACGTGGCCCAAAATGTTCAGTTGACGCATGGCAAATCGACATTTTTTGAGGTTTAATTGCAAACCGGCGTTAGTTAAGCAAGTAAGGACGTGCTGAAGGCGACGTAAGTGTGTGTCAAAGTTAGGGGCAAAGACCACGATATCATCGAGGTAACACAAGCATATCTTCCATTTTAGTCCACGCAGGATGTTGTCCATCATTCGTTCGAACGTTGCAGGTGCATTGCAAAGTCCGAAGGGCATGACGGTGAATTTATATAAGCCGTCTGGCGTGACAAAAGCGGTTTTGGGGCGATCGGCCTCCGCCATAGGCACCTGCCAGTAGCCTGACCGCAAGTCTAACGAGGAAAAGAACTCGGCACCCTGCAAACTGTCCAAGCATCGTCAATGCGCGGTAGTGGATAGACATCCTTCAGCGTGATCTTGTTCAATCGCCGGAAATCGACACAGAAACGAATAGAACCGTCTTTCTTTTGACGAGAACCACCGGAGACGCCCATGGGCTCTGTGAAGGTCGAATGACGCCTCTGCGAAGCATGTCGTCTACTTGGTCAGCAATGACGCGGCGTTCTGTAGCGGACACGCGATATGGTCGTTGTCGCAGCGGTGAGTGGGACCCAGTGTCGATGTGGTGTTCTACTGCTAAGGCACGGCCGAGAGATGTTTGTTCAACGTCGAAAGAGTGGCGGTAGCTCTCAAGAATGGTGAGGAGTTGTGAACGCTGCGAAGATGTCAAATCTGCAGCGATGAATGGTTGAAATATGTTTGCCGACGTTGAGTCAGGCGCTGAGACGACAGCCAGTTCACAGACGGAGGTAGAAGGCACCTCATCGGGGACGGATATAATTCTGGAAGAACTGATTGTCTCGACGTGGCCAAGGCACTCGCGACAAAGTAGAGATAAAGACGACGACTCATGATTATAAATTGGCATTGTGGTTGACCCTTCTACAAGATCGAGAGCAGCAAAAGGCAGGGGGAGAGCTCTTCGGGCGACGAATATTGGAGATGGTGTGAAGAAGACCGTGCCGTCGGATATGGCGCTGCATGAAACTGGCACGAACGCAAAAGAGCATGGAGGGATGTAGGTGTCATCGCTAACGACAAGTTTAGCGACAAACTGGATGTCGACGGACGCTTGGTCATCCAGTGAGCAAAATTCGACCTCAGCCCTAGCACAGTCGATTACGGCGTTATGACGCGACAAAAAGTCCCATCCCAAAATAATATTATGGGAGCATGATGAAAGAACAACGAACTCTATCGTATACAGAACGTCCTGAATTGTCACGCGGGCTGTACATACTGCGGTCGGTTGAACAGGTTGAGCACTGGCTGTGCGAAGCGATAATCCGGAGAAAGGCGTCGTAACCTTACGAATTGAGCGGAAAAATCCAGCATCTATTACCGAAACAGCTGCACCGGTATCTACAAGAGTGACAGTAGGGATATTTTCGACGAACACATCAATAACATTGGTAGGTGACAAATGAGGACTTGGGCAAACCGAAACTTGCGCAGTTCTTGCCTCAGGAACTGCGTCGTCTAGTTTTCCTCCTCGTTAGGTGCGGGCCGTCGACGCATAGGAGAAGGCGAGCGGCGGCGTGGAGAGGGCGAGCGAAGACGTCCCGGCCGAGGGCGGTGGTCGTCCTGGTAGCGGGCTGGCATTGGAGTGGAGGAACCGTATCGCGCGTTGGAGTCAAGCGGGAAGAAAGGCTCACGGCGGTTTTCATTGGTGATATGCGTCCGGCGGCGGCAATACCTTGCGATGTGTCCGGGGTATCGACAAGCGTAACATATCGGGCGATTATCGAGGGTGCGCCACGGGTTGGCGGTGTTATTGCTGGTCCAGTGAACTGGAGCTGGGGGATAGCTCGCGCGAGGCTGGAACGGAGGCGCAGGCGCCTTGCGAGTTGGCATGGCTGCAGCCGCGGCGTAGGTGAGAGGAGCAGCCACAAGATTAGGCTCGCGAGCAGCTGGTAAGGCCTCGGCGACCTCTCCTTGAATGACGTCACGTAGAGACGATGGTAAAGTTGTGGTAGCTTCTGGTGTGAAAGGCACCAAGGAAAGCTGTCGTGCAACTTCTTCGCGGACAAATGCTTTTATTTCGGCCATTAGTGACGCGTGGTCATGACCACTGATCGCACTAGACAGCGATGCCAAATCGTGCGCTGGAGGACGTCTTGTCAGCGCTCGCTGCTTCCGCAATTCATCGTAGCTTTGGCAGAGGCTAATTACGTCGTTAACAGTGGTCGGGCTTTTCGCCAAGAGCATTTGAAAAGCGTCGTCGTCAATCGCTTTGAGGATGTGCTTACATTTTTCAGCTTCCGTCATTTCGGCGTTCACGCGTCTGCACAAATCGACGACGTCCTCTATGTAACTTGTAAAGGTTTCACCCGTTTCTTGTGCGCGTGTGCGTAAACGTTGCTCGGCACGAAGTTTTCGGACGGCAGGTCGATCGAAGGCTGCTACAATCGACGTTTTAAATTGCGGCCACGTTCGGACGTCTGCCTGGTGGTTTCTAAGCCAAAGGCTGGCTCCACCCGTGAAATAGAACGAAACGCGTGTCAACTTGTCCGCGTCCGTCCATCTGTTTAAAGCGCTCACCCGTTCGAAAGTCGAGAGCCACTCTTCAACGTCGTTGTCATCTGTTCCACTGAAGATTGGAGGCTCCCGCTGAGGAACACTGCCTGGACAGGTGGCCGGAAGAGATGGAAGCGTCTGCTGATCGGCGTCTGGCATAGCAGAAGGTAGCCGTCGAGAACGGAGTTCCAGGATGGTAGCGGGAAGGTGTAAGGGACGGTACCCGGCACGTCTCCACCAATTATAAAGGAGATTTATTAAGCAGAAGGGTTGGTGCTTGGAATGCTTGGAAGGCGATGCACCAGCCGCAATTTCCGAGCTCGAGCCGCTGCTGCACACTCGATGCTGCTGCCGCTGCTGCACACTCGATGCTGCTGCCTCTGCGCCGGAGTACTTCCTCTTCTTTACAATAATAATAATAATAATATTAATAATCAGCCTGGCTACGTCCTCTGCAGGGCGAAGGCCTCTCCCATGATTGATTGATATGTGGGGTTTAACGTCCCAAAACCACCATATGATTATGAGAGACGCCCCTCTCTCATGATCCACCAATCAACCCAGTCTTGTGCTTTCTGTTGCCTCGTTATACCCACAAACTTTTAAATCTCATCGGCCCACCTAGATTTCTGTCTCCCCTTCGTGATTTTGCCTTCTGTGGAAATCCAGTCAGTTACTCTTAAAAACCACCGGTTATCCTGCCTACGTGCTACGTGTCCGGCTCATGTCCATTTCTTTTTTTTAATTTAAACTATGATATCCTTATCCCCAGTTTGTTCCCTGACCCACACTCCTTTTGTCCTGTCTCTTAAGGTTACACCTACCATTTTCCTTTCCATCACTCGCTGCGTCGTCCTCAATTTAAGCTGAACCCTCTTTCTACGCCTCCAGGTTTATGCTCCATAGGTAAGTACTGGAAAGATGCAGCTGTTATATACCTTCCTCTTGATTGATAGCGGCAATCTACAAGTCATGATTTGAGAGTACTCGCCTAATGTGCTTCCCCCCCAGTCTTATTCTTCTAGTTACTTCAGTCCCGTAGTTTGGCTCCACGGTGATTACCTGTCCTAACTAGACATATTCCTTTACAACTTCTAGCGTCTTTCCACGTATCACAAAGTGCTGTTTTCTGCCGAGATTGTTGCACATTGCTTTAGTTTTGTGCGTAGTATTTTCACACCTACTTTTCTGCTTTCCATGCCCAGCTCAGTAATTATGAAGTGCAATTCGTACCCTGAGTTACTCATCAAGACAATTTCATCAGTGAACCGCAGGTTACTGAGGTACTCTCCATTAACTCTTATCCCTAACTCTTCTCATGCTACCGTTCTTAATATCGCCTGTAAACACGCGGTGAATAGCATTGAAGACATCGTGTCTCCCTGCCTTACATCTTTCTTTATTGAGATTCTTTCACTTTCTTTATGAAAAACTATGGTGGCTGTGGATCCTCTGTAGATTTCTTCAGTATGTTTATGTAGAGTTCTTCGATGATCCGTTTCCGTAGTGCCTGCATTACTGCTGATGTTTCGATTGAGTCAGACGCCTTCTCGTGACTTATGAAAGCTATGTATAGGGGTTGGTTGTATTCAGCGCATTTCTCTATTACCTAATTCATAGTATGAATATGGTCTATTGTGAAGTAGCGGGTACGAACTCCTGCTTGGTTCTTTGGCTGATTGAACTCTAATATCGTCTTAACTTTATTAGCTATAATTTTTATTAGTATGTCGAGAACGGAGATGAAGCTAATCGGCCTCTAATTTTTCAAGTCCTTGACGTCTCCTTTTTTATGAATTAAGATGATGTAGGCGTTCTTCCAAGATTCTGGTACCCTTCCCGTGAAAAGACACTTTGTATATAGGTGGCTAATTTTTCTAAAACAATTTCTCCGTTATCTTTGAGGAGGTCCATTGTTACTTTATCCTCACCAGCAGCTTTGCCTCTTTGCATTCCTTATCGGGCTTTCCTTACTTCCCTTGCCTTTACTGATAGTATGTCGCATTCTCTTGGACTATCATAGTTTCTCACAATACCATCCTGGTTCTTTTGACTTCTGTACAGCTCTCTGTAGAACTCCTCCACCATCTCCTCTATCCTATCCAAATTAGTTATGACATTGCCTTTCTTGTTTCTAATGCATACACCCAATTTTAGCCTATGCACAAGTCTGCATTCGAAGTTTTTAGGCTTCTGCCGCTTTTTACAGCTTAATCGCTCAATTTTTTCCATGTTATACCTCCTGATGTCAGCTTCTTTACGCCTATTGATTAACTTCGAATGCTCCACAAACTCTATTTTGTCTGATGCATTTGAGGCTTTCAATGTTTGTCCTCTCTTGATAAGATTGTTCGTCTCCTGGAATAGTTTGCCAGTTTCCCGTCTAGTGACTGAACCTCCCACTTCAATTGCACAATCTTTGATGATACTAGTAAGATTATCGTTCATTGTATCAACGCTAACATCGGTTATCTCATTTACTGCCTCGAATCAATTCTGAAGCAAAACTATGAATTCCTGTATTTTTCCTCTCACCGCCAGCTCATTATTTGGCCTCTTGCGTATCAGTTTCTATCTTTGCTTTTTTTAAATCTAGGCGAATACGAGCTCTTAACATTCTATGGTCACTGCATCTAATCTTGCCAACTACTTCTACATCCTGTACAATGTCTGCGTTTGCACACAGAGTGAAGCGAATTTCATATTAGTTTCTCCAGTAAGACTTCGCCACCTCCACTTACGGTTAGCCCGTTTTTTGTAGAAGGTACTCGTGATCCGTAAATTATTACTTTCCGCAAACTCTACTAATAACTACTCTCTAGAGCCGATGCCATATTCCCCCCCTGCATGGTGTCCGGCCTGTTTCTTGCCTATTTTGGCAATAAAGTCGCCTATAAGTACAGTATACTGTGTCTTTACTTTTTTGATGGCTGACTCTATGTCTACATAAAAGCGTTCGACCAAATGATTATCATGGTTCAAAGTAAGCTAACCTGTACCACTTTCATCTTGTACCTTTTGTTAAACTTAATTATGATACTTGCCACTCTCTCACTGACGCTATAATACTCTTTCATGTTGCCAGTAATATCCTTGTGTATGAGAAACCCCACTCCTAGTTCTTTTCTGTCAACTAATTCACGGTAGCATAGATTGTGTCCATATTTTAGCGCTGTATAAGCCTCTCGTGTCCCCCTAACTTCGCTGAGCTCTATTACATCCCATTTACCACCCTCTCATTCCTCTAGTAGCACAGCTAAACTAGCCGCACTTGATAGTGTTCTAATGTGGAGGGTAGCCATGTTCAGATTTCAATGGTGGCCTGTCCGTACTCAGGGATTTTTAGCACCCTCTGCTGCGCCACATGTCTGACCGCCGCCTTGGACAGTTGCTTCGCAGCTGGTGGGGACTGAGGGCCAAGGGTTGATTGCTGTGTTCATGAGAGGTTGTGGCTAGGTACTGCGCCAGGGTGCCCAATATTGATCTGGTGAGGGAGTGGCCGCCAGTGAGGTGGTTGCCAGTGAGGCCGCACCCCGGACCTTTTTTCTCTTCTTTTTCGAACGATTTCTTCCTCACGCATTTTAAGTGAATATGCAGTTGGGAATAGTTCACCATCTGTATATGAATTAAATTTTGTTACGGCAAACTTTGCTGCTGCGCTGTCTCCAAGTAGATAGTCTGTAGAAAACCACCTCACCACCTATAAGCTCCCACCTTCACCTGGCTCGTAGCTCCCCTCACCTTTTTTTCCCTAAAAGTCTGCAAATGTAGTTTCTCTATTAAAAAACACCCTGTGTGTTTTTGTACTTCTGATCTTGCGAGCTTATACCGGACTAGTGTTTTGAACGACTCTCCTTGTCACGCATTTGATTTATTTTAACTTCTTCCTGTCTCGCTCGATATTTCAATATTGACATTGTTCGTTTCAAAGTGTCCGCAATGTCGGATTTCGAGTGGTCGAACCCCTACTTTGACATTTCCTGTAAACTGACGATTTGCGTGCACCTGTTTTCCGACTAATCGGCTACTTTAATGTCATTCTTACGTTAACCATATAGGTCGCGGGTAGTTGGAGTGCATGACAATAAACTCGAAAAGTTTTTAGCTGCTAAAAAAATAGACAGGCGCTGCCTTTAAGGCTGTATCCTATTTTGCTAACGTTTTTGGGTAGTAAATAAATAAATAAACACTCTGGTAAATAGACATAGAAGAAGACAGTGGCCCCCAGACGCGAGTCAGCTATACGTATTACTAATTACATGAACGGTTAACCAAATAGCGTAAAATCAAGGAGGGGACGTAAGGAGCGAAATATTTCTAGTTCTAGAAAGCGGCGAAAGGAGAAAAATTAGCAGCATATCCCCGGAGTGAATGATGGAGAGTGGGGTGAAGCATTCGTCCGTCCATTGGTTCTTGCTTCCGTTCATCCATGCGTTCCGTCTGTGTGACCGTTCATGCGTCCATCCGCCCGTCCGTGCGTGCGTCTGTTCGTGTGTCCGTCTCTGCGTTCGTCCATGCATCCGCCCCTGCGTCCGTTCATGCGTCCATCCATGCATCTGTCTGTGTGCCCGTTCGTCCATCTATTCAACACTCCAAGTACCACACCATCTCGCATCTTTTCATCATATATTCCTTGTATAGAAGCACCGTCATTCAGCGGACATTCCAAGGACTAAACGAGAGGTGGCACACGCACACTTTCTTACGGCTTGCGCTTCTGGTCTACTTCCCATCTTTAACCACGTCGAGTTCATGGTATATACTAGTTCACTGTATTCATGGCACTGCGGCCGAACGCTCGCTAAACCTTTCTAAAGCCAAGGAGGTTACGCCCAGCGAGTATAACGTAGCAACCTTTTCCTGTCAGATAGTGCTCAATGTACATGCCAATGGCTGCTAATGGGAAATGAGAGACAGGAGAACTCGGCTTTTACTTTCTTACGGCTTGCGCTTCGTATCTACTTCACACCTTTAACCACGTCGAGTTCATGGTATATACTAGTTCATTGTATTCATGGCTGTGCGGCTCAACGCTCGCTAAACCTTTCTAAATCTGTGGAGGTTACACCCAACGAGTATAACGTAGCAACCCTTTCTTGTCACATAGGGCTCAATGTGCATGCCAATGGCTGCTAATAGGGATCGCAGCGTGTGCGTTTACTAAAAGCCGAATGCTCCTGTTTCTCATTCCCCCCCTCAGCAGCCATTGGCATGTACATTGTGCACTATTTTTTATTGTTCAACAACGCACAGAAGAAATCTCTCACCGGCATCACCTAGGAAATCAAAATGTTATACATGTTACATACTACAACGGCTTCGAGGAACGAAAAGGTGCCGCTATAAGGAGTTTTGCCCCTAAAAAAGTTCGTACAAAAGCAATGTCGTGTTCGCATCACTCACCACAAAGCGTCAGCTTGAATTCCTAGACTCCGACGACTATTGGCACCCACTCTCGCACACAACGATAAGTCCACGCCGGCGATAAGTTGTAGAATCCAAAGTGATGGACAGGTGACACCACCATGTCGTCTTATCAAAGCGTTAAAAACACTTGCCTTTTTGCGCATAGCGTTGCATTTCAGCGCAGCATGATAAACGTTACGGTCCTTAGAATTACTTAAGTATGCCTTCTCCAGTAAAGAGCAGTACATACAGGATACTGGCATGTGGCGATTGTGCCTCAGATATGCGCAGTAATTCCAGTTGAATTGGCAATCGCACAAGTATGAACGCTGAAACTTGAGCAATATTGGTGGGTTCTGTGGATGGTGTTGAATTTTTGCCATTTCGGAGTCGTTTCGGCTCACAAACAGACAAGCGAACAGACATGCAGATAGAAAGACGGACATACAGACCAAAATTATTGCATTGAAGTACCCCAAGAAAAGCTATAGTCTTAAAAAATTTGGCACACCCCACGTAACTTAGGAAGCAGTGTTATGCGAAGTATGCGGAGGAAAGGCGACTGTGTTATAACTTTTTCTTGAGCAAAAAATCATGAAGTGACGCTAAGATATGTACCAATTTCGCACGCACGGACATACGTGGAACAGAAGCACGTTTATTGCTGCTAACGCTTTCAACAGCAAAATTGATATTAGCAGCAGCAGAAGCGGTAAGCTTATATGTAGCGCTTGTGCCAGCGAGGATGATAGCCCTGCACACTCCTTGATAAATGAGCTTCAGTAGATGGTGCTTCACTACCATTGTGATTAACCCGACGTGACGGCTGTATGATAGGAGTTAGTATGTACTCTTTATAATATTGGATCGCAAGCACCAGGCACGTACCCAGAATCATTTAGGGGAGGGTAGGCAGGGTGGTAAGGCCGAATCGTTGGAAAGAAAGTCTTTTTATGGCAAATAGAAAGTTGGCCATGAAAATAGCAGGTGCTTTATCATTAAAACAAAATTTGAACAAAGTTTAATGCAGCCCAAGAGTCGAGTTAATCAGGCATTGAAAGCAAATCGTTACACTGTAGTGAAGCTAGAGCACTGTGCACCAGAAAGAATGCTTTCCTATCAAATAACAATGACCAGAAAGGGTCATACAGAATCAGTAACGAAAAAACGAGTGACAAAAAAGAAAAAAAGCGGTGGGGAAATGCAAGGGAATAGGTCGTTCACTTACGCTTGTGCGGCAAGAAAAAATATCGCACGCTTTTTTTTTTTTGGTGACCTTCTCACGCTCTGTCTTATCAACAGGCAGCGAGAAGAACAGGAGCAGTTTTTTGGCAGGAATTCTTAAGCAAAGAACACACACATTAGGGAGGAACAATCTTATTTGACAACAGAGGACTAAAACATGGAATTATTCCTGATACAAAAGATCCAAAACGCTAACATTCACTTTATTCAATTCTAAAGAAGTGGCCCTTGGGAATGCTTTTACCATAGAGTAAATGCCAATGCAAAAGAAGAAAACGAACATGTAGCCTGGCCAAAAAGAGTGGTTCACGCAACATTTTCATACGTGGTAGTTTCTCCATATACATAGGGATCACTTCGTCGACACTGACTTGCATCCACTGAATGGACATTGGGGCAAGTCTGTTGCCTAAAGGGTATTTGGGGTCAGTAGGGCTGTTGAAAGTTTCAATATATGACACCGTGGTAGCAGTGAAAAGTTTTCAAAGGCGTCGCCGAGGGGACGTGATCACCTCCTACTTCGAAGGAGAACGAACCCACAGCACTGTAGTCTAGGTGGAGTGAATCGTCAAGCCAGTGAATATGAAAGGAGCTTCACGCTAGCCACCGTAAACAGGCACATATATAAGGTGGGAACGCGTGGGTAACATTCGATTGATTTGATTGCAAATGTGACTTCTAAATCGCTGCTTCTTCTTCCTCAACTCAAATATTGCCGCATTGCTGTTTTTGTAAATGATACATACAGAACGTTCCAGTGAAGTACCCTTGCGTGTATGTTGAACTGAGCCCTCACGTGCTCTGGTTACGATAACTTTCGTTGTTTACCAGTGTCAACATGATCGAGGGCATTACGACGAGCACCGATACGGCAAAGCGAAAGCTTGGGAACAAGGAGCAACTCATGAACTTGCGCAGTTTCGGAGTGGCTCGCGTCTGTCCCAACGCACGGTGCAGATCCATTGCTTTTGTCGCTCAGGGCTTGGCATTGACCACAGGCTCATGTGGAGCCATATTTAGGTGCACCCAGTGTTTGGAGCTGTCAGCAAGCTACGTAAGCGTGGCAGTGGCTGTTCTGCAAAGTGGGTGCTCAGGCTCAACCGAGCCGCAACTGCGTCCACACTGCTGTATGACTTACCATTGGTCACTCTCACATTGGTCACGAAGGAGCAGCTAGAGACTGTATAAGTGCGCTGTCAGATATCCTGAGGCTTCCTAAGCACTCGCCGATCGCTGCGAACAGCTGGCAGAGGCAGTAGAATGGCCGCTTTCTCTGAGGATACTCCAACGAGCCCTGGGACACATCGACCTCCTTCACCGTGCTCCAGATGGCAGAGCTATGCTGTCCAGACTTCGCAGCCAGCCGCCCTCTCAAATGGGAGGTTTCGCCAGCTGTATATGAGCAGATAATAACGGACCCGCCCGTGGCAGTCGCCATGCTTTCACCACACCATCGTTCTGCGGACGTCCATTTGTTACTCGGCAGCCTCACCAAACGGGGGACACCGGCAGCCACACTGCAACAGACTGCTGTCTACAAGCTCCCCGACCAGGTGGAAGGCAGGTTCCAGGTATTTACTGATAGTGCACTCCGAACTGATAGTTCCGTCGCTGCAGTCTAAATCATTCCTGCTAGGGTGGTGAGCCGACAATTCGGATCTCGTTTGCGGCGATCTCTACTGCGGCAGAGCTAGCAGGTCTTCCCCTAGCCGCTGACGTCCTGGCTGAGGACCCTCATAAGCAACCAGTGGCAGTCCTTCGCGACTCCAAGCAAGCGCTACAGAGTCTCGTGAATCACCAACCATCCGGGCTTACGGCATCTTTGCTGAAGCCCAAGTTCTCCACAATGGTTGCTGCAGGGGTTCCATTTCATTCTATGGGATGCCGGCACACATTGGAACTGCCGGAAAGAAGAAAGTGGACACACTTGCCACAACCGCCCACCCCCTACGCTTAATGTGCCACTTGCATGTGCAGTTTAACCTCTGATTTTTCGAGGCAGTGGTTGGAGCAACTGCTCACATCCCTCCACACTACTACTACTGCTACTGTTACTACTATTACTAATATAATGTTAATGCAAGGTAAACAGCGGTAGCGGCGTCGGTACCGAAGCACCAAGAGCAGGCGAAGTATACGGGCAGCGTCGCAGCAGCAACCAGGCAGTCTTAGCTCGTGCCTCGCGCCAACGTGTCAATGTCGCTGCAGTAGTGGGCATTCCTCTTCACTACACTTCGTCCCCCGTCGAAAAAAGAGCGATCCTGGCGACTCACGGTGAAGAGAGGACGAGCGGGTCGTAATAAGGTTTCAGCCGCTGTACGTGAACAATTTCACGTCCCCGAAAGCGCTGGTCTGTGGATGGCGTAACGGGTTCTACGATGTAGTTAACTGGTGAAGTCTGCGAGACAATGCGGTAGGGTCTCTGGTATTTTGAAAAAAACTTCGAGGAAAGGCCTGTAGGCACAGCGGGAACCCAAAGCCAAACAAGAGTGTCCGGAACAACGTTGGGGTGCGGGTGGTTATCGTCACGCCGAGATTTTTGTCCCCATTGGTCGATGGTTGTGAACGACTGGGTGAGCTTACGGCGTTCCTCGGCTCGGCGGGCAGCTTCAGAGATGGGCGTAGACTCGGAGGAATCGGGGTGGTAGGGCAGAATGGTATCTAGTGTGGTGGAAGGGTCTCGGCCATATAACAGGAAAAATGGTGAAAAGCCCGTAGTCGCCTGTGGAGCAGTATTGTAGGCGTACGTCACAAAAGGCAGAATGAGGTCCCAGTTGGAGTGGTCTGAGGCAACATACTTTGATATGATATCACCTAGGGTATGGTTGAATCTTTCCGCCAATCTATTCGTCTGCGGATGGTAGGCAGTGGTAGTCCGGTAAATGATACGGCATTCGGCAAGGAGTGCGTTGACGACTTCAGAGAGGAATACACGTCCTCTGTCACTGAGAAGTTCACGTGGTGCGCCGTGACGCAGAATGAAGTTCTGCAGGAGAAAAGATGAGACGTCGCGTGCTGTGGCAGCAGGCAAAGCGGCTGTTCCCGCATATCGCGTTAAGTAGTCGACAGTGACAACGATCCCACGGTTTCCGGAAGCCGTGAATGGTAGAGTCCCATACAGATCAATTCCAACGCGGTCGAAAGGCCTGGCTGGGCAAGGGATTGGCTGGATCGGACCAGAGGCGTGATGAGGGAGAGCTTTGCGTCGTGGGGCAACTCTGTTGCGTCAACCCAAAATGAGGGCATGACTGAATGTATTTGCGCACAAAGGTGTACATGCCTCGCCAATAAAACCGGGAGGAAAGCCGAGTGTATGTTTTGAAGACGCCCGCATGTGCGCACTGAGGGTCAGTGTGGAAAGCTGAACATATTGCAGCACGAAGATGACGGGGTATGACGAGTAACCACTTTCGGCCGCCGGACTTGTAGTTCCTGCGATAAAGGAGGCCATCGCGAACCTCAAAGTGAGCCGCTTGACGGCGCAACGTTCGAGAAGATGGAGAAGTCGACGGATCTGAAAGGAATCGCAGAAGAGTGCTGATCCAGTCATCCTTACGTTGCTCAGACGCCATGTCACAGTTTTCTGGGAACGACACCATTTCGTCCGCGGCAGATAGACATGCAGAGCTTTCGGAGGACACAGGTGAACGTGATAGGGCATCGGCATCAGTGTGACGTCGACCAGACCTGTAGACAACACGCATGTCGAACTCTTGTAACCGTAAAGCCTAGCGAGCTAAACGGCCGGAGGGGTCTTTCAATGTGGATAACCAGCAAAACGCATGGGGATCGGTGACTACATCGAAGGGGTGACCATATAGCTATGGTCTAAATTTACCTAGAGCCCATATAATTGCCAGACACTCCTTCTCTGTCACAGAATAGTTCTTCTCCGCTTTGGTGAGGGTACGGCTTGCGTATATGTCGTAGGCCCGTGTGCTCAGATTTGGATGCACGTTAAAGAACCCCAAGTGGTCAAAATTTCCGGAGTCCTCCACTACGGCGTCTCTCATATTCAATGGTGGTTTTGGGACGTTAAACCCCACAAATCAATCAAAATACGGCTCGCGTATGCGACTACGTACTCCTCGAATCCTGATTTGCGCTGCGCGAGCACTGCGCCGAGTCCAACACCACTGGCGTCGGTGTGTACCTCAGTCGGAGCAGTCGGGTCAAAGTGACGCCGGATGGGCGGCGAGGTTAACAGGCGGCGCAACTTTTTGAAAGCATCGTCACAGGCGGGTGACCAAGCGTAACTTTTCGAGTCACTGCGCAGAAGTTCAGTCAAGGGGGCGGTGATCATCGCAAAATTTCGAATAACGCGGCGGAAATAGGAGCAGAGGCCAAGAAAGCTGCGCAGATCCTTCAGAGACACAGGTTTAGGAAACTCAGCAACTGCCCGAAGCTTGGCGGTGTCAGGAAGGATACCGTCTTTAGAGACAACATGGCCGACGATGGTGAGCTGATTTGCGCCGAAGCGGCATTTCTTCAGGTTGAGCTGTAGGCCAGTGTCAGTTAGGCACTGCAGTACTTCATCTAGGTTGCGGAGATGCGTTGGAAAATCTGGTGAAAATATAACTACGTCATCCAAGTAGCACAAGCATGTTTTCCACTTCAGGCCACGCAAAAGATTGTCCATCATCCGCTCGAAAGTTGCGGGGGCGTTGCAAATACCAAAAGGCATGACACAGAATTCGTAAAGGCCATCAAGTGTGACAAAGGCCGTCTTAGGTTGATCTTCAGGGGCCAGAGGGACTTGCCAGTAGCCACTCCGTAGGTCAATAGAAGAGAAGTACTCCGCACCTTGGAGGAAGTCAAGGGCACCGTCGATTCTCGGTAAGGGATAAACTTCTTTTCGAGTTATTTTGTTAAGACGACGGTAGTCAACACAGAAGCGAATTGACCCGTCCTTCTTCTTAACGAGAACGACTGGAGATGCCCAGGGGCTATTCGAAGGCTGGATGACGCCACGCTTGAGCATGTCAGCTACTTGGTCATCAATAACCTGGCGCTCGGCTGCAGACACGCGATAAGGTCTTTGATGCAATGGCGCATTGGTACCCGTATTGATGCGGTGACACACAGCGGACGTGCGGCCGAGGGGAGTATGCTGGCAGTCAAAGGAAGAACGGAACTTCTCCAGCAGTCGTAGCAGCTGAGCACGTTGCGGAATGGTCAACATGTCGGCGATGGAGCTGCTGAGTACGTCAGGCCTAGTAGACTGCGGCGAAGAGGCACAAGTCACTCCGGCGACTTCGTGTTTGGCGGAAGGACCAGTCGACATGTCAAAAATTGCAGAAGGGTCGAGACTGTAAACCCGCCCGACGCACTCACCCCGAAGTAGTGCTACAGGACATGACAAGAGGTTGGAGATGAGCAGTCTGCTGACGCCGTCATGAAGTTCTAGAAGGGCATAAGGTAGCGGCGAACACTTGCAGCGAACGAAAAGGGCAGATGGCGTGAAAAGGGCACTCGATTCGGCGAGCGAGTTGCAAGATACCATGGTAAGGACGGAAGAGTGCTGCGGTATAATGACGTCTTCAGCAACAAATAGTTTGTCCCATGTTTCAAGTGCATCATTTATCGCAGCGTCGCCAAACACTTCAAATTCTACCTCAGCGCGAGAGCAGTCGATGACGGCTTTATTAGCGGAGAGAAAGTCCCAACCCAAAATGAGATCATGGGAGCAGGAATCTAAAACTAGTAATTCGACGACATAGATGAGGCCATCAATCGCGATTCGAGCAGTACAGGCAGCGGCTGGCGTGACGTGCTCTGCGCTGGCTGTACGAAGTGATATACTTGCTATTGGCGTCATAACTTTTTTGAGCAAGCGGCAGAGTCTGGCACTGATCACTGAAACTGCGGCACCAGTGTCGACAAGAGCGAGTGCAGTGACGCCGTTTACATATACGTCGAGAAGATTCGTTGGGGAAGAGAGAGGCCTTGGTCTTTTCGCGTGCGACGCAGTTCCTGCCTCTGAAACTGCTGCAATCAGTTTTAACGCTCCGGCGATGAAGGACGACGGCGCATCGGGGATGGGAAGCGGCGTCGAGGGGATGGCGAGCGACGGTTAACTGGAGGGCGGTGGTTGGCGTACGATGACATCTGGTCAGGCTGCTGAGATCCTGTGAACGAAGGGCGCGGTGACACATAAGGGGCAGGTTCGAAGCTCTGGTGGTAGCTCTGGTGTTGGTAGATAGGGACGCGTCGACGGCAGTATCGCGCTATGTGGCCAGGTAGGCCACAGACAAAGCATATTGGCCGATTGTCGACTGTACGCCATTGTCCACTACTCTGGAGAGACCTTGGCTGAGCGAGCCGAGGAGTAGGTCGCGGTGGCATGGCTGATGGCAGTGACGTAAAAGTCTGAAGAGGTGGTCGAGCGGCCACTTCAGCATAGCTTAGAGGTGCAGTTACCTCGGCACAGGCAACGGGGGTAGGCAACGATGAAGCGTCACGGACAGATGGCAGAGCCACGCAAACTTGCTCCTGGATGGCCTGGCGAAGGTTTGCTGGAAGAGGTGACTGTGGTTGGCCGACTGTCGATAGCAGCGATAGCTGACGAGCGACTTCAGCACGAACAAACTCTTTAATCTGCGATAGCAGGGACTCAAGGTCAGAGGTGGTGGTTAGGCTTGAGAGTGTGTCATCCGCGATGTTAGGGCGTCGCGTGAGGAGACGCTGTCGTCAGAGCTCGTCGAAACTCTGGCACAACTCGATGAGTTCAGAGACAGTGACAGGGTTCTTCGAGAGCAGCATTTGAAAGGCGTCGTCAGAAATGCCTTTCATGATGTGTCGTACCTTGTCAGTTTCCGCCATCGTCGGGTCGACACGCCGGCAGAGGTTGAGGACGTCCTCGATGTAGCTAGTGAAAGTTTCACCAGTTTGTTGGGACCGGCTTCGTAGACGTTGTTCTGCGCGAAGTTTCCGCACACCAGGGCGTCCAAAAACATCTGTAATGCAGGCTTTGAAGGTCGTCCAAGTGGGGATATCCGATTCATGGTTTCTGTACCATAACTTGGCAACATCCGTTAAATAAAACATCACGGTACCAAGCTTCGCGGGATCGTCCATTTCTTAGTAGCACTGGCTCGTTCATAAGATCCCAGCCAATCTTCAACGTCTTTCTCATCGGTGCCGCTGAAGATGTCTGGTTCTCGCAAGAGCTGGGCACCGGGACAGCCCCTGCGTGGTGAAGCCGGTGGGGGTGTGAAGACAGCGTCGTCAGGCATGACGGACCGCGGCTTTCGGCTACGCAGTTCCAGGATTGGGGAAGACCGCAGCACTCTCCACCAAAATATAATGTTAATGCAAGGTAAACACCGGTAGCGGCGTCGGTACCGAAGCAGCAAGAGCAGGTCAAGTATACGGGCAGCGTCGTAGCAGCAACCAGGCCGTCTTAGCTCGTGCCTCGCGCCAACGTTTCGATGTCGCTGCAGTAGTGGGCATTTCTCTTCACTACACTATTACTATTGCTGCTGCTGCTGCTGCTGCTGCTGCTGCTGCTGCTGCTGCTGCTGCTGCTGCTGCTGCTGCTGCTGCTGCAGTAGTAGTAGTAGTAGTAGTAGTAGTAGTAGTAGTAGTGGTAGTAGTAGTAGTAGTAGTAGTAGTAGTAGTAGTAGTAGTAGTAGTAGTAGTAGTAGTAGTAGTAGGCTTATGCCACAGGAGCGAAAGAGAGACACGCCTAAACGATAACCGATGCGAGCCCGGAACGTGAGCCGTGGCTTCACGTGCCACGGCCTAGCGCCTTCTTTATTTTCTTCTGTCGGCATCGCGCGCTCTCCGGTTGGCGCGCCGCCCGAACGACGGCGCTACAGGGCCCCGCGTGTAGACTGGAAGTCGGAATGTGACATGCTGTTTGTGGTATTCCAACGGAAGATCAGTCGTAGATGAGAGGCTTTCTAGGGCGGTCTCCAGGTACGCCGGCTTGAGTCGGTCCAAGCTGACTGTCTCTTCACGGCCTCTCTGAAGTAGAGTGGCAGTTTTGGGGGTGCGGTGAAGGACGCGGAATGGTCCGTCGTAGGCTGGTGTCAAAGGTGGTCTGACCGCGTCATGGCGCACGAAAACATGTGTTGCAGTGGCCAGATCAGGGTGGAGTGGGCCGGAGGTCTTGAACGCAGTCGAGGAGGCGTTGTAGAAATTGCTGTGGCTGGTCTGGTAGCTTCGTTGACGTGAAGAAGTCTCCCGGAAGCCGTAGAGAAGTGTCATACACCAGCTCTGCTGTTGAGCACTGCAGGTCTGCCCGGATGACAGCTCGTAAACCTAAGAGCACCAGTGGCAAGGCATCAACCCAGGTGGCTCTATTGAGGCGGGTAGTCAAGGCGGTCTTCAGTTGTCGGTGAAGGCGTTCCACCATGCCGTTGGCGCAGGGATGATAAGCCGTGGTACGGCAATGTCTGGCTCCGAGGATGCGATTGAGGCAAGTAAACAGCGAGGACTCAAACTGACGTCCACGGTCTGTTGTCACGGTAACAGGACAGCCAAAACGGGATACCCACGTAGAAATGAAAACGCGGGCAACTGTCTCGGCTGTGATATCTTGAATTGGAACAGCCTCTGGCCAGCGTGTGAAGCGATCAATCATGGTCAATATATAACGGTACCCCTGAGACACTGGTAGAGGGCCCACAATGTCTAGATGAACATGGTCGAAACGACGGCCGGGTGGAAGGAAAGGTTGGGGCGGCGTCTTAGTATGAAAGGAGACCTTTGTCATCTGGCAGGGCAGCCACATGCGCGTCCAAGCGCGCACATCACCGTTGATTCCGGGCCAGACATAGCGCTGGGTGAGAAGACGTTGAGTAGCCCGAATGCCAGGGTGACAGATGTCGTGTAAGGAGTGGAAAACGGTGCGTCGTAATGAAGCGGGAGCGAAAGGGCGGGGAAGGTCAGCTGAGACATCGCACCACAAGCGCTCAGATGATAATGGATGAGGCACCAGGCGTAGTCGGAGAGAACGGGGGTTCTCCCGAAAAGCGGCAAGCTTTCTATCATCCTGCTGTGCCGAGGAGAATGAGGCCCAGTCGATGGTTGGCGGTGGAGAGTCAACCGCGGCTATACGAGAAAGGGCATCTGCGGCGGTGTTGTCAGCTCCTTTCACGTGGCGGATGTCAGTCGTGAACTCCGATATATAAGCCAAATGGCGGAGTTCACGGGGCACGTACTTGGATGAGTTAGTGCGGAAAACATACGCCAGTGGCTTATGGTCAGCACGTAAAACGAGCATCCTTCCAGGAAATGCCGAAAGTGCTGTATTGCAGCGTAGATGGCTAGTAATTCCCGGCCAAAGACGCTGTAGCGGGTCTCAGCAGGAAGTAGCTTCCGAGAGTAAAACGACAAGGGTCTCCACTCGGAGTTAATGCACTGCTGTAAGACGGCTCCGACGGCCACGCTGGATGCGTCCACCATCAACCGAGTAGGGGCGTTGCTGCGTGGATGAATGAGAAGCACGGTGTTAGCGACCGCTTTCTTAGCAGCAGAAAAGGCGGCCTGGGCCTCTGACGACCAAGGAATGGCGGAGGACGGGCCGGCGGTCGACCGAAGGAGGTCGGTGAGCGGTCGTAGCAGTTCGGCACAATGTGGTATGAAGCGCCTGGAAAAATTCACAAGCCCCAGGAATTGGCGTAATTGGCGCAGTGTTGTAGGCTGAGGATAATCCTGATTGCTCTAACGTGGGACCGGAGAGGGCGTATTCCTTTGGATGATATGTGATGGCCCAAGAACTCGAGCTCAGATGCTCCGAAAGTACACTTAGAGGCGTTCACAACGAGGCCGTACTGCTGAAGACGTTAGAACAGAGCGCGTAGATGGTGCTCATGATCTTCAGGTGTGCGGCTGGCGATGAGGACATCGTCAAGGTACGCAAACACAGTAGGAAGACCCCGTGTGACCTCAGAAATGAACCGCTGGAAAGTTTGAGCCGAATTGCGGAGTCCAAAAGGCATCCGCACGTATTCAAACAACCCAAAGGGCGTCGTGATGGCGGTCTTAGGTATGTCGGCGGGCTCGACAGTAATCTGGTGGTACGCCTTAACAAGGTCCACTTTGCTGAAAATTGTGCAGCCGTCGAGGCGCGATGTAAAATCCTGGATGTGAGGTAGAGGATAGCTGTCGTGGACAGTCTTGGCGCTCAACGCTCGATAGTCCCCACAAGGACGCCAGTCACCAGGATCACGCTTTGGCGCCAAATGCAGCGGGGAAGCCCAAGCGCTTGACGACGGGCGGATAATGCCGAGCTGCAGCATGTGGTCAAACTCCCGTTTAGCAATAGCTAGGTGGTCTCCGAACAGGCGGCGTGGTCGAGCGGCTGCCGGTGGACCCCGGGTGACGATGTCGTGTGTCACCGTGTGTTTAGGCGGCTGAGTGAGGTTGCACGGTTTAGTTAACTCCGGGAAACTCGCCAAGATTTTTTCGAACGGTGAGGAAGGTATCAGCATGCGGATGGCCATTGGAGCGATGTCGGACAGGACTCCCGAGATGGGGAGACGAGTCTTACCATCTATGAGGCGGCGCCGCTGCACGCTGACGTCCAAATCGAAGTATGAGAGGAAGTCCGAGCCGATGATCGGTTGAACCACGTCTACGATGACGAAAACCCACCGGAAAATGCAGCGAAGGCTGAAGTCGAGGGTGAGAGATCGGAGCCCATACGTTGCTATAGACGAGGCGTTGGCAGCACGAAGCACTTGCCCCTGTGGCTTTGAACGATCAGCCTTAGTCGGGGGCACAACGCTAATTTCCGCGCCCGTATCTATAAGGAACCTGGCGCCCGATAGCTGGTTCGTGACCATGAAAAGGCGGCTGGGACGAGAAGGGAGATCACACGCCGCCGTCAGTGATCCCGGCAGGCGTTTCCCTGCCACGAACATGGGGGTGTACACTTCGTGGCTCGGTGTCGGAAACGCCGGTGGTACCAGCAGAGCGGTGGAGGGCTGGGACTCCAAGCATCTCGTGTGCGTGGAAGTGCTCGACGACCGGAACGAGGCGAACGAGTCTCCTGCAGGGGGCTCCGGAGTGCGGCAATGGAGGTGGTGAGTTCGTCGATGCGGGCCTCAAGGCGCGAAATCGCTGTGTCTGCTGGTGGTAAGACAGCGTTGACAGATGGGGAGGTCGCTTCATGAACCTGATCGGCGAGCTCCGCCAGGCGGTCGAGATCGACGTCGCCGGCCGCCGCGAGGACGAGGCGGATTGGCTGAGAAAGGCGTTGGAGGAAGAGCTCGCGAAGCAACGCTGAGTGGGCAGAGACGTCGTGTTTCCCAAGAAGCTGTCGCATTCGGCGCAGTAGTTGGGAGGGGCGCCTGTCGCCAAGGTCCCCCTCTGCAAGGAGCTGCTGTAGGCGGCCGCGTTCCGAAGGCATGAATCGTTCCAGCACCTTGGTTTTAAGGTGCTGATATGGCGTAGTGTCCGAGGGGTTGGAGAGGACGTCGGAGAGTTCGCTGGCAACGTCAGGAGGAAGGACGGAGGCTACGTGGTAGTAGCGTGTCGTTTCCGAGGCGATGCGGTACAGGGAGAATAGCGCCTCGACCTGATGAAACCAAACTTGCGGGTCTTGTGGCCATAAAGATGGGAGACGCAGTTGCACGGCCGAGACGTCCTGCGGACGTGAGGCTTGTTCGGTTGAGGGTGCATTCGAGTCAGTCATTGTCTTCGTCCGGGTCACCACTTGTAGGCTTATGCCACAGGAGCGAAAGAGAGACACGCCTGAACGATAACCGATGCCAGCCCGAAACGTGAGCCGTGGCTTCACGTGCCACCGCCTAGCGCCTTCTTTATTTTCTTCTGCCGCCATCGCGCGCTCTCCGGTTTGCGCGCCGCCCGAACGAGGGCGCTACATAGTAGTAGTAGTTCAGTTCAGGCTGTCAAGGTGGATGGACGTGTTTTTTGAGCGCTCCGGATCGACTGCGCAGATAAGTGTTTTTGCATGTTTTGAGCTTGTCTTTATAATTATAAGGCAGCGCTTGAAATCTTCGTAGTACTTATTTTATGGTACGGCTTTTTCGGGGGCCAGACACCAGGTATTTATTAGTTAGTGCGGGTGTGTGTGTTTGAATTTTTTTTTTGTTTTTTTTGTTGGGTTTTTTTTGCCACCCCGTGGGGGAGGTGCGCGTACATTGAACACGCAAGTTTTTGTAGTAGAGCTTAGACTTTCCTTTTTTTTTCTTCGAAGTGCAGGGCTCGAGTTTAGTAATTATTGAGTATAGGGACAATTGGTGTAAGAAAGGTATGGTTAAAAAGACTGTAAAGTGTTCAGGATGTGGAGTGGGTTTGAAAGTGGACCCAAGCGTAGAAGCGGATGGAGAAAAGGCTGACGCGAAGTGTAGGCAATGTGAGGTCGAGGAAAAAATGGAGAAAATGATGGTTGCCCAGAGTGAACTGCTGAGGAGAATCGCCGAGCTCGAGACTGCGGTGGCGACAGAGCAAGAGAAAACGAGGGCATTGGGAGAAAGACTGAAGTCCGCCGAGGAAGCGCTAGCGAAGCTGAACAAAGAAGCGACCTACCGAGAGAACAGTAGGGAACCGGCAACCAGAACGGTGGAGAAGGAAAAGCAAGCAAGTTTGGAAAAAACAGGTTTAGCCGGTTCAACTGTCGCAAGGCCCAGCTTCAGCGAGGTAGTGGTGGGGCAGGGAGGGAACAAAGCAGCCGGCGTCACAGGTGCAAGTAGCCCCCAGGTACAGAACCCTCCAGCTGAAAAGTCACAGCATGTGATAATAGCCGGGGACTCGAATTTAAATCGATGCACAGAAGCCATCAAAGAGAGGGTAAGAGGTGACAAGAGGGTTGCGGTAGGAGCGTTCCCAGGACGCAAGCTGGAAGCAGTCATGAGGCAAGCGAGCGCAAAGCTCAAAACGACAGCTGATAGACAAAACCTCGTGATAATTTCAGGCGGTTTAAACGATGTCCTCAATGAAGATGCAGAAGGACTAGCAGCCACACTGGCGAAAGGCGTCGATGACATGCGCGCCACTTCTCCTAAGGTACAGGTAGTTATATGCACGATACCGGAGGTACCGGTGCGTGATAGCAACCTGCAAAGAGCGGTGGTCAACGCAAACCAAGAGATATGGCGGATGAGTCGAGAGAAAGGCTTTGAGGTGGTGGAAATAAACAGAGAGGTGCATAGGTGGGGGGGTTTTCAACGAGACAGAATTCACTTCGATGGGCGGCTATGTCATGAGGTGGGTTGGCGACTTGCAGGACGCGCAGTAGCTTTTTTGGGGGGCAAGCGAGCCCTTCGGGGGGGCAGGATAGCTAGTAACGAGGAAAACAACCAGGGAGACTCTTCGACAGGTGGTATGGACAGATACGATTCCAAAGTGGCACCAATATCTAAGATAGGTAGAGTCCGGGGCATAAATAGACGGAGCCACGAGCGCCGAGCCAATTCAGACATAGGGTATAATAACATGCAGGGTGGTAGGAACAGGCTGAAGTGGGAAGAGATAGAAGAACAGCTAAGGGAAGAGAGGCCGATGGTATACGGTTTTGTAGAAACACATCTCAGGGACGTGGAACAACCTCCGAACAATCCGGACTACGCGTGGGAATATTGTAATAGAACAGAAGGCAGCAGAAAGGGGGGTGGTATTGGGGCATTCATTCATAAAAGTACAAACTGGCAAAGGGTCAAGCAGGAGTGCAAGGAACATTTATGGCTAAAAGGGAAAGTGGCAGGTCAAATGACACTCCTTGGTTTCGTGTACTTGTGGACGGGAGCAAAGGCCAGAGATGAAAACCAGGCAATGGTAGAGTGTATATCAAAGGACATTCAGGAGTTAGGAAGAGAGTGCGAGATGATTATACTAGGAGACATGAATGCGCACATAGAAGATATCGATGGGTATACTGACCCGACAGGCAAAATGATCATGGATATGTGTGAAAGGCTTGATTTGATCATTTGCAACAGTACCGAGAAGTGTGAAGGGCAAATAACATGGGAGGTAGGAAGGCTTCAGTCGACGATAGATTATGCACTGATGTCACATAGGATGTATGATAAGCTCAGGGGAATGCACATAGATGAAGGTGGCTCCAGAAGTCTGGGTAGCGATCACAAACGTATCAAGCTAAGTTTTGGAAGAGCAGTGAAAGTGGGAAGGAGACAAGATGAGCAACTACAGGAAAATTTTTATACAGAAAGGCAAATTGAAATAGCCACTGAACAAATTGAGAAAGTAATCACGGAGGATAATAAGACAGTGTGGACATACACGAATCTAATTAGGCTCTTTGAGCTAGAGCTTGCTAAGACGCGTGACAAATCACCCCGGAAAAGAAGACACAAACCCAAAAGTTGGTGGGACGAGGAAGTTAAGAGAGCCATAGCAAAACGTCAGGAAGCCTCTAGGGAACACAGACATGCTAAGCAGCGGGGTGAACCGACAGATGATGTTGAAAGAAAATGGGCAACCTTTCTAAGCTGTAGAAGGGATGCGTCCCTTCTGATCAATGAAAAGATTAGAAGGAAGGGAGCTCAGTGGCTGACAGAACTACATAAAAAAGATAGAAAGGCAGCTGCGAAATTTTGGAACCATCTAAACTCCCTAAGAAATGAGACGAGCCTAGAGCAGAGTTTTATAACTACAGCCCAAGGTGCTAGGCTAGAAGGGGACGAAGCTATTGAATATATAAGAACAAGGGTGACAGAAAAATTTCAACAAAGAGGTACTTTATGCACCACAATAGACAAGGACGAATCAAGTAGTGCAATGGCTCCATTTTCACAACAAGAGTGGGAAAGGGCTGAGAAAAGGGTTCCTGGTGGTACATCAACAGGCCCAGATGGCATTCCAATTAGGCTGGTAAAGACATTAGGTCCGAAATCTAAGCAGGCTCTGAGAGAGGCAGTGAGCAAATAATAATCGATGGGGAAGTTCCCAATGGATGGAAACTTAGCAGGATGAGCATGATCTATAAAGGAAAGGGGGACAAAGCTGACATAAACAACTACCGTCCTATAACAGTGACATCAGTGGTCTACAGGCTGGCGATGCAAATTATAAAAGAAAGACTGCAGGCGTGGATAGAGGATGAGGGGGTGCTGGGGGAACAGCAGAATGGGTTTCGGAAACACAGGAGGTTGGAAGACAATCTGTTCTCACTGACGCAGTGCATCGAAATAGCAGAAAAGGAACACAGGCCCCTGTGGCTAGCATTTTTGGATATCAAGGGAGCGTACGATAGCGTGGTTCAAGAGGAATTGTGGGGAATACTGGACACACTAGGCGTGGAACATGTAGTCACTAATCTTTTAAAGGGTATCTATAAAGGTAACAAGGTAGTTATAAAGTGGGAAAAACAGGTATCCAAGCCTGCAGAGGTAAAACGGGGGCTTAGGCAGGGGTGCCCCCTGTCACCTTTATTATTCATGATGTACCTACAAGGATTAGAGGCAAAATTAGAGGGAAGTGGACTGGGCTTCAACCTCTCTTTAGTCAAACAAGGAAAACTTATTGATCAGGCACTACCAGCATTAATGTACGCAGATGATATTGTGCTAATGGCCAACAACAAGGAAGATTTGCAGAGCTTGATGGACATCTGCGGTAATGAGGGAGATAGGTTAGATTTTAGATTCAGTAAGGAAAAATCAGCAGTCATGATTTTCAATGACAACGAAGGTAGTGAGCTTAGAATACAGGAGGTCACGCTAGAGATAACAGATAAATACAAATATCTGGGCGTATGGATAAGCAATGGGACCGAGTATCTGAGGGAACACGAAATATACATGACGACTAAAGGTAACAGGAATGCAGCAGTCATGAAAAATAGGGCACTGTGGAATTACAATAGGTATGATGTTGTGAGAGGAATATGCAAAGGGGTCATGGTTCCTGGACTGACGTTCGGCAATGCGGTCTTGTGCATGAGATCAGAAGTTCAAGCAAGATTAGAAATTAAGCAACGTGGAATAGGTAGGCTTGCTTTAGGAGCTCACGGGAATACACCAAATCAGGGAGTACAAGGTGATATGGGATGGACATCATTTGAGGGCCGGGAAGCTAGCAGCAAGATAAAATTTGAGAAAAGATTGAGAGAAATGGGGGAAGAGCGCTGGGCTAGGAAGGTTTTCAGCTACTTGTACATGAAGAATGTCGATACAAAATGGAGGAAGCGAACCAGGAAGTTGACTGGTAAATACTTAGAAAACAGCAGGTGGCCAAACCAAAAAGAACTATCGGTTAAGAAGAAAGTGATGGAAACGGAGACTGACATGTGGAAAATGGGCATGATTAAGAAGTCCGCATTAGAGATCTATCGCACTTTTAAGCAAGAAATTGCCAAGGAAAGGATCTATGATAATACTCGCGGTAGTTCTCTACTGTTTGAGGCCAGGACGGGAGTACTGCGAACCAAGACATATCGGGCCAAATACGAAGGGGTAGACACAGTATGCAGTGCGTGTGGAGAGGAAGAAGAAACTGCCGAACACTTGATAATGTTCTGTAAAGGGCTTCGCCCTATAGTTCAGGATGATGGCGCAGAGTTGTTCAAAGCACTGGGGTTTAGGGACCGGGAGGGCAAAATAAATTTTAAGCGTGTAGACTTAACCAGAAGGAGGTTATCTGATTGGTGGCTAAAGTCAAGACACGAGTGAAAATTAAACTCTTCACTGCAAAGTACGAATCCTCAAACTCACTTTTTAAGGAAAAAAAATAAATATAGTTTTTGGTTCATTAGGTATGACGGCTTGGTGGCGCTAGCCACCGCCCGATCTAAAGGGTACAGCCATATCCATCCATCCATCCATCCAGTAGTAGTAGTAGTAGTAGTAGTAGTAGCACAAGCAGCACAAGTAGTAGCACAAGTAGCACAAGTAGTAGTAGTAAATGGGTAAAGTCGTGTCGCAGCTCTGTGCCAGCGTGAAAGAAGACGTTGACGTCCGTGTGTGGCTCGTGCTTGCCGGGTTCCTGCTTGTACCAGCTTGTTGCGGCTAACGTTTATCGAATAATAACCTGTGTTGTTACGCACCCTTGCTCGTTGCATTTGGTGGAAACGTGCTGGGTAACGTCCTGGAGCTCCGCAGCCGTATGCTACCATCTCAGTCCGCGATGACCGAGCGCGTCGATCCCCCACCCACAAGGCTCTTCCACGCTGCTACCTGTCATGTGTTCTGGTGTACATCGACTGCGTGACCCACCAGTATACAACGGCACTGAAGATCAAGATGTCGAGGACTGGCTGGCAGATTACGAGCATGCCAGTGCGATTAACAAGTGGGATGACCCTGCGAAGCTGACTCACGTCATCTTCTACTTGACGGATTTGGCCAACCTATGGTTCACCAACCACCAAGCCGACATCCCCACCTGGTCGGTTTTCAAAGAGGCCGTCACCTCGTTTTTCGGTCGTCCAGCCATGCGTAAGCTTCGTGCTGAACTGGGCCTGCGGGGACGATTTCAGCGAAATGGTGAGAGCTTCACGAGCTACATTGAGAATGTGATCAGGCTCTGTAGGCGAGTTGATGCGAGGATGACGGAGGCTGACAGAATAAAGAATATATTGAAAGGCATTGATGACGACGCTTTTCATATGCTTGTGGCCAAAGATCCACAGACCGTCACGGCCGTGATTCAGCTATGTCAAAGTTTCGATGAGCTGTGCAAGCAACGAATTTCTACACGTCGCGCTAATACGCAAACAGCTGATATTTCGGCTTTGGAGTGCAAAAGCAGTGGCCCCGACTACAGCGTGTTAATGCCTCGAATTCAACAGTACATCCGGGAGGAAGTTGCTCGACAGCTCTCTCTTGTCGCCACCATCAACGAGACCCCCACAACACTGGACCACTCACTTCGCCGTGCTATTCAGACACAAGTTGCCGAGGCTCTCCCTTCGCCCGCGTCCCCAATATCAGTGGCTGCACCGCTGACTTATGCAGAAGCCGTCCGCCGACCTCCTGCCCAACCACCACTCCCTTCATACAGTCCAGCCACCAACTACTACAGGTCACCAGTTTCGGTTTATCCGGTAAATGAGCCCTTTCCACCACCTCGAGCACCTGTAAACTCTTGGCGTACTCCGGATAACCGGCCCGTCTGCTATAACTGTGGTATTTCAGGACATGTAGCGCGCTACTGTCGTCGCCGTGGATTCTATTTTAATGATGTTCAGCATTCCGGCAACATACCTCGGCAATCAGAATCGCATGTGACACCTGATTCACATGACCCCGGCTCACGTCGACCAGACTTCAGCCGACGTCGATCTCCTTCACCTCGTCTTCGGTCTCCTTCCCCCATGCTTCGCCGTTCCAACCACACCCAGGAGGAAAACTAACAGTCGCAGTTCCTGAGGCAAGAGCTGCGCCACTGACGAAATTTCCAAGGCCTCATCTTTCGCCCCCTAACGAGATTGCCGTGTTTGTGGACGGTTTCGCCACAACTGCTCTTGTCGACACAGGTGCCGGTATTTGTATAATCAGTGAAGTGTTATGCCGCAAACTGAACAAAGTGATGACTCCACTGGTTGAAATTTCTTTACGCACAGCAAGTTCGCAACACGTCCAACCTTCTGCCACATGCTCGGCTCGTGTTGTGATTCAAGGAGTGCTTTACATCGTTGAATTTGTCGTCCTTCCACATGCGTCTCATGAAATCATCCTGGGATGGAACTTTCTTTCCGCTAATCATGCGGTTGTCGACTGCGCTCGTGCTCAACTCGTTTTGTTTCCATTCAGCACGACATTCATAGATCTCCCTCGCTCACCCAAAAAGGTGATTGTCGCCGCTGACGTCGTCATTTCTGCTTTTTTCGTCGCTGTGGTATCTCTTTTGTGCAACTCCGTTTCCGATTCAACTGCCATCTTCATGGCGTCACAAGAATGCGCTCGTCGCCGGAACCTTGTCGTCCCGTTTGCCGTCATAACACTTGCCGATGGCTCCAGTGCCGTGTACGTGTGCGATCCGTTCCCTTGTCCCGCTACCTTATTGCATGGCGAATGTATTGGGAGTGTTGACACTTATGATGACATCTTTCCTTTCGATGCCCGTTCTGATATGACACCGATGTCCGTGGATGCTGTCACAGCTGCCACCGCGCCCTCACTACCTGACGAAGACGTTCTGTTGCGCAGCGTAGACACCGGCCTTACTCAAGACCAGTGCAATCAGCTCATTAACTACTTGACCGTTTTCGCGCCTCCTTCGACCACGGACAACCTCCCTTGGGACGCACGTCAGTTGTCGCTCACCATATCGACACCGGTCATCATACTCTACTTCGTCAGCGTTCCTACCGCGTCTCGCAGGCTGAGCGTGACGTCATCACTCAACACGTCGACGAGATGCTGCAACGTGGTGTTATTCAGCACTCACACAGTCCTTGGGCTTCGCCAGTGGTCCTCGTGCGAAATAAGGATGGCTTCATCAGGTTTTGCGTGGATTATCATCGACTAAACAACATCACACGCAAGGATGTTTATCCCCTGCCACGCATTGATGACGCCTTGGATTGTCTTCAAGGTGCGGAGTTTTTCTCTTCACTGGATCTGCACTCTGGATATTGGCAAGTGCCAATGGCTGAACCATACCGTCCAAAAACAGCGTTTGTGACCCCTGACGGCTTATATGAATTTATTGTAATGCCCTTCGGTCTTTGCAATGCGCCTGCGACTTTTGAAAGAATGATGGACAGTGTCCTCAGGGGACTTAAATGGCACATCTATCTTTGCTATTTAGACGACATAGTTGTATTCTCGGCGAATTTCGAAACTCGTCTTTCCCGTCTGGAACAAGTTCTCCAGTGCCTTACGGCAGCCGGGTTGCAACTTAACTTCAAGAAATGTCGTTTTGGCGCCCGCAAACTCACAATTTTCGGCCACGTCGTTTCAAAAGAAGGAATATCGCCAGATCCTGCCAAACTGCGTGCCGTTGTCGAGTACCCCAAGCCTACTACCCTAAAGGAGCTTCGTAGTTTCGTAGGCTTGTGTTCCCATTTTCGGCGTTTCATTCGCAATTTTGCCTCTATAATTGCCCCTCTGACTCAGCTTCTCTCCCGTAGCGCGGACCTCTCTGGCTGGAATTCCCACTGCGATGACGCATTCACGGCGCTGTGCCGGCTACTCACGTCTCCGCCAGTTCTCCGCCACTTCGATCCCAAGGCACCCACTAAAAATCTCACGGAGTCAAGCGGTGTCGGCCTCGGTGCCATTCTCGCTCAACGCAAGGATGGCTGCGACGAGTACACTGTTGCCTATGCCAGCCGTACCCTAACGAAGGCAGAGTCCAACTATTCCGTCATGGAAAAGGAGTGCTTGGCTATCATTTGGGCTATAGGAAAATTTCGCACTTACCTTTACGGACGCCAGTTTGATGTTGTCACAGATCACCATGCCTTATGCTGGTTAGCGTCCATGAAAGATCCTACTGGCCACCTCGCTCGTTGGGCTTTACGCCTTCAGGAATACGATATCCGTGTTGTTTATCGCTCAGGACGCAGACATTCAGACGCCGATGCACTATACCGTTCTCCACTGCGTCCTGACCTTGCCTGCTTATCAACTGCCATTTTCGATTCGTCATCGTTGAGCATCACTGACATGCCATCCGAACAGCGCAAGGATCCTTGGATCAATTCTTTGCTCGACGTCCTCTCTCATAGTTCTTCAGAAACGACTTCACGCTCCCTCTCTCGTGAAGCAAGACACTTTGCTTTACGTGAAGGCTTGTTGTATCACCGCAATTACGTGACGGGTGGCCGTAGGTGGCTTCTTGTCATCCCTCGTCATTTGCGTTCGGACATCTGCGCTGCCTTTCACGATGACCCCCAGTGTGGCCACGCTGGAGTATTTAAGACTTACTCTCGCCTTCGTCTAAGATACTACTGGCGCGGCATGTATCGGCACGTTCGCCAGTACGTTCGGTCGTGCACCACGTGTCAACGACGCAAGACGCCTTCTCACAGCACTGCTGGCCCTTTGCAACCTTTAACCTGCCCAGCGAGACCATTCGATCACGTCGGAATTGATATTTATGGTCCTCTACCCAACTCTCTTTCAGGAAACCGGTGGATTATCGTCGCAGTCGATCATTTGACATGCTAGGCTGAAACATCTGCGCTGCCTGCTACCACTGCGAAAGACGTTGCGTCCTTTCTCCTTCACCATCTCATTTTGCGACATGGTGCACCTCGTGAATTACTGAGTGACCGTGGACACGTGTTTCTCTCGAACGCCGTCGACGAGCTGCCCAAGGCATGTCGCACTGTCCATCAGAAATACTCGGCATGCCATCCTCAAACCAATGACATGACGGAATGCTTTAACCGTACCCTTGGAGATATGCTTGCCATGTACGCCTCTGATGACCACACTAATTGGAACCAAGTGCTCTCTTTTGTCACGTGCGCGTACAACTCTGCGCCGCAAACAACCACTGGCTTTTCTCCTTTCTTCCTCTTGTACGGACGTGAGCCATCATGCTCCATGGACACCATTATCCCTTACAGGTCTGATGTTTCCGAAGCGACGCCTGTTTCCGAAGTAGCTGCTTATGCCGAAGAGTGTCGTCAACTCGCTCGCTCATTTACCGCACAAGACCAATAGCGCCAGAAAACTGACCACGATTCATCTGCGTCTACTGTACACTATAATCCAGGAATGCTGATTTGGCTCTTGGTCTCGTCTACCCCTCCCGGTCGTTCCCCGAAGCTTTCGTCGAAATACCATGGCCTCTAGCGTGTGGCGCGGCAAACATCTCCTCTCAACTACGAAGTTGAGCCCATTGATCCCCCTTTGGACCAACGCTGCCGTGGGCGTGAAGCAGTACACGTATCACGCCTCGAACCGTGCTATGACCCCTTTGTCATGTCCTTTCCCTAGGTCGCCAGGTTGGCTCCTTTCTGCGCGGGGAGTGATTGTACCGAAGCATAGTGGCGCCAGCTCTGTGCCAGCGTGAAAGAAGACGTTGACGTCCGTGTGTGGCTCGTGCTTGCCGGGTTCCTGCCTGTACCAGCTTGTTGCGGCTAACGTTTCTCAAATCATAACCTGTATTTTTACGCACCTTTGCTCGTTGCAGTTGCAATATTCCAACGGAATTCAAAACGCGAACAACGTGGTACCAAACGTAATGACGTAAGTAACAACAGTGGTCGTCCGCTTACTTTCTCGAGAGTTATGAGCAAGTTCGCCAACCATGGCACTTCCATCGGCGCGCAATATACGAATACCTGGACCGCCGCATCAACACTCATTAAACAGGTGGATGTCCCAACAATAACCAATTCTTTACACTGTTTACTTTTTCGGCCACACGGGAGCCTGGCCGACACAGAGGCAGCGGAAAAATAGTAGAGGGGGTTCGCATAGTCGTCACTGGGGTCGAAGGGGTTGATGGGTCTTCGAAGCCGTCGCATTGCGTACTAAAGTTTTATTTTCCGAGCTCTCCGTGTAAACAGTGCTCTGAGCTGTCTCCCTCAGTGGAGAGTATCTGGCACCATGTAAAGAGCAAGTGGTAATAGGCTTGTGAGTCACACGGATGCCTTATTTCTGGTACGGACAATGATTTCCCTTACGCCTCAGACATATGAATGAGTGTTTTTTTTTTTGTTGTGCTGTTGATTCATTGGCCGGAAGCTGAATTAATCAGCGAGCGTTGCCGTGCTTTTAAAATCAAATTTCTTTGGTTACTGTTCTTAGTGAGTTCCTTGAATAGCGTTTCCTCTTCATTTGTTTAAATGCGTACGCCACTGCTTTTAATAGGGCTTTATACTCTGGTGTTATTTGCCGACTGGACGAATTCTAAAAGTGGGAAGCCGAGCCCTCTTTGGCCCCTATGCCTAAGTGCCTGGCCAGCACTGCAACCACAACTGACGGTTCACGAAGATTGCGGTCTACTTGAAAAGCAGTTTTAATTCCGAGAACGTCTGTCCAGCCATTTGTCTGTCCGTCCGTCCATCTGTGCGTCTTTTATACTAGTCGGTGGCTTCAACGTAGACACTATGAACCTCAGGACCAGTACGTTTGCCAACTTGTCATCATTAACTTTGTGTAGATGCAATTATTTTTTTCTGAAAGCTCTGAAAATAAAGCTATTAATGTCTGCTAGCGTTGTTGCTTGGTTCATATACAATGTCTATTACCTTTAGTACATAAAAATAAATTGGGCTTAACTACAGCTGATATTAACTTGACGTTACGGCTCTATCGTAGAAGTACATATGTAATATTTATTCAATTTTATAGCCATCAATGCACTTCTAATTGTTGCTTCACGAACAATACAGTGTACTTGAAAAGCACTTGTGAGATTTGGCGTGGCTCTGCGGTAGGACACTTGGTTGCCACGCAGAATTCTGGAACTCGATTCCCGCTGGAACCCTAATATTTCTTTCTTTACATTCGTTGGGTCAACACAGCCGATGTCAGCTTTTACTTTACGCTCACGCGTTTAAATTACCCACGTGTGTTCTCGTCATTCCCGGGTACATATAAAGTGTTACACCCTAGCGTCAGACACCCCGTAGGTATGTGCCTCTATCTGGCAGAAAGTGACGAAGTGACGTACGTGACGGGATTGTCACGTTATTTATGTCATGACCAGCAAGTCGTATTCTTCAAACCATCTTACCCTTCCATACTAATTTTGGTTGACATCAAGTTAAGGGGGGATCAAGAGAGACAGCACCCAGACGTAGGTGGACAGACAGACAGACAGACGGACGGACGGACGGACGCCAGACAGACGGACAGAGAGAGAGAGAGGGAGGGACGGACGGACGGACAGAGGCTGAGGCATAGATAGATAGATAGATAGATAGATAGATAGATAGATAGATAGATACATAGATAGATAGATAGATAGATAGATAGATAGATAGATAGATAGATAGATAGATAGATAGATAGATAGATAGATAGATAGATAGATAGATAGATAGATAGATAGATAGATAGATAGATAGATAGATAGATAGGCAGGCAGACAGACAGACAGACAGACAGACAGACAGACAGACAGACAGACAGACAGACAGACAGACAGACAGACAGACAGACAGACAGACAGACAGACAGACAGACAGACAGACAGACAGATAGACAGATAGATAGATAGACAGATAGATAGATAGATAGATAGATAGATAGATAGATAGATAGATAGATAGATAGATAGATAGATAGATAGATAGATAGATAGACAGACAGACAGACAGACAGACAGACAGACAGATAGGATAGATAGATAGATAGATAGATAGATAGATAGATAGATAGATAGATAGATAGATAGATAGATAGATAGATAGATAGATAGATAGATAGATAGATAGATAGATAGATAGATAGATAGATAGATAGATAGATAGATAGATAGATAGATAGATAGATAGATAGATAGATAGATAGATAGATAGATAGATGGACGGATGGACGGATGGACGGACCTGACCTGTCTTACTTGCATTTTAATGTTGTTTATTTCTGAGCGCAGCTTGTTAGTCTAACCCGAAGACGCAAGGTAACTGGGCACCAGACGCTGAGAGGAACATGCTTGATGGCGAAGCCACTACATTCATCGGCAAAAATACTCCACCAGATTTATTCCTATCCGTATCTCTGTCATGAGCTTGCAGCTTTTCTCAGGTAACGAGTGCATTTTTGGAACAGTGAAGTTTGAACATCTATGAGTCAAAGATGCTATATACACTAGGTACGGGCGAAAATTCGGGCGCTGCGAATATCTGAATATTACAGTACCTTGATTCGTTCGACAAGAATTTAAAATATTCGAAATTAAGGAATTGCTGTATGTATGAGTGGATATAATTGACCTGCTGAGGTTGCTCCACTGTAATGTGAAGTAAAAATATGTCGTAAAACCACCTATTTAAGGGCATTGGGCATTGCCGCGAAGCCACATTTGAAGGATGAATATACATATTGCTTTCACTTCAACTATTTCTTTAAGTTTGAAAGCAGTTAGCTTATGGGCTTATATTGTTACGGGGAATAAAGTATACACTGGTGAACAAATGTGTACTGGCGAATATACTGGCGAGCTAATGCGTACGACGCTGCTGCAGTCCGAGCACGTTCCCGTTCAGCACTTCTTCGTCGTCATCATCAGGCATCTACTTAGCCCGTGACATTACCCGCCGGCGGCAGAAGCACCGTCCCGGTGCGATCAATTCTCGAGGCGTGAGAAATATGGCTTAAGCCGTGAGACGTGCACTATATCGGTCGGTACTGAAGCTGGTACTGACGTGGTATGGAGTGGAGCTATCTCATAGGTCACGCTGGTGACCTTGCGTATGACGCGGTAGGGGTCAACGTAACGGGACATTAGTTTTTCGCTGAGACCAACACGACGTGATGGTAACCACAGCAAGACGAGTGACCCCGGAGAGTACTGTACGTCGCGGTGCCGGCGATCGTAAGCACTCTTTTGGTTAAGCTGCGAGGCACATAAACGATCCCGGGCGACTTGGCGGGCGATGTCAGCTCGGGCCAGGGCATCACGAGCATAAGCAGTCGATGAGGCGGCGTCAGATTGGAGCATATTGTCTTGGGCAAAGGCGGGTCATAACCGAACAGTAGTTAAAAAGTGGAAAATTCAGCTGTATCATGACGTGAACTGTTGTATGCGAAGGTAACGAAAGGTAAGTGGATGTCCCAATCTTTGTGATCCTTGGAGACGTACATCGCTAACATATTCGTCAAGGTACGGTTGAGGCGTTCCGTGAGGCCGTTGGTTTGTGGATGGTACGCTGTAGTGAACTTGTGGTGGGTAGAGCAGGATCGCAGGAGCTCGTCGACTACTTTAGATAGAAAACAGCTGCCGCGGTCGGTGATCAACTGACGAGGAGCACCATGGCGCAGAATGATGTCATGAAGAAGGAAATCGGCTACATCAGTAGCGCAGCTGGTGGGGAGGGCGCGTGTAACGGCATACCGCGTTGCGTAGTCGGTAGCAATAGCAATCCACTTATTACCGGTGGCCGACACGGGAAAGGGTCCTAGAAGATCGAGGCCGACTCGGAAAAATGGCTCATCTGGTACTTCAATGGGCTGGAGAGTACCAGCAGGTCTCAGAGCAGGTGTCTTGCGGCGCTGGCAGAGGTCGCATGCCGCAACGTACTGTCGCACAGAACGGTAGAGGCCAGGCCAAAAGAATCGGCGGCGAATGCGGTCATACGTGCGTGACACCCCTAGGTGTCCAGCGGAGGGGGCATCATGCAGCTGGGCCAAAACGTCTGAGCGAAGATGCACAGGAACAACGAGTAAAAGCTCAGCACCATCAGGGCGGGCGTTGTAGCGGTGCAAGATGTCGTTGTGAAGAACGAACAGTTGTAAGGAGTGGTCAGGGTGGGGAGAGTGCAGACCATTGATAATAGCACGCAAAGAGGGGTCGCGGCGTTGTTCAGCAGCTATGTCGGTGAAGTCGGTAATTGAAAGAACGAGGGCCTCTTGCTCATCTTCCCTCGTGTCAGGGGTATCGACTGGGTAACGGGACAAGCAGTCGGCATCCTTGTGAAGTTGTCCGGATTTATAGGATACGGAAAAAAGTGTACTCTTGTAAGCGCAGCGCCCAGCGACCAAGGCGTCCCGTAGGGTCCTTGAGTGAGGAGAGCCAGCAAAGCGCATGGTGGTCCGTAATAACTGAGAATGGTCGGCCATACAGGTACGGTCGGAATTTCGCAATGGCCCAGACGAGAGCTAAGCACTCGCGTTCTGTGATGGAATAATTTTGTTCCGAGCGCGACAACAGTCGGCTTGCATACGCGACGACGCGGTGCATGCCTTGTTGCCGCTGCGCGAGCACTGCGCCTATGCCGTGGCCACTGGCGTCAGTACGAAGCTCCGTGGCGGCAGATGGGTTGAAGTGTGCTAGGACTGGTGGATTGGTGAGAATGTCAACGAGCGACGAGAAGGCGTTTGCTTGCTGTTGGCCCCAGGTGAATGCGACATCCGTTTTGAGGAGGCAGGTTAGAGGACGGGCTACTTCAGCGAACTTCTCGACAAAACGACGGAAATAGGAGCACAGTCCCAGAAAACTTCGGACGTCCTTGGCTGAGCGGTGTGTGGGGAAGTCGCGAACTGCTCGGACTTTCGCAGGGTCTGGTTGAACGCCCGCAGCGTTAACAAGATGGCCGAGTACGCAGATTTGGCGTTGCCCAAAGCGGCATTTGGACGAGTTAAGTTGCAAGTTGGCACGTCGAAAAACATCAAGCACTGCGGACAGACGGGTAAGATGGTCGTCGAAAGTAGTCGAAAAAACAATAACGTCGTCAAGATAGCAGAGGCAGATGGTCCACTTCATGCCTCGAAGGAGAGAGTCCATCATGCGCTCAAATGTCGCGGGGGCATTGCATAATCCAAAAGGCATCATCTTGAACTGATAAAGTCCATCTGGAGTCACGAAGGCTGTCTTCTCTCTGTCTTTGTCGTCCACAGCGATCTGCCAGTAGCCTGAGCGAAGGTCTATTGAAGAGAAATATTTGGCACCGTGCAAGCAATCGAGTGCATCATCTATGCGCGGTAGGGGATAGACATCTTTCTTGGTAATATGGTTGAGATGGCGGTAATCAACACAGAATCTCCAGCTATTGTCCTTCTTTTTAACAAGTACAACGGGTGAGGACCAGGGACTAGATGAGGGTTAGATTATGCCCTTATCAAGCATTTTATCGACTTCTCGCTGTATAATAGCACGCTCCGGGGCTGACACACGGTAGGGTCGTCGGCGAATGGGTCGAGCGTCACCGGTGTCGATGCGATGGGTTACCACAGATGTCTGGCCCAAATTACGGTCGCCGAAGTCAAAGATGTCCTGATAAGAAGCAAGCACATGGCAGAAAGCAGAGACTTGTTCAGAGGTGAGCTTGTCAGATAGCATTGGCTTGAAAAGGTCGGAACAGGAACGTGACGAGAACGACGTTGATGAAAAATCGGGTGGCGAATTGGTGGTTAGAGCGGAAACTGTGTGGTCGACCAGTGGTGTAAGATGCGCAAGTGACATGCCGCGAGGAATAACTTGCGCTGAGAGGCCGAAATTGAGGACGGGAAACGAAGTTCCGTTGTCTTTTACGGTAACCACCGTGTTGGGGATTGCAACATTACGTGTCATGGCGACGTCAGAAATCGGGGCAGCAACATAATCACCATCGGGTACTGCAGGATATGGCGAGAGTTGGACTTGGACTGCGGCTTGCGGCGGAAGTCTAAGGAAATCGACAGAGCGTAGACGAAGTGGGCTGGTAGAGACGGTCTCCGAAAAGGATGGTAGTTCGAGCTGAAGAAGACCTTTGGAACAGTCAATAAGCGCAGCGTGTGAAGTCAGAAAGTCGAGTCCAAGGATTAGGTCATGGGGGCAATTTTCCAGTACAGCGAACAGAACTGAAGTTTGATGCTCAGAAATTGTTAATCGCGCAGTGCACATTCCAAGCACAGCAGGAGTACTCCCATCCGCTGTACGAACAGTAGGTGCAATCGCAGGCGTCAGAACTTTTTGGAGGCGGCGGCGGAGGTCTGAGCTCATCACAGATATTTGTGCACCGGTATCAATAAGAGCAGTTATAGGTAAACCGTCAAAGAGAATTGTAAGGAGGTTGCACCGCTGGTCGGGAGTAATCAGAGGATTTGCAGTCCAAGTCGTGTATGCAGCGTCACCTCCGGGGGCTGCACCGGCTAGTTTTCCGAGCGACGGTCGTAGGGAGACCGAGAACGGCGGGGTTGGGGCGAGCGGGACTGACGACGCACGGGCGATGGCGAGCGGCTGGTCCGACGTTCTGGATTATGCTCTGCACCTGTCTCAGCACGGTAGGACGGGGCATAAGGTGCACGTTCAGAGCGAGGCCGCCAATCATAGAAGCTCGGTCGAGGTGATGAGGTCCACCGGCTGCGGCAATGGCGAGCGATGTGTCCTATCCGATGGCACGTGAAACATATGGGCCGATCATCATGAGTGCGCCATTCAGCTGGGTTTCGTCGTGGCGCGAACGTGCGGTTCGGAGTGGCAGCCGCAACGACTGGAGCCGAGCTGGAAGTAGTAGGGGCATTTTGATGAGGTGGCGAAATGCCCATATTCGCGATCTCTTGGCGAACCACGGCCTGTATCATTGAAACAGCACCGAGGTTGTGTCCTGGCGCGCTGACACCAGACATAGCGGGAGCCATAGCCTCGAGTTCCCGACGGACTATTCTGGTGACGTTTTCTGGCGCTGGTGGTTGGTGTAGTGTCGGCAAATCTTCGCAAGAGGACGTAGCCGCCGTGTTGGGAAGGCGGTCAAATCGGTGAACTATGCGCCTACTTTTTGCCTGTTCGAAGCGACGACATGCTTCGATGACCGACTCCACCGTCGAGCAGTCCTTGCACAGGAGAAAATTGAAGGCGTCATCCGCAATTCCTTTCAGGATGTGTCCGACTTTGTCCTCGTCGAGCATGTCCTTGTCAACCTTGCGGCACAAAGCCAACACGTCCTGGATGTAGGCGATGTACGGCTCAGTGGATGTCTGGGCACGAGTCGCAAGCTCTTTCTTTGCGGCCACTTGACGTCCGATGGGTTTCCCAAATAGATAGCGCAATTTCTGCTTACAGACGTCCCAGCTAGTCAACTCTTCTTGATGTGTCTCGTACCAGAGTTTTGCCGTGCCATGCAAGTAGAAGATGATGTTCGCCAACATAAGCGTCGGACCCCAATGGTTGCTGCTGCTGACGCGCTCATATTGAACCAGCCAGTCATCGACGTCTATGCCACTTGTGCCGTTGAATGAACCTGGGTCACGAGGTTGCACCACAACGATCGGCTGCGGGGCTGACGGATCTTGTTGACATTGAGTAGCCTGGTCAGTCATCGTGGTAGCTGCAATGCGCCGTCCGCTGCGAAGATCCAGCTCGTTGGGTTGTATAGCGAGTGGTACCCCGCACCTTCCACCAATGATGTTACGGGGAATAAAGTATACACTGGTGAACAAATGTGTACTGGCGAATATACTGGCGAGCTAATGCGTACGACGCTGCTGCAGTCCGAGCACGTTCCCGTTCAGCACTTCGTCGTCGTCATCATCAGGCATCTACTTAGCCCGTGACAATATGTGCTATGCATAGTAATTTTTAAAACGAAAGTTATGTACCAGATATAACTTGCCCCCTACTGATATAAAAATCTTGCTACTATTCAACTATACCTCCAGTTTACAACGAACAAAAAGGTGCCATTCGTATATACGTAGTTACAATTTTTGAAGGTATTGTGCAAATTACATAAATTATATCAAAAATACCGATACTTTTTTCTTTTAAATAAGGTATAAATACTGTGGCACTATTTCATTCGAAATTGTTTGATCCCATAAGTATACTCTTCAAGTTCGCTTCGAACTTAAAGCTTACTATTCGCCGATCCCTGTAATTCCATCATAACAGAAGTAACATGGATTGAGGCTATTCTCTTACGTCTTCTAAAATACCACACGTACCGCGACAACTGCTAACCGGTCACCCCTGAGGTGTCGTGTAAGTAGCGAACACTGTTCATTCCTTGTGTTGCTTACGGTAAGGCGGGCCAACCCTGGAAGTGAGAGTACTTAGAACATATTTTACGCACTAATATTTTCGATCACTTGAAGTTCTAAAAGAGTACTACGTCTACTTAAGACAGGTGGTAACCACAGAGCCGAACCACGAGATTGAAGTAACTCAAGAATGTGGTGAAGCACATTCAACAAGCATTCTCAAATCATTACTGGTAGATTACCACTATCCCTCAAGAGGAAGGTATATTACTGCTGCATCTTGCCGGTACTTACCTACGGGACATAAACCTAGAGGCTTGCAAAGAGGGTTCAAGTTTAAGTGGACGGACGACGCAGCGAGTATTAGCATAGAAAATTATAGGTGTCACCCAAATAGACAAAAAGAGAGCAGAGTGGGTCAAGGAACAAACTGGGTCTAAGGATATCATAGTTGAAATCAAGAAGAAGAAATAGACATGGGCCGAGCACATAGCGCGTAGATAGGATAACCCTTGGTCATTAAGAGTAACTTAAGGAATTCCCAGAGAAGGCTAACGCACGAAGAGAGACATCAAGCTAGGTGGGCTGATAAGATCAAGAAGTTTGCGGGTGAAAAGTAGCAGCAGCAAGCACAGGGACCGAGTTGACTGGCGGTACATGAGTGCGGCTTTTGTCCTACAGTGGGCTTAGTTAGGCTGAGCGTGATGATGCTGATTTTCAGTCACCGAACAATCATTCTACCTCTCGCGAGCTACGTATTTCGTTATTGATGACCCATGACTGTGGCGTAGCACGGGAGAGAGGGGGGGCACACCGGGTCTTTGCCTCTTCCTCAAAGTGTTTTTCGCCATAGCTTACAGAGCGAGAAAGGACCATTTTAAGAGGGGTGCACCAAAACCAGGTAGTGCCCCCCCCCCCCTCCGAAAAAAAATATGCCTGTGCCCTCGACCCGTAGTCATTAACCATTCGCCTTTGAACTATTTTGTCAGACAGTCATTTCTATTATAAAGATACAAAGAAGGGCCCGCCGAAAAACCGGTCACGAGATTGCTATTGTCCTAAAATTGTTATCACGCCCATACTAGTAAGCTTGCAGCAACTTTCTTTAGAGAGAGCCTTTACACACGTCTTAAATGGGCGTATATATAAATCTCTAACTTCTTTTTTCGGGCAACGCTACTCGTAAATGACCATGGAAGGTCAACGAAGTCATAGATTAGTAGTTCAATTAGCTTTAACTTATCAGTGTCATCGGAAATATTTTTGTCATACTTTCTATGGTAGCTTTCTCTTATTTTCAATCAAAGTACACAGCTTCAAAATTTATAAATGACTTCGGAGAAACTCGGTGTTAATTTCGGTAGAATTTTTGCATTAACCATCAGTACATTATGTGACATATGGCATTGAAATTATCATTATTTTCATTACAGAAATAAAGCATAAGCATTATTGCCACTAGGGCGTTGTGACTGACAGCGCTTAGCTTTCAAGCAGATCGTTATGAAGCGTAACTGGCTTATTGCAGGATGTGAATTGAAGGAGTTCACCGAGGACTGGGAGGCGTGCGATGCAAGTGTTGGAAGAGAGGCCACCGACCTGTTTTGGAAAGGATCGGTATTACAAGGCATAGGCACCATCAGCAAGCGGCAGCGCAGAAGATTATGCAGGTGTGTGGTAACGGGGCGCATTTTAGTTCGCTGACGTGTTTGACTTGGCATGCATGCAGGCGATCTAATCTTATAATCTAGTTCAAGGCGAAAGCCCTAGATGCCTCATCATACGTAAGAAGGGACCACTGGCGTTAACCCTCTAGACTCGCTTAAGTTTCTTAGCTCCTCGGTGACGTAATCACACTACGACGGGTGGGGAAAACGCGTTCTCAGAAATGACCTTTGCTGCGCGCTCGTCAGTGTACTTACGGCGCATTGCGAATCCATTCGTTCGTGCATTCTCCCGTGTCCTGAAAGCGTCGACAAAGCCAACTGCGCCGTAGTGGACGAGGAAGGCGTTAGGAGAGGAGGATATAAGGAGGCTTTAGCTGATCTAGAGCAACGTCGGTATAAAGTGTGGTGCGACAACACGAACGATGCAAAGAACTTGCGTGGTAACGTCATCATGACGTAACAGATTGTGAAAATAATTAATGGCGTCATAATAACGTCACAAGATGTAATTACATAACATCGCCACTTGTGTCAAGGGTGGACTGCTCCCGGACGCAGAGTGAAACCACTTTGGGCACTTACCCCCGAATGCAGAGATGTTACTTGACTCGTACTTGACTCGTTCTTGACTCAAGACAGTCTTGCCGGTCACCATAAATTGTTCTCGAACTTGCGGACGACTTGAAGGCGACTTGGCTCGGTCGAAGTCAGGACAAGTTTTAAGTCAGCTGCGGGGCTAGCTTGAAAGCGACTTCACGCGTTATTCTATTATGGCCTCCTCTCGAATGGACGTCGCGCGGAGTAGTAGTAGTAAACAACTTTATTAAGGCAGCTGACGGTTTCCTAAGTGGCGAGGGCTGTCAGGCCATGCCTGGTCGCCACCTCGTCAGCGCGTTTGATGGCCCGGAGCTGGGTGTCCAGGCTTGTGGTCGTGAGGATTCTCTCCCAGGCCTCACTTGAAGGTGACTGTCCTAGGAGGTTTGGTGGGGGAGGGTCCTTGCTGCATCCCCAGATGATGTGATCCAAGGTTGCGGTCTGGGTCTTGCAAAGGGTGCACGTAGATGTGAATAAGGCAGGGTATATGTGCCTGTATATGTACGGGGAAGGGAATGAGTTCGTTTGAAGCCGCCGCCAAGTGATTTGTTGAGCTTTGTTTAGTTCCGGGTGCGGGGGTGGTCTGGTTTGCCTTGATAGCTTGTAGTACTGTGTGATGTCGTGAAAGGTGATGAGTGCTTCAGTTGCTTCGATATCGTGGTCCGAAGTCTGGCCCACCGCTCGGCATACGAGTCCTCGAGCTTGTCTGTGGGCGGCTTCGTTGCCCGGGTTTCCTGCGTGCGCTGGGACCCAGATGAGTTGGATTAAACGAGGATCGTCATCGTCGGTGCTGCTGGCAGTAGTGTCGCCTGAGGCGTTGCGTGCCGCTCGGGGCAGAGGACGGAGGATGCGCGCCGTGGTTGGGGAAACAGTGCCCCGGGCAAATCGGACGATAGCAGATTTGGAGTCACTGATAATTGTTTCAAAACCGGCCATTGCGGCGAGTGCTATGGCAGCTTCTTCGGCCTCGGTTGGGTCTTGTGTGCGTATGGAGCCGGCGCACCTCGTGGTAGGCTCTATATCGACTGGGGTACGTTTCGACGAGACGTTGATTGCAAAGGCTTGTTTGGGGGTTGGGTAGCTTGCCGCGTCGACGTGAGCCACTTTTGTGTTCGTACCATAGGTATTGTGAAGGTTTCTGGCGCGGGCTGATCGTCTACCGTCATGAACGCCGGCCAGCATGTTTTTCGGCAGCGGCTGCACAATGAAGCGCTGTCTGAGGAGAGGCGGTAGCGAGATCAAGTCTTGTCCGCTTGGTGACGAGGGAATTCCGATACGTTGAAGTATCCATCTTCCGGTTTTACTACCACGCAATCGTTCAATTTGTGCAGTTCGGTGAGCCTCGATAAGTTCATCTATTGTATTGTGAATTCCAAGGCTGAGGAGGTGCATGGTCGATGTGGTGCGGGAGAGGCCCAAAGCGATCTTGTGGACTGTGCGAATAAGTCTGTCTACTTTTTCTTTTTCAGCCTGGAGGAGTCGTAGGTACGGTAAGGCATAAGTTATTCTTGTGGTTACGAAGGCGTTTAACAGCTGGAGAAGTTCCTTTTCTTTCATGCCGTGTTTCCGCGCGGAGATTCTTCCTAACAGACGGGCAGTCTGAGTGACGGTGACCGCAAGCCTCTCTAGTGCGACGGTATTGCCCCTGCCGGCTTGTACGTGAAGGCCGAGTACCCGCATGTGCTGCACTATCGGTATTTCGGATCCGGCCATTCTGAGAGTGATGGTTGGTAGTGGCGGGTGTTTAACCTCGCGCGGAGGGTGGCCGCTTTTGAGTTTGCTTACCTCGCCATAAGCGTAGCATTTTCTGAGGCGCACTGCCTGCCGAAGATTCTTGGACCCGCTTTACGTGACCGAGGAAATCCGATGGAGTTGTACGACGAGGAACAATTCCACGCTCGATACAGATTCACGAAGAACGCCGTGCGGCAGCTGCTGGGTATGTTGCCGCTCCGTGAAAGTGCGGACGACCGAGGACAGCCTGTGCCTCCAGTGTTGCAGCTACTGATGGCTCTCAGGTTTTACGGCACTGGCACATTCCAAACAGTCACGGGGATCTCGTCTGCATTCCGTAGTCGACAGTTTGCCGTGCAGTAGGAAAAGTCGCTACTCGTCGCAAAGCACCTGTACGCGATGCTGGTGCGTTTTCCGCAACCGGCAGCACTTCCTGTAGTTATGCGATACTTTTATAAAATTGCTGAGTTCCCTGGCGTTACAGGTTGGGTCGACTACACACACGTGCGTATTAATAGCCCCGATGGTGACGACGCCGAAGTGTTTCGTAACAGCAAAGGCTACTTCTGTTTTTTTTTTCTAAAGCACGACGACATTTTCCGTCTCTTTCTGTACAAAATTGACTCAGCGCTGGGTCTGTGTGCCTCGTCTATTTTTTCGTCCGGTCTAGGGCGCTGTTTCTCGCTCAGAAAGGCATCGTTTGTAACACAACGCTACGTAAAATTCCTCCACATAAAAAAGAGGTGCCCCTATCACGGGTTTTTTTATCTCCTTCACCATCATGCAGCAAGACATTGCTGCACCCCACGAGACAAAATGCTTTTTCTCTTGTTTACAAAGCTCAACAAAAGGATACGAATCACATTTGTTCCCAGAACTTGTTTTTTTTTAAATATAACTGAGACCTAGCCCCCTACAAGCATGTCCACAGGCGAAGAGAAAGGCAAATACCGTGAAAATCGCGTTACCTCGTGAGCCAGGTCAGCACAAATACACGCCATGTCATTCACTTGAAAAAAAAAATAACGACGAAAGAACCCAACGTGATGCTTGTTTCGCCTCCAAACAAGCAACCGAGGAGAAACGCGCCGCATTTGGGTGGTCACTAAAACCAGCGGGCAATGAACGCTTTACAGAAGCAACACTGCGCATCGCTGTGGCGGCAGGCACCACGTGCCGCTTGTTAGCCGTAAAATGGCAAAAATATGCTTGTGGCCCTTCATTTTTATAGTTATTTTAAAACGTATGGTCTTTTCTTTTTTCGCTGTAACACATTCCTTACACGAACAACTTCATTATTACCCTCGTTAGCAAGCGAGCAGCGTGTTTCTGCTTTGAAGCTCGTTCTTGACTTGATCAAGTAAGATAGCCTGAGCATCTATGAAACGCGAAGGCTGACTTAGGCGTTTCGAAGTCCGCTGCTTGCTTCACGCCAACTTGCTCAAGTCAAGTCGAAGTCGCGAGCCAAGTAACATCTCTGCATTCGGGGCTTAAAGCCTACCGGGAGGGGGGGGGGGGGGGCAGTAATGCACGTGACACTAAAGACAAGATGGCTTTTTTTTTGCCTTCAAATTGTCGTAGTTAAAGGCATGAGTGGCTGTGCGATTATTAGCCTCAAGTGATGCTAGAGGTATACACACGAGGAACCGTTGTACACGGGTCCTGAGTATTTTGCCGCCCTCCAATCGGTACCCCCACAGCCCGGATCAAACCCACAACTTTCGGCAAAGAAGCCGAGAACAGTGATATGGGAAGCTATCTTTCAATGCCTAAGCATATTTCAGAATTTCGGCAGTGCGTCACCTTCGGGGCGTGGTAACAGCTGGCGGGTATTCGAAGAACCGTTGCTACACAGGAGTCGCAGGTACTGGGGCTTATGTTAACTTATCAAAACTGAGACCCAGAGCTTCTGGAAGATGCATGTCTTCAACAGGCCTTCTTAGGCGAATATCGGCGTATACAATTGCGCTGCAAGGTCTCAAGATCAAATACCAACCACGGTGGCTGCATTTTTCCGTAAAGGCAAAATGCTTGAGGACTGCATACTTCGATTTAAGGGCACGTTATGGTCAGAATTCCCGCAACCCTCAACTACGGCGTTCCTGATTATCATATTGTGGGTTTGGGCAATAAAACACCCAAAACGTATTACCCATTGTGGTGTGTGAACTATATTCCAGAATTTCCTTGCAGATCAGATATGCATCTTTCTGTTGAAGTATTTACTCCTGTATGGTGTGGTCCTGAGATATCTTGCAAGGCCGTTAAATTGCAAAGACCGTTCTGCTATCAGTGAAACTATTCTTATACCGATTCTTTCTTTGCCGTTTCTACCCTTTTTACTCCGGTTCCCTTTATCTGTCGGTCGGTTACATTATTTGAAATCATTAACTTTTCGGAACACTTCCCGGATTTGGTATTTATGACTTCGTACTTAGAGGTATTGGTGCACTGGAGCCAAAAATGTACTTTTACCTATTTTGGGATTTTAAAAAGATATAATTGCGATGTGTTATTCTGTGGCTTAAAGCGAAGTCCAGAACGTGTGATGTATTGATTCAGTTGGGATTACACTGCACGAATGACATCACTCATGGCACTGTCGTCTCGGCGGAGAACTGGTATATTGATGTGGAAAGCATTTTATTTTTATTTAACTAGGTTGTGACGATTCCCCTTATCTATTCCAATAAATTCACAGCATTGACCTTATGTGAGTGGCTGTTGCAACCACATTATCGTGCGTCAAGCTACATTTCTTCAGGTTCCTGAACTCAGAACACCTGATAAGTCTTGTTTTCTACTTGTTATTTGCAACCACATCGCCCTTTAGGTACACATAGAGTTACCACCACATTGCATCGTGATATCACGACCCACTTGTGTTTTGAGGTTGACCGACAGAAAGAAGATAGAGCCGCCGTGACATATTCGATGAATGAGCAAAAATACAGGCAAGTGGTGCAAGACGGCACTAACACATATACGAGGGAAAAGAGCTACGTCTTCACCCTGTGTTTGGCTATTAATTTATACTTTAACTTTGCACCAACTAGTCCGGCAACAAGTTTTATAAGACGCACAATTAACGATCAAGTAACACACTATCTCTTTCAAGCGCTTCCTTTTGAGCGACCACTTCCAATCGTCTGAGAGTATAATCATATAACAATTTGTGTGAAAATGTAATAGTTTGAAGTCGACGGTTCTGGCTCAAGTTAACAGTTATATTGAATTCGTATGATATTGAAGCGTATGCTTACATAAGATGAGGACATTAATGGAAATAATTGAACAAGTTCATTGAAAGAGCAGGATATATATATATATATATATATATATATATATATATATATATATATATATATATATATATATATATATCCAGCGAGTGTCTTCTGTGAATCCAGTGATGAATAGAAATTGGCTTGAGCGGACAAACGTGCGAAAACTTTTATTGCTCCTACGTTTCGGCCGGGGTCCGGCCTTCGACGAAGGCCGGACCCCGGCCGAAACGTAGGAGCAATAAAAGTTTTCGCACGTTTGTCCGCTCAAGCCAATTTCTATATATATATATATATATATATATATATATATATATATATATATATTGTCACGACGCAGACACAGCAGGAGTCCGATATAAAAGAGTTCACTTTAATTAAAAATGAAAGGCGCTCGTAAAGAGGACCGGGCAAGAGCTTCGTCTTTCTCTCTGGCTGGGCGAGCTCTCCTCTGCAAATTGAATGCAGCATTTGCCTCCCTCCAGGAAGAACATCGGCCCGATGCTCACCTACAGAATACGTGGTGTATGTAGTTGACGTATTATGCAACTGGCTCACTGCAATATGGCTTCATCCGCACAACGTGTACGATTTCAGATTTTTGAGCTCGCGAGGAACTGTCAGGGACGACCTCATAATTCACGTCACTTAGGCGCCGTACAACATTGTAAGGACCAAAGTACTTCTTCAGTAACTTTTCAGAAAGGCCGCGTTGGCGAACAGGACTCCAGACCCACACTTTCTCGCCTGGTTGATAAGTGACGTATCGGTGTCGCAGGTTATAACGTTGTGCGTCTTAACTCTGCGGTCGGGCGATTCGCACGCGTGCTAGCTGCCGTGCCTCTTCAGCTCGTTGGGTAAAGGCTTGAACATCTCTGTCTGTATCGTCGCAGTCATGCAGCAGCATGGCATCAAGCATTGTCGTCACTTCGCGGCCATAAAGAAGACTAAATGGCGTGCTCCGTGTAGGTCCCTGCTGCGCCGTATTATAGGCCAACGTCATGTATGGTAGAACGTCTTCCCAATTATGATCCACGTCGATGTACATACTGAGCATATCAGCAACTGTCTTGTTGAGGCGTTCTCTTAAGTCGTTGGTTTGTGGGTGGTAGGAGGTAGTTTTTCGATGCGCTGTTCCACTCAACTCAAGCACTGACTTGAGGAGCATGGCCGTGAAAGCGGTACCTCTGTCTGTTATTATAATTCTAGGAGCACCATGCCTCAGAATGATATTTTCAATAAAAAATCGTGCTGCTTCTACTGCGGTTCCACTTGATAAAGCCTTTGTTTCTGCGTAGCGAGTAAGATAGTCCGTAGCGACAATTACCCACTTGTTTCCAGTATGCGAAGTCGGAAATGGTCCAAGGAGATCCATTCCGATTTGTTCAAAAGGAATGGTGGGCACTTTGAACTGGTTGCAACAATCCGGCTGGCTTTAAAGGTGGCGATTTTCGTCGTTGACAATCGAGGCACGTGCGGACGTAATGCTTTACAGTGCCTGGAAGCATCGGACAGTAGTACTTCTGTTGGATTCTGGCCAATGTGCGCGTGTATCCGAGATGGCCGGAGGTTGGCTCATCATGGCAAGCGCTCAAGATCTCATCGCAAATGGATGTCCGGACGACAAGTAAGTGAGAATTTCCACTGGGGGCAAAGTTCATCTTATATAGGACACCACTGCGCAAGCAGAATGATGGCAGGCTCCTTGCAAATATCTTGGGAACGCTTGTAGACTGGCCGTTACGAAAATTAATAAGAGGGAGCAACTCACTGTCTTCTTTCTGCTTAGACGAAATGGTGACTGTGTCGACCACTCCTAAAAATGCCATGTCGTCATCTTCTGAGACATCATCGTGTTTTATAGGAGACCTGGATAAGCAATGAGCATCAGAGTGCTGCCGTCTCGACTTATAGACGACCGCCATATCGAATTCTTGTAGGCGTAAGCTCCAGCGCGCTAGCCGACCGGATGGGTCCTGCCAGCAAAGGGAGCGGTGGTCGCTGACTACGTAGAAGTGACGGTCGTAGAGGTATAGGCGAAACTTCAGAACTGCCCATACTACAGCAAGACATTCCTTTTCCGTTGTGGAATAATGAGACTCGGCATTGGAAAGCGTCCTACTTGCATATGCAATCGCTCTCTCGGCTGAGTCTTGCCACTGGACGAGTACAGCGCCTAAACCTACGTTGCTGGCATCAGTGTGGATCATGGTTGGAGCGTCCTCGTCAAAGTGAGCAAGCACAGGGGGTGTCTGCAGGCGCTGTCGTAGACCGTCAAATGCTGCTTGTTCCTCTTCGCCCCATAAAAATGGAACATCGTCTCTCGTTATGCGTGTTAAGGGCGACGCTCTGTGCGAGAAATTGGCGATATATCTGCGGTAGTAGGCGCAAAGGCCAAGAAAACGTCTTACGGCCTTCTTTTCTGTTGGCACCGGAAATTTTCGGACGGCGTCGACCTTGTCGAGGTCCAGACGAACACCCTCATGGCTCACCACATGTCCTAAGAATCGGAGTTCCTTGAAACCGAAATGACATTTCTCAGGTTTCAGCGTTAAGTCAGCGGACCGTATTGCTCGAAATACTAATAGCAGCCGTCTTAGATGTTCCTCGAATGTTGGTGAGAAAACAATGACGTCGTCAAGATATACCAGACACGTCTGCCACTTAAGGCCTGATAGGACGGTATCCATCAGTCTCTGAAATGTTGCTGGGGCTGAACACAATCCGAAGGGCAAGACTTTAAACTCGTAAAGCCCATCAGGTGTAACAAATGCAGTCTTTTCTCTGTCTCGCTCATCGACCTCGATTTGCCAATAACCGCTTTTCAGGTCCATCGACGAGAAGAAGCGCGCATGCCTCAGCCTGTCAAGTGAATCGTCAATACGCGGTAGTGGGTATACGTCTTTCTTTGTCACGCGGTTCAGCTTGCGGTAGTCCACACAGAAGCGTAAGCTGCCGTCTTTCTTCTTAACTAGCACTACCAGTGATGCCCAAGGGCTTTTTGACGGCTGAATGATGTCATCAATGAGCATTTCCTAGACTTGTTCTTGGATTGCTTCGCGTTCTTTCGGTGCCACGCGGTATGGGTTTTGTCGAATTGGTTTGCCGTCTCTTCCGTTATAATTCGGTGCTTTGTTAGTGGCGTTTGATTTGCCCTCGAGGTCGACGAAAAACAATCTTCAAACTGGCCGAGAATATCTAGAAGACTCTGCCTCTGCACTGGCGATAAATCTGTGCTCACGTCGACAGGCAGTGGTGTTGAAGCGACCGGCGTCTCTGCCTGTTGTACTGCGAAGCACTCGCGAAATTCTACCATTTCTTCGAAGTATACAACTGTGGTACCCTCTGTAAGTTGTCGACGCTGGTTGCTGAAGATTGTCAACAGGACCTCTGCTTGCCCAGACACTACACTGACGAGACTTCTGGCAATAGCGATTCCTCGAGAGAGTAAAAGCGTCGATATTTGTTCCGCGACACCTTCACCAGTATGCTGCGTGTTACACGTGACAGAGACGAGGCGGCATGACAACGGTGGCATGGTCACGTCGTCAACCACGCGCATGGAATCGCGCTGCAGCGCTGCGTTATGGTCTGCTGAGAAGGTCAGTACACCGTCCGGTATATTTATAATGGCACCGTACTCCCGCAGGAAATCCATACCCAAGATGGCCAGTTTACAACACTCTGAAAGAATAACAAAGGTTGCCACGAATGATAAATCCCCGATCTTGATTCGTGCGGTGCACTTTCCGGTAGGCGTCAGCAGCTGGCCTCCGGCTCCTCTAATTTGCGGCCCCGTCTATTCCATTTTTACTTTCTTGAGTTTGTCGGCCAGATTCGCACTCATTATTGAAAAGTCCGCACCAGTGTCGATCAGTGCGGTCACGTTGTGACCGCCAATTGAAAGTGTAATGTCGGCGGTGACAATCTCGTCTTTCGTCGGTTCATTCGAAATGTGCGGCGCTTCGTGCGGCAGTAATGGGGGATTTTGAAATCTTCGGCAATTCGCAACCTTCCCCCCTAAGGTCGCTGCTTATAGTTTCCCCGGCGTGGACTGGGAGATCTTCCTCTCGCCATGTCCATGGTGGTACCTCTATTAGATTGGGGAAAATGACCTGGGGAGGGCGAGCGTGACCGGAACCCAGGAGAAGCGTCCCGCGGGATCGTCGTGCTCGTATCAACGTTGCGTCCTCCGTCGAAACAGCGCCGAGGGGTAGTGGACGGAAATGCTTGATACCCGGCAACGCGATGAGGACAATACCGCACGATGTGGCCTCCCTCCCCACAATGGAAGCACAGGGGCCTGTAGTCAGGGGTACGCCATATGTCGGTTTTGCGGAGGGGGGGTCGCATCGGCGTCGACGTTTTCCTGTAGTACGAAGGCACTGTTGGCGGCTGTTGCTGGTAATACTGCTGAGGTGGCGGCACGCTATATCTAGGTTGCCGACGGAGAATATCCACATATGTTGGCCTAACTATTTCAGTGTTCGGCTCGGGAAGTGAAAGCGCTTGCCTTATTTCTTGGCGAACAACTTCTGTGACCTACGCAATCGCGCAGTCATTCGGTGTGGCGGCGAGCTTCTCCACCTCTTCATGCACAATTTCGCGTATCAGGTCATGCAAAGAACGCTCGTCAAGTGTTACAGTGGTCACGGCGGTTGCGCTGATTTGTCCGCTGTTGTTTTGACGGTCGTACTGGCGGTACCGTAGCTGTAGTGCACGTTCGATGGCGGTCACCTCCTTCGAAAATTCGTCGACGCTTGAAGGTGGGTTCCGTACGAGACCAGCAAACAGCTGCTCTTTAACACCACGCATGAGGTGGCTGATCTTTCTGTTCTCGGACATATCGGGATCGGCTCGATGAAAGAGACGAGCCATGTCCTCAACAAACATAGCAACAGACTCGTTGGGCTTTTGAATCCGTGATTCGAGAAGTCGTTGTGCATGCTCTCACCTTTCGGTGTTTGCGAAGGTGTCCAGGAACTTCCGCCGGAACTCGTCCCACGCTGACCACACGCGATTCGTGAACCATGTGCAAGCCCCGTCTTGAAGAAAGAAATACACGTACCCCAACTTCCGTGTGGCATTACACCCGTTAACGTTGGCTGTGCGCTCGAACTCCTCAAGCCAGTCATCGGCGTCGTCATATGTGTTGCCATGGAAGTCCACAGGAGTTTCAGGGGTGAAAACAGTCACCTGTGTCGTGCTTGGGCTCGTCATGGTGGGGCAACTGCTTCCCGGGGCAGTCATGTTTTCCGTCCAAGGACCGAACTCTAGGCTCAGGCCTAACAGGCGGTGGCTGGTGCGGTGAACGGGTGTTTCGACGAGCGTAAGTCTTTGTGGACTAGATCCCGGGCTGTTGGAAGGTGTCCTGGACATGTGCCCAGCTCCTCCACCAGTGTCACGACGCAAACACAGCAGGAGTTCAATATAGAAGAGCTCACTTTAATTAAAAATGAAAGGCGCTCGTAAAGAGGACCGGGCAAGAGCTTCGTCTTTTTCTCTGGCTGTGCGAGCTCTCCTCTGCAGGTTGAATGCGGCAATATATATATATATATATATATATATATATATATATATATATATATATATATATATATATATATATATATGTAGGGGAAACAAGTGTATACATAAGGGCTCGTTTTTCGTGTTTTAAACTATAATAATGAGATCTAACAGACAATAATGCCAAGGAAAGTATAGGGGAAGTTATTAGGCCAATTGTAATGTAAATGAGAAGAAAGAAAAGTGGGTGAAAAAATAACTTGCCGTGGGCAGGATCCGAACCTGCGACCTTCGAATAACGCGTTCGATGCTCTACCACTGAGCTACCACGACAGCTATCCCCCCAGCCACTTTTATCTAAATTTTACTTTTATTTTATTTTTAACTAAAAATCTGGAATCACGCAATGTGAATCAACCTTCATACCTACTGAGCTAAAAAAAACTAAGCGTAAAACGCCGTGGATTACGAGAAACATAATCCACCTAAAGAGAAAAGTACAACGACTCCGCAAACATAAAAAGAAATCCGCTGCGCTCAATGAGCTTTCACGCCACTTAAAAACGGCAACAAAGATGGCAAGAGACCACTTTTTCTCAATCACTCTGACTGAGTTTATGACAAATCAACAACCTAAATTTTGGAAGTACTTATCAAAGCCAAATAGCATAGTAACTAAAATGGAAATATCGGGTAGTTTTGTTGAAGATGCACGGATTATTGCAGATGCTTTCAACATTTACTTCCAATCAGTCTTCACGCGTACGCAGCCTTCATTTTTACCGTCGTCTAACAGTGAAAATCACATGCCAGAGTTAACAATAACAGAGTCTGGCATACTTAACCTGCTTCTTCAACTCGATGTCGAAAAATCGCAAGGCCTGGATGAAATTTCTAATGCTTTTCTTAAGCGCTATGCCGCTAAGCTAACCCCGTTTCTGCAAAAGATATTTTCCTTATCATTAGAAACAGCTGTGCTTCCTGATGATTGGTTGTGTGCAAAAGTAATTCTTATCCATAAAAGTGGGAACAAACAACTTATAAACACATACAGGCCAATATCACTGACAAGTACATGCTGCAAGCTAATCGAGAATATAATAAACAAAGCACTTATGAACTATCTAGAGGAAAATAATCTGCTTTATCCGAACCAACACGGTTTTAGAAGGAAGCTTTCGACCACTACACAACTTTTAGAGATTACTCATGACTTTGCTTTAGCTGTTGATTCTAGACTGCAAATAGATGCAATATTTACTGATTTTTCTTAGGCATTCGACCGCGTTCTGCACCCGTTGCTCATACAAAAACTTCAATCATTTGCGGTTGACTCAAAAATCGTCCATTGGATTGCCGCTTATGTTTTCAACCGCACCCGGTATGTTTCTTTGAATAATGGCGAGTCCGATCGTGCCGACGTGTTCTCTGGTGTTCCCCAAGGGTCCGTACTAGGACCAACACTCTTTTTCATATACATCAATGACGTCTACACTGCTATGGAACCAGGTATTACAATGAGGCTTTTTGCAGATGACTGCGTCATATACTATCCCACTAGCACTACAGAAGACTAGGTGAAACTTGACAAATCTTTAGAAAATATTGGGCATTGGTGTGAAAAACATGGTATGAAAATTAATACAGACAAAACCATGTGCATTACAATTTCCCATAGAAAGACACCACTTCACTTTCAGTACAACTTCTCTGGGGCAGACATCAAGCACGTAAATACCGTTAAGTACCTGGGGGTCACAATATCATCATCGTTAAAGTGGGATGTCCACATTAATCAAATTTCTGCACGTGCATTTAAACAACTAGGTTTTTTAAGGCGTAAACTAACCGGACCTTTCTCTCAAGTTAAACTTACAGCGTACAAGGCGCTCATTAGACCCATCCTGGAATATGCTGCTATAGTTTGGAACCCGCACCAAAAGAACATGATTGATGGATTGGAAAAGATTGAAAACCGGGCTCTTAAGTTTATTTTTTCAAAGTATGCCAGGCGGAAGAGTGTTTCCGCGCTGCGTTTGCAAGTACGTGTTGCAACTCTTGCTAGCCGACGACAATTAGCCAGCCTGAAATTTCTTTTTCTTCTTTCAAACAACATGGTAAATTTAAATAAGGATGATTATCTTAAAGCTCCACACCATCACTCCAGTAGAACTAACAATGACAAATGCATACGCCCATTCCTGTCACGTTGTAACACGTTGAAGCATTCTTTTTTTCCCGCAGCTATATAGATGTGGAATGACTTGCCGAACGACGTTGTCAGTGCACAATCACCTGAATCAATTTCATCTCTGTTGTAAATTCATTTAGAGGCATTGTAATAAATCCTGTGCTATCTTCGCCGAAATAAAAGTTTAAACAGTGTATCGCGCATGTGCTCCCACATTGCTACATGTGCTTAACCACCTGCGTCTGCATATCAGTGTTACCGTTGATGTTATCATGCTAAGTAGTTTTTTTTTTCAGTGAAACACATGGGCATTGTTCATATATTGCTTTATACTGTTATATCGTTATTTTTCTTTGTGATATGAAGTGTTATTTGCTCTGTACGCCCTCTCTTGTATAGGCCTGAAAAGGCCCACAGTATTGAATAAATAATAATATTGGGTATCTATGTCAATTTAAACGTGGGAGTGTCAGTCAGCGCCACTAGTAGCCATGGCGGCGAGTGTCGTACACTCTTTATGAGCCTGTTTGGCGTCACGTAGCACGTGAACTTATTACTAACAGGCAGCTGACCAATAGTCCCCCGTATACAACCTAGAGGCACCACGTCTGCCAGTACGAAACCCTCGTTAATGAATGAGGGAAACAAGTGTACACTTAAGGGCTCGTTTTTCTTTCGTGTTTTACACAATATTAATGAGATCTAACAGACAATAATGCCAAGGAAGGTATAGGGGAAGTTATTAGGCCAATTTTAATGTAAATGAGAAGAAAGAAAAGTGGGTGAAATATATATATATATATATATATATATATATATATATATATATATACAATTTCGCCATGTGCCGTTACGACACCAACTGATTATATATATATATACATATATATATATATATATTTATATATGATTTGTAGCATTGATATTTGGCACAGGCCGGAACGCCAGCTGAAGAAGAGAAGGAAGAGTGTTGTTGCTGCTCGCGCTCGCTCCGCTTGACAGCTGGTCGGTTCTACCGCTACGTTTTTCACAAAGTAAACGTCTCTTCTGCTCACCACTAAAGGTGTACTATCAAGTGGTGGAGGTGCTGGGTACCTTTTTCCATCCTGGAACTCCGCAACCGAACTCTACCTTCGCCATCAACAATGTCCATCGACGCTGCACAGCAGACGGCTCCTACATCTCCACCTGTCCACTGTCCCGGCGTCCCGAGAGAGCGAGATCCAGACATCTTCAACGGCACCGATGAGCAGGACGTCGAGGACTGGCTCTCTTCGTTCGAACGAGGTAAGCGTCAACAACAGGTGGGACGAAAACGACAAACTGGGCCGCGTCCACTTTTACCTCAGAGGAGTAGCAGAGCTCTGGCTCAACAACCACGAAGCCGAGCTTACCGACTGGGCCACTTTCAAGACCACCTTCGCGGACGTGTTTGGCCGACCGACAGTGCGCAAGCTCCGTGCAGAACAGCGCTTGCGGGATCGCGCCCAACTGTCGGGAGAGGGTTTCACGTCCTACATTGAGGACGTCGTAGGCCTCTGCCGTCGCTTTGATCCTGACATGTCGGAAACCGCCAAGGTAAAACACATTATGAAGGGCATCGAGGACGATGCCTTCCACATGCTGGTGGCTAAAGACCCGCAAACAGTTTCGGAAGTCATCCAACACTGCCAAAGTTTCGATGAGTTGCGAAAACAGCGCATTTCAACGCGACGGCCTACTTTCGACATGACCAGCACGCCAGCATTGACCGTTGGTGCAATATCTCCAGAACAGACTGTATTGACCCCGCAAATCCAGCAATTTATCCGAGAGGAAGTGGCACGCCAGTTGTCCCTTGCCCCCTTGCTTCCCAGCAATACGCATGGGCTGACCTCGTCACTGCGCCAAACCATCGAAGAGCAAGTCTGCGAGGCACTTCCCCCCACGTACCAGCCACCACCTGTGTCCGCTCCCCTGACTTACGCTGACGTCGCGCGAAGGCAGGTACATGCGCCGTCAAACGTCGTCGACCCTGCCCACCAAGCGAACGCCTTCTACGCAACACACGTACCGGCAGGCTCGCATGTTCCCATTTACCGCCGTCCTTCAACGCTTCCCAACAACCCTTGGCGTACATCGGATAACAGACCTATCTGCTATTACTGTCGTCAGCCTGGCCATGTTGAGCGGTTCTGTCGCCGGCGCGTCCCTCACTCAGGCATTATTGATGGCACCTACGGCTACGCCCCCACAGAACCACCACAGACGCTGCCGTTCCATGCAGCTTCGGACACTTCTCCGCCGAGCCGCCGCGCCTTCAACCCACGCCGATCGCCTTCCCCGCGCCGACGTTCGCCTTCACCAATGCTTCGGCGTGCACCACCTGCCCAAACGGAAAACTGACCATCGCAGTTCCGGAGGCAAGAACTGCGCCACCGTCGAACTCCACAAGGCCTCGTTCTCTACCGAATAATGAAATAACTGTCTTGATTGAAGGTATCCCCGTTCAAGCATTAATAGATACCGGAGCTGCCGTGTCTGTATTGAGTGAAGCATTGTGTCGCAAGTTAAGAAAAGTTACGATTCCGCTTTCTGGTCTCTCCCTTCGTACGGCAACAGCGCATCACGTGAACCCTTCTATGACGTGCACGGCTCGGTTAATCATCCAGGGCGTTCTGTACGTGGTTGAATTTATCGTGTTTCCGCACTGCTCACACGACGTCATATTAGGCTGGGACTTCCTTTCCACACATCATGCCGTTGTTGATTGTGCCCGGGCCGAACTAGAATTGTCATCGCTCTCCGACGACGATTATAATAAGCCTTCTATTTCTCGTGTTGTCGTCGCCGCGGAGACTGATATTCCACCTATGTCTTCTGTTATTGTGCCGATCTCGTGCGACCATGCCGCTTTTTCGGACGTCATGTTCACGCCGTCAGAAGACTTCACTTCTCGAAAAAACGTTCTTCTGCCTTTTGCTCTTCTGACGGTCGAAGCCACTTGCGCAAACATTTATGCCACGAATCTCCTTTCTGTACCAGTCACCCTATTCCGTGGCGAATGCATCGGCCGCCTTGAGGACATCGATTGTGTTTGCACCAGTCAACTGCCCTATCAAGCAAAAAGCCTTGAGATCGCCAGTGTTACTTCCGCTCTCACATCCGCCACCTCTTCCCTCGACGTCTTCCTTCCATCGATTGATCCTGACCTTCCTGTTGACCAACGAACTCAACTCTTGACACTTCTCGACCACTTCCGCTCATCGTTCGACTTCAAACAAACCAGTCTGGGCCGAACATCTGCAATTGTCCATCGTATTGACACTGGCACCCACGCACCATTGCGTCAGCGTCCATACCGGGTCTCCCACGCCGAACGCCAAGTTATAGACGATCAAGTGTCTGATATGCTCAATCGTGGCGTTATACAGCCGTCTAACAGTCCGTGGGCCTCCCCGGTGGTACTGGTCAAAAAGAAGGACGGGGGCATCCGATTCTGTGTGGATTACAGGCGCCTTAACAAGATCACGCGCAAAGATGTTTATCCGCTCCCCAGAATTGACGACGCTCTCGACTGTTTGCAAGGTGCAGAATTCTTTTCTTCGCTGGATCTTCGATCGGGATACTGGCAGGTACCCATGGATGAAGCTGACCGCGCCAAGACTGCGTTTGTAACTCCGGACGGCTTGTACGAGTTTAACGTGATGCCGTTCGGCCTTTGTAACGCCCCAGCCACCTTCGAGCGTCTGATGGACAACATACTTCGAGGCCTTAAATGGCAGACGTGTCTTTGCTATTTGGACGACGTCGTCGTTTTTTCAAAAGACTTCGATACCCATCTTCTGCGCCTCGCAAGTGTCCTGCATTGCCTTACACATGCTGGGCTCCAACTAAATTTGAAAAAGTGCCATTTTGCCGCCCGGAAGCTCACCATCTTAGGGCATGTTGTCAGCAAGGACGGCGTTCTACCTGATCCTGGAAAACTCCGTGCTGTCGCCCAGTTTCCGAAGCCATCGACACTTAAGGAACTCCGGAGCTTTATCGGCTTATGTTCATACTTTCGCCGATTTGTCCGTAATTTTGCATCTGTCATGGCCCCTTTAACACGGCTACTTTCTGACACCGAGGGCATTTCGGCGTGGTCTTCCAATTGCGATAAGGCATTCGCGAAACTACGTCAATTGCTGACATCTCCACCGATTCTCCGTCACTTTGATCCTGATGCCCCTACAGAAATACACACCGACGCAAGTGGAGTCGGACTTGGCGCTATTCTTGCTCAACGCAAGTCTGGATACGACGAGTACGTCGTTTCTTATGCCAGTCGCACTCTTACTAGGGCTGAACAGAATTATTCAGTCACAGAAAAAGAATGTCTAGCCATCGTCTGGGCAATCACAAAATTTCGACCCTACGTCTATGGCCGTCCATTTGACGTCGTGACTGATCACCACGCCCTCTGCTGGTTATCGTCACTAAAAGACCCATCTGGCCGTCTCGCTCGTTGGGCGTTACGCCTCCAAGACTATGATATCCGTGTCGTCTACAGGTCAGGCCGCAAACATTCAGATGCCGACGCTCTCTCCCGCTCTCCACTTCCCCATGAACACGGAAGTACTTCTGTATCCAGCCTCGATGCTGTGGCACTTTCGTACGCGGACATGCCCTATGAACAGCGCCAAGACGCTTGGATAGCCTCTATGATAGAGTTACTGTCTCAGCCGTCCCAAGTTACGCCCAATCGTTCACTGCAGCGCACAGCTCGACACTTTACCATCCGCGATGGACTCCTGTACCGTCGCAACTACCTTTCTGACGGCCGCAAGTGGTTGCTTGTGATTCCTCGCCACCTACGTGCCGACATTTGCGACTCTTTTCACGCGGATCCTCAATGCGGCCACGCCGGTGTGATAAAAACGTATGCACGTCTCCGGCTGCGGTACTATTGGCGCGGAATGTACCGCTTTGTCCGACAGTACGTGCGTTCGTGCTCCAAATGTCAACGCCGAAAAAGCCCACCACACATAGCCAATGGACAACTGCAGCCGTTACCTTGCCCCTCCCGCCCTTTCGACCGCATCGGAATTGACTTGTACGGTCCCCTTCCCTATACGCCTAACGGGAACCGCTGGGTGATTGTCGCCATTGATCACTTGACACGCTATGCTGAAACTGCTGCGCTGCCAGAGGCCACATCACGTGAAGTTGGCTTATTTATCCTTCACAATCTCATTCTACGCCATGGCGCGCCTCGTGAGCTACTCAGTGACCGCGGCCGTACGTTCCTCTCCGAAGCGGTACAAGCCCTTCTTCGCGAATGCAACGTTGTGCATCGGACAACCAGCGCATACCATCCGCAAACGAATGGAATGACCGAACGGTTTAACCGCTCACTGGGCGACATGCTATCCATGTACGTGTCCGCTGATCACACCAACTGGGACCGCATACTGCCCTTTGTAACTTACGCTTACAACAGCGCCACTCAGTCTACGACAGGATTCTCTCCGTTCTTCCTCCTTTACGGGCGCGAACCTTCCTCATTCATGGACACCATTCTCTTGTATCATCCAGACGCTTCGGAATCCACAACTCTATCTGAAGTCGCCACCTATGCAGAAGAATGCAGGCAACTCGCGCGTTCCTTAACCGCCCAAGATCAAGCGTACCAGAAGAACCGTCACGACGAAAACCTGTCTTCGCAGTCATACTCGCCTGGCGCCTTGGTATGGCTTCGGGTTCCCTCATCTGTTCCTGGTCTTTCCACCAAGCTACTGCCGAAGTACGAAGGCCCCTACCGAGTCCTACGTCAGGCCTCACCGGTTAACTATATTGTTGAGCCGGTTCAACCATCAACAGACCGACGGCATCGAGGCCGCGAGACTGTTCACGTAGATCGATTGAAGCCGCACTACGACCCACCCGTCGTACCCGTTCCATAGGTCGCCAGGATGGCTCCTTTTCTGAGGGGGGAGTGATTTGTAGCATTGATATTTGGCACAGGCCGGAACGCCAGCTGAAGAAGAGAAGGAAGAGTGTTGTTGCTGCTCGCGCTCGCTCCGCTTGACAGCTGGTCGGTTCTACCGCTACGTTTTTCACAAAGTAAACGTCTCTTCTGCTCACCACTAAAGGTGTACTATCAATATATATATATATATATATATATATATATATATATATATATATATATATATATATATATATATATATATAATATATATATATATACAATTTCGCCATGTGCCGTTACGACACCAACTGATTATATATATATATACATATATATATATATATATATATATATATATATATATATATATATAGTATATATATAATCAGTTGGGGTCGTAACGGCACATGGCGAAATTGATCTCAACTACGTGCTTCGTCGTAGCCATTGAGATTTGCTTAGACCGCGTGCGAAACATCGACTCAACACTAGGAGTGCATGCACCCAGCTATAGGCCGTCGGACGCTGAGGAAGCTAGTACCGCTACCAGACGCCTAAATCGATCACCTTCATAATTTGACTTAAAGTGAAGACAGCCTGAGAAATAAGCAGTTGGCAGCGTTCTTTTTTTCTTTTGTTTTTGCATTCTTCGCTTGTAGGAGGCCTAGTTCTTATGAGCTCTCAGCACATCAAAATATCAGGTGACGTTGCTGCTTTTTGTTTTGTTCTGTCGCAGCGAGCTGTACAACCATCAGCGATGCATGCATGAATCTGCGACCAGACATTACTGCCCGGAGTTGGCCACCAGACTTGCCGGCTTGGGTGCCGAGAAGTCCCTCAACAAGCTCGGCCTTTTTGCGTGCTTCTCGTCGTCTTCGTCGTTGTCTGACAATCAGCGGACTGCGCTGTTGCTGCTTGCTGCGGGTGGAGTGCACGTGTTAGCATGCCGGCATGCTGGTGCCTGCTAGCTGGCTTTCCGCCTATCTGCAACTTGACTGTGCTTCAAGAGTATTTCGCTTTTAAATTATGTGACTGCATCACAGCACTCACAAATTACCACTACATTGCAGTTCTCTGCATGAGGACGACGCCGTCCTGTCAAGACAGCGTGATACATTCACTCTCATTTTCCCATTGTACAACTATATTGCACCAATGACGATAGGACAGCCGGTACGAGGCACTGATGGCACAACCATAGTCATGTGTAATTTCACCTAAAGATATTGCGGGCTTAGTATCCACAAAATGCGTAATAAAAATCTATAATCAAGTGCAAGTTGTGTAACATTAAAGTCATTTTATGCAGATCACCATAATTGTTAAGAAATTCTTACAACTCTGAAGCCACCAAATTGTTCTATTATATCGGAGCAACATTCTTGGCAGTGCAGCATGGCCGGCCAATGTGCTACTAGGCACGTTAATAATGTTCCTTCCTCGACTTAATGAATGCCCTACATTCTGCTTTCAACATTATGGCCTATATGTGTCACCTAAAAGGCTAAAGTCCAGTCAATGTAAAGTCGTGCATGACAGTTACAAAACAAACCTGTATGTTCGCTGACATGATCAGCGAATTCGCCACAACGGAAGAAAACACAGACACAGACTTAGGGGTGCCAGTAAAGTTCACAGACGCATCAGACTTCTTAGGCTAGTGGCTTCACAATAAGCCCCCCTGGCCGTCCACGTATTTGTCACTGTCAGGTTTTCGTTCTACCTCCTCGCCTGAAGGTTTGAACACTTAACTCGGTACACCGCTAAGCCATGCTTCGACATCGCAAGACCCGCCACGGTAATCTAATGGCTAAGGCGCTCGTCTGCTGACCCGCAGGTCCCGGGATCAAATACCGGCAGCGGCGGCCGCATTTTCAATGGAGACGAAAATGTTTGAGGCACGTGTGCTTAGATTTAGGAGCACCTTGAAAAACCCCACGCGGTCTAAATTTCCGAAGCTCTCCACAACTGCGTCTCTCAAAATCTTACGGTGGTTTTCGTAAGTTAAACCTCAGCAGTAATTATTATTGACCCCGCAAAATGAATGTTCACGTGTTTCAGAGCATAAGCTTGGGCGAGTCGGCGTGGCGTACTAGAATTTAAGTTCTTGGGAAAAGTGACGAAGGTGACGACAAACCATCAAAGACAGGAGACAACTGCCAGCTGTTGATTTACTGAAACAGACGTCAAGCTTAAATGAATCACGTGGGCAATGGCACAAAACTATAAAAAAAGAGGTGCGACATGAACGTGAGACAAAACGCCTGACGACACCGATTGCACCAAGTGCGCAGGTCCCTGACTGAGCGTGATGGACCACATCGTCGGCTCTCTGGACGGCCCAAAGCTAATCCTCGTTGTTGGGGCTTCTGATGGTGGAGCACGACTTGGCCTGGTTGGCTTGATCGCTGCCCAGTAACGCGGGGCATCACTAGAGCATACAATCTAAGTTAGCTGCTTCCCAAAAACGTTAGAACGAGCTGGTAGTGTAAGTATCGGGGTAAAGCCTATAAGCTTATGAAAACGGATGCATACCAAAATCTGTCAGGTTATACGAGCGAAATGTTTTAACGCCATAGCGTTAAAATGCTCGTTTTACAGAAATAAAGGTGTCGGTGTCGGCGTCGGCGTCATTGGTTGTGAGTGAAAAATGATCAAGTTATGCGTGACCGGAAAATCTAGAATGATCTACGTTCTAGGGCAAATGGCTTCTCCCGGAAAGGCGTACTAATTACCTAATGCAATCAATCATGTAAAATGTCTTTTACTTCTTGTTATTATGCAAATGAAAATATTGATGTTCGTGCCTTAACCCAGAAACAGATGAGAAATATTTTTTTGTTCCAATGATGCATAACGCTTTTTGTGTAGGAACAAGTATATAGACTTAGTAAAGAATCGCTAAAAATATCGCGGTATTTATTACATGGTATTTCATTTTTGTGATATCTATATTTATGGCATTTACTTCTAGTTTTATTTCACAAAAAGTTGCAAGGTTTCACAGCTTTCTTTTTTGTTTTCAAATACATGTGTCAAATGATCACTGTTGTACACAATCTTATTTTTATATCTTCTAATAGATCACTGTTGTACACAATCTTATTTTTATATCTTCTAATATTATGTTAATATTACAACTCATGCGCACTTACTTACTTTATTTTATTATATACGGTGTATATTGCATACCGCCATAAAGGAACTTCAAGCACTCTCAAGCTGTTTGCAACAGTTTTTCGCCTGAAAGACCCCCAAAAAATTGCAAATAATTGTTGGAAATGAAAACTTGAGTGATTGATAAATAATCATGGATCAGGGTGGCGATGAAACCCGGATCGTTATCATGGCAAGTGGATCGTCTACCACAGCACCACGCGTCTGTTTGCGAATTAATCGAAAATAAATTCCTTTGCTTGTAAATAACTTACACGCCTTACATACACACGCGTCCTGTATACGAGTACATGCCTCGCCATACAACATAAATGCTTCAGTAATATTCTGATTTTTCTAGCTGTAATTTTTCTGTGCAGCCTGCTAGAACACTATCATTGTATGGGTGGCAGATTCCACTGCTCAAGACTGCTCCACAAAAACTGAAAGTGGCAACGGTTAGCCCGACCATAGAGTTTCCTCTAAATACATTAAGGAACTTCGGCACTAGTGTGTGGGAGAGCACCAAGGCATGGCGCTTCAGCGAGGATGGGAGTGATGCGTAGGGTGAGGCGGATATGTCTCAATAATAATACTTTCGGCTCCGTTTCGCTTCGTGTAGCTTGGAGCTGCTTTATTATGATACGACAAACGAAAAACGGTCAGCAGTTCCATTTCGCCACCTTGGCCTTTAGGATCCCCTATTCAAATAAGTCACGAAGTTCAAAGTTATTCCTTCTCTTATTCGAAACATTACCAAAACACTGCAATAAACAACGCCACAATTGTGTTCGAAGCTACTAAGGACTAGGCAAATCCGTGTACCACCCATCATTCCCATGGTCGCTGAACCAGAGAACAATCGCTGAACCAGAGTCCCCTCTAGTTAATTTTAGGAAACTCCGGAGGTGTCCCCCTTTACAAGGAAAAAAATGAAGAATTTTCCGAAAATGGCTTTAATTTATCGCTCACGATTCCGGTTCTCATACAACATCTCAAGGCTGTCAAGAAGGCCCACGATGCGGTGGTGAGGCTACGCCTCCCCATCCCTACGTTGCAGGGGCCCGCAATCCCACCCCTATAAAAGGGTGGTGGAATCCTTCAGGACCCCAATAAAGTTTTTCATCCATCCATCTATCGACGAGCCATCCATCACGAACGGGTACGTGCCATAGAAATTCCGTAGATCTCGCTACTCCCCACTGGTTCACTCAAAAATGATGAGCGTGACAGTTCACCGAATAAATAGTTGCGAATTGACGATGGTGAGCCGAAGATCCGCTTACGTATAACTAGGAAATACTAGACAACGGGAAACGCAAGGTCGGCTGCGAGCATACCCGAAGAGGAGAAAGGGCTACGCCAACGACGGCGTGCCGATAGATTGATATGAGAGGTGCCAACTCTTGGCTGCCTCTGAAGTTTAAACATTCCTGACGTGTCCTCGGCTTTCTGTGGTTGAGCAGGAGCCACTCTGCACGACGCGGAAACAGCCTAGCGTCACCTATAGAGCTAAAGCCTACGAATGACCGAACCCCACGAGCCATTTGCTCGTGAGTCTAGAAGCAACTTAGGAGAAACCGTTTCAAGCCTTGCGCAGCCTAATGCATCCTCAGTTTTTTTTTTTTTTTTACAGCGAAAGCTGTTATGAAATCAGAACACAAGTATATACGGTGCCGTAGTTGTCCGCCACCACTGCTACCACTGCCCGTAACCACTATCACTCGAAATAAGACAAATACTCGGTAAATAAGCAATAAGAAAATACTCGGAAAAAAACTCCAGGCCTGCAGCGGAAGGCGCATGCAAAGTACACAGCGAAATCTAGAAGAGCAGCGTTTCAGAGCCTATCAAAATACTCATTGGCCAACTACTGCAAGCATACTTGATTGGCTACCCACTAGAGCATTAATAAGTTTTTGGGGTATAGTAGGCCGGCATTCTCTATGCTAATTTTCGTCATTCTTCTGAAGAAGCGTCAGTTAGTGAGTGAGTGAGAAATACTTTATTTGGTGATCCGGCGGATGACAATCCTAGCCCCGCCGTATCACCAAATAAAGTCTCTCTCACTCACTCACTCATTCATTCACTCACTCACCACGCTTCTCATATGGTGGTATTCGGGACGTTAAACCCCACATATCAATCAATCAATCAATCGCTCACGCTTTTCAGAAGAATTACGAAAAAGCGTAGTATCCGCTGAACACTTGCAAGGGATTTTGTGCCAATTGTGCATACATGCAGTGGCTGACGACGATGAAGAATTATGGCTGAAGTGGTACGCGCCACAGTTAATAGGGGAACAAGAACAAGCTTTTGTAATAGGTTAGAGGCATTGAATGAACCACTCGATACGCTATTCGCATTGTGCGACAGCTGGTTGCTCCTTCGCGGTTTTAAAACGCTTTATAAGTCGTATTAACGCGATTGCTTTCCTGACATCAAGCCTGCCTAAGGCAAATTTGGTAACAAGTCCCAAACACCAGTGTGGCTCTGTAGTAGAATACTGGGCTGGCACCCAGCGGACCCGGGTTCGAGCCCCACTTTGTCATTTGGGCTAAGATTGTTTTCTAATTTCGTGCGATGTGGTTCCAGACACCGGCGGCGGCGGACAACTGCGTGTGACCCGAGTTGTGACCTCATACCAGATTTCGCTGTAAAATACCAAAGTCAAAATGTGGTTATTCGAACCTTGGTCCGCTGCGTGACAGCTGAGTATGCTGCCACTGAATTACGCCACTGCTTGGAACTCATTTTCAAACTCGCCTTAGGCCGGCTTGATGTCGGTAAAGGTATAGCGGTAATATGAGTAATGAAGATTAAGAACACCAAGAGAACAACCAGGCGTCCCAAAATGAATTGCGTAGCGAGTAGGTCATCCAGTGCTCCAACCTGTTACAAAAGGTTGTTCTTGATCACCTATTACCTCTGGCGCATACCTAATTCAGGCATAATTCTCCATCGTTGTCAGCCACTACATAAAAAATGTGGACGAAAATTCTAGCAACTGTCTAGCGGATACCACGGCTCCCTCAAAAAGGACGAAGACTACGCAGAAAGTATACTTAATAAATGCATGGTTGGTACCGAGCAAGCGTCTGTGGGATTATTTATGGTGAAGTGACTACCGAGCAAGCGTGCTTGTAGCAGTTACCTAAAGAGTGTTGAGATAAAGTTATGAAAAGTCGCTCATCTTCCGCTGTAACTGTGCTGCGCGTTCCTCGTAAGCATGGCGTTTTTTTTTTATTCTATACACTCATCAGGATTCTTCACTCACCGACAAGGTTGCCGACGCCAGATTTTCTAAGTTAGAGAAAAGAATGTGACTTGCTGCATTGTTGAAAATGAGATACGTTACCCTTATTTGGTCATGCACCATGCTCGAGACAGCATTTGCCATTTGTAAGTTGCCACACTGGCAAATAGGCGGTGTTACAAAAAAACTTAAATTGCCTTCGAGAGCTCAGCCACTGATTATTCCAAGATACGCGGAGCCTTCTAGAAAAACTTGGGTTTATTGAACACCAATTAGGACGTTGAGCATAGCCAAGAGCTCAGATATTATTTATAGCGAGATAACTGGAGCATTAATGTCTAGTTCGTACTGTTGGCATCGTGCCAGAACTGCTTTTTTGTTGTTATAGATTCACCTTCCGAGTGCTGGGCTTCGGTTCGGATTCCGCACTGATGGTAACTGAGTGCAACACAAATAATTACGTTGATTACTTCCTTTGGAATGGCATTTTGAATGTTCTTGTTAAAGCAACGCCATTGTTTATAATAATAATTCGCGAATGCAATCGTAACAGAGCTACAAATGAATGCACAGATAGGGCTACATCCGTACGTGGCGCACTATCGCATGTTACATGTTTGTCTCAGTTAGACAAGCAAGCAGAATTGAAAGAAGAAAAATCATGATAAGGAGGCTCTATAGCGTAACGGTCAAAGGCTTTCCCGTCGTTCACATTGGCTATTTATACGCGTTCCAGTAAAACGACAGTTGGTGATGGCTTATCGCACTATCGCAAAGCAAACTTCCTCTTAAACAAGAGAAAAAAATACGGCGGGCAAACCAAAAGAACATGGCCAACATGGTCGAGCAATCGTCAGCCTAAATTGAACACGAGCGGGACGTGTCCAAGTGCGCTTCTTTACTGTGACTTGCAGACCTTTGTATCATGCTTGTGCTGCGCGCGAACAGGTTGAAGGGCCTGCTGTCACGCGACATCGTGAAGACGCAATGAAAGGGAATATTTGCTCCCTACGCATAATCATGAAAACAGTGTGTGTGCGAAGTCCGGCTTACGTTGAAAGCCTTAGGAATGCATTTTAACATGTATTACCCACGTCAGCGGCTGCGGGCTCGAATGATATCAAGGTGCTCAGTTGCATAATTCCTTCTCTTTGAAATGTCTGGTCTCTAAGATATTGTCTAGTAGCTCAAATTGGTTTCTCTTGAACCCGTAAAAGTAACGTTCATTTGGATTGAGACATACTGCCATCGTCCTCGGTAAATCTAGAATGTCTCGAAGCCTATGCGGTATTACTATTGAATGTTTAGTGGATAAGGCAGACTGTAAGTGCTGTACGTGTCTAATACAAAGCCCAGTCTCACGAAAAAATCGCCAACTATCGCCTAATGTTATATATGTGGGTTTTGATTCGTTATACACTGTGGGTGGTGCAAGATTCAATTTTTCGTGTTTCTTGCAAGCGCGTCTCAGGAAGAAACAAGGTCGGCCGACAGGTTCAATACAGTTCCTTGTGCTCTGCGCACCAACCTGGAAATTAAACTTTTGGTGCCTTATTCAGCCCGAAGTACACTGAGGCAGCGTTTGATCTGCGGTGCTGCCTGCGTTCTACAGCAAGACTGGCTGCTGCCAATAGTGCCTTTTTCCAGAAGCAGGCTCTACGCGTGACGATGACGGAACTGCTGTTTCGAACAGGCAGCGTGCTTAGGGGAGGAAGAGCTTCTCGTAGACTCGCTCCTCGAAGTCGGCGAGCTAAGTCGACCGGTGAGGTCGAACAGCCGGTCGCACTGCGTACTCCACCGATGCGACGCGTGCCTGTGCGCGTCTAAGGCTACTGGGATGCGCCGCCTGCTCGGTAAGCTCGAGGAACTGCGGCGTGACGCTGGCACAGCTTGAGGCAACTGCACAGCGACGCCGTGGCGCCATTCACGAACAGGTTGTACAGCTCGGGCTGGGGGCCCGCGGGCTCCGGCTCAAGGTCCGACAGCAACGTTGCCGCCTCGAGCCACACCGCAGCGACGGCCTGTGCATCACGAAGCATTCCTTATTTGGAGCTAAATGACGTCACTAGTAGTCAGAGTAATCACTGATAGTCTTAGTATTCCTTCAAGCATCTTAAGGTCGAACACATGCTTCCGGTCCTCCAAATTTTCAAGCAATCTGCTTTTAAAAAATGAAACTTGTGCCAAATTCAACGGGTCTGGTTCAAAAATTTATGTTGGCTACATATGGTGTCGGGGCATCAAGTCACATCACACAAGGACCAATGCATCAGGGCAATTATTAAAACTTTATTGGATAAATTAAAAAAAAGAGCAGCTCAGATGCTGCGGATGATTACAGGAAAGCTCACAGAACGTTGTGTATGTGACATCTTCGATTTTCCTGATGGTTTTGTATGGCATGCCCCTATGACCTATTTGTGTTAAATCACGTATTCATTAAAGTTATTTATTGAACACGAGAAAAATCAACAAGCATCGCCGGGTGACGTGAGTTATACGACAGCCATTTTATAGAGTGCATTTTCGTATAGTAGCAATCATGTCACAGTAGCGTCACAAGCTAAATATTGCAAATTCCTTCAATTGTAGCACAAATCAAAAATAAAGGAGAAATTACTCGTATGATGTTATTGGATTCTTATCAAGTTACGTATCTTCAAAATTTATCTAAAATGCTGTGTTTTTGTGAACGTCTTAGCTTTTTCATACTAACAGCACTGATAGGCCTTCATATAAGTAAAAAGCATATTGATTTGTATTTGTCTAGTATTTTTACAGTACTCAACTTCGTCCCCCAAAACACCAAAAAGCAAAACCGTTAGGTAACTCAAAGATTTATCATAGCCCTACTCCTCTCAATCTTGGTCAAGTTCGTTCAGATTGTTCTCAAAGGACTGCAGAGTGATAATCCGGAAAAATATGTTGCATCATCTTTGTCCCAGCAAAATTACCAATTTTCAGACAATGTGTTTTCAGAGCGTTGTAGGGCGTAAAAGACAGTTCTTGTTATGAGAAAATACAATCATTTGTTTTTTTTTTCGAGGCTTGCAAAATAACAATGAGGAATTTTCGGTGAGTGCAAAGTGTTCCACAAAAAAAAAACGTTTCAATGAACTGCATTTGAGCAGTTCGCAACATCAATGCAGTTCTCGTGGGCGGGCAGCGTGCAACATTTCACCATCGTGTGTTTGTGTTTTTTTAACGTAAACACGTCAATATAAAACCTCACGAGAGACCATATAGATGATACTTACTTTCCAACACTGTTACCAATAAATAAATCACGAAAAGCGTGAGTGCCGATCGGCGAGCCCCACAGTGGAGCCTGAAGACTACCGCCATGTATATGCTTTGCTACGCTGCAGCACAGAGTGCTGGAAGGTATGCTGCGCTCGCTACACAAAACATTCATCAGCCGTCTTTGTGCGACCCTTCACTGGATGCGCACCGTAAGGGATCGTCGGGTGGATCGAGTGGGCCGTGTTCCAGGCCTGACCACACGTAGCCGTCGCAGCGCAGTGGTGCGTTGCTTTTTGACGTGGCGCCGCACCCTTTCCTTTGGGGAGAGAAGGTGCGCGTCAGCGCGAAGTTGCGCGCCCTTTCTCCACATAAGGGGCGGGCGTGGTGCTGCATTAAAAAAACTGCCCGCAGCTTCCCTCGGGGGAACACTGAGGAGGATGCGGAGCATATAATTGGTTAACGGGGTGTTAAAGTGCGACTTACTTGGGTCGATGGCTAAATTGGTTAACGTGGTTGTGAAATGGGGTGTTAAATTGCGACTTACTTGGGTCGATGGCTAAATTGGTTAACGTGGTTGTAGGAGGGGGTGTTAAATGAGTGAACACGTACACACGTATGCGAAAGGGCGGCGCTGGTCGAAGGGACGTCGATCATTGTGTTTGTGGACTCGTTGGAATTCATTTCACCGCGACCTTGGACGTCGACGCGCCGTACAAACCAACCGACGAGCGGCAACTGAGCGAGCGAGCGCCGACCTTGATTTTATACAGCGCGACGGCGCATGCACTGTCAGCTGTTGAATGTTCTCGAAGCGCGACGCCACATGCGCGTCCACTAGAGAATCAGGAGAATTGTAGATGTCGAACGCGGTGTGTAGAGGAGGAAGGGTGCACAGATGGTGGAGGAGTGAAGCGCGCGCGGTGTGTAGAGGAGGAAGGGATGCACAGATGGTGGAAGAGTGGGCGACGGCGCGACGGCGCATGCGCGCGCGTCAGCTGTCGAATGTTCGAGAAGCGGTGCGGACGGCGCGGACGGCGCACTACAAGGCGCGAGTATAAGATGCTTCCGCATCTAAAAGAAACGCGCCACTGCGCTGCGACGGCTACGTGTGGTCAGGCCTTTCGTGCAAATACAGTACAGCGTGCGTTGAGTGCGTGGGCTGGCGCAACGCACGGTGGTTCGATACAGTCAGCAGCTGAACTAGTCACACAATTACATGGCAAGCTTGAGAACGTTGAACTACCGTGTACCTGCCTGAGAGATCGAGTGTCTCCGGAGATCAAAAGTGAAGTGCGAAATTCGTGTGGTAAGCAACCAGCCACGACACGTTTGCCAATGCAGAACGGAAGTCATTTAAACAACGTGTTTTGTGCGCGGCGAGCGCTACTGCGACCTAGCTTCACGCAATCGCCACGCTTTCAACTCTGGTAATCGCACAATGGTTTGAAAAATACGCTATTTAGGGCCAACGAAACCAAACCTCTTGGCGAGTGCTTCCTATAAGTTTGTGTCTGTTCCTGTAGAGGCGTCGCCTTTTATACTAACATTTCACCTGTGGCTCAGTATGACACAGTAAAGAACGTATAGAGGGCATTCCTTTCCTTTCATATGTCTATTCCGTACCGATGATGCAGTGAAAGAATAGAAAGGCTCGACCAGAAGGGAAACCTTTGGATTAAAGGATATCGAACACAGAAGCGAAGTCACGAACTACTCAGAGGCAGTTCATTCAAACGGTCGTTTTCATAGCATAACATTGGCAGCTCTCCGAAAATGCTCACTCTTGTTATTTCGCAAGCTTCGGAAAAGGGGAAAAAAGCGATTTGTTGTGATTTCTTGTACAATATATGTCCTTTACGCAGTAGGGGACAACGCTCAAAAAACTAAAGGTTCGAAAATTTGTAATTTTGTTATGACAAAAATGATAAAACGTACTTTTTCGAGATTATCACTCCACAGGCATTTGATATTAATGGCAATAATTATGAACAAAATTGTGTAAGCAGTTTTTAATAATGATTTTTTTTCACCAGCTGCTTTTTTTTGAAGTTTAAAGCAACAAATTCAATACAATAAATATTCCCAGAATTACACAAATATGCATTCTTATTACACATAGAAAGGTCCATGCATGCTATACGTATCAACAAATTAAGAAGCGTTCACAGAAGCAGCAATCGCGTTCCAAAATCAGCCGAGTTTAAAAAAGACAGCGTTTGTTGGGAATTCTCGAGAATACATAACCAACTCAGAATCCTACATTATCATGAGCGATGCGATTTCGCCTATGTATTTGTCCTAAAAATATCAAATCTTTATATTTTAGCTCACGACGCTGCTAGCACGGTCGCAAATATACGAAAACACGCTCTTTCAAATGACTGTCATCAGCTAGCGTCGCTTGTCCATTTTTTCTTTGTTCAAGAGCTTTTTATTCAAAAACGAACTGCTGTATCCACCTATTACGTTATATAGGCAAGATATGTGATAATATTTGAAGTAATGGAGACATCAATGTTATACCACGTTCGGTGATCTCTGTTACAATCGACATGAGGAGTCTGGAGGAACAAATCTTAAATCCGCGCTTCTTTTTGCGTACTCTGAAACTCACCTCAGTAGTGAGGGAAAACATTTTTACCTAAAGATTTTATACCATGGGCCGGTGCCACTACAAGACCCCTAAGTCCCGAAGTAGAGTCGTCTTCAGAATTTTTAGATCCCTCCAAGAGCTTCCACATGTTGTTATAAGGACTTTGAGCATGTTTCATTTATTTTCCCTCAAACGCACAGAGCTTTGCAGACAGAAGTACAGTACCTAAGGAACAAAAATATAACATAAATAACATCGCATTCATAACAACTGCAATGCATATGACGATACAATGTCAAGCACATACAACTGAGTTCAATGGAGATACGGTGTGATATACAAGCCAACAAAGTAAAAAAAATATTGCGGGCATTTGTTCTTTACTTCTTTCTCATCCCTGTATGATCATAATCACCGTCTTGTCTCTTTTTTCTCATCGTTACAGTGTGTCATCATCTTGGTGCACGCTTGGCCCGTTTGTCTTCCGAGGTCTTGTCTCGAATAAGCGCCATCGCAACCAAGACATCATAACATATACAATACGCACTTCATGCTTGACTAAGCGCAAGTAATTGTGAAAAGTGGAACAAAATAAGTCCTGGTCTGCAATGAAAAGAATCTCGTAGGGAAGGTGGTCTAAGTCTTTTGGGCGTGAGTGGGATAAATGACAGATAAAGAGTGTTAATGTGGCAACTAATTACGCGCACAATATGGTGTTGTTCTGAACCAGCTAAGTGATAAGTGGGGTCGTGATAAACTTAGCTTTGGAAGCAGTGTGGTCAGATATCTTACGAAAAAGCACGTTGACAGTATGCTTTATGACGCAATTCTAGTGACATGCAAGGAACGGGAATCACGGAATTCTCTTTGTTTGATGTATAAGTCGCTAGGTCTGGCGCACACATCTGCGAGCTTGATGTCGTTGAAGTTACCTTGGACAGGGTGAGGAAGACGTCGGCCACGAGCATTCGCGTGGCGGCGGCCTGAGCCCGGTAGTCCATGAGCAGCATGCCGACGCGCACGTCAGTGGTGCCGCTGTTCGTGGTCGTGTCTCGGCGCTGAAGCGACTCTAGCTGCAAGTCGAAGAGAGCCGTGGTGTGGCACCAGGAGACGCCCACGGCCTCAGCTAGCAGGCTGAGGAAGTGCGCGCTCCGCAGGACGTGCAGTCCGTGCAGACTCTGCGCCTCCTTGGCCCAGCGAGAGGCCATAGCTCCTCTGGCGGCTGCCAACGAAACCTCAGGAACCGTGGTAACGACAATTAATGATGATGCTGATATCCTCTTCCTGTGGGCATTTCCCCACAAGGGAGTATCGGCCAAAAGCTGGGCGGATGATCTTCAAAGGGGCCCTGCAACACTTTTTGAGCATGGTCAGAAAACACCGCTCATGTGTAGTCGAGGTTCCCCAGAACACCCGAGCTAAAAATATAGCGCAGCCCATAGCCTTGAATTTACAATAGGTTCTCAAAGCTGACAAAACATCGCTTTCTCTTTCCTTCATAAATGACGCTACAGGCTCGAAAATCACTGCGACACAAGCCATGTATCCCCGATTGGCTGATTTGAGCATGACGGGCTGGGTCGTTACTGGAGCCGAAGCGTCAGGCCACGACTTGCCTACGCGTGCGCGCGCAATCGCACAGAAGAGCCGTGCATTCAAAGTAAAAACAAAAAAGGAAGAAAGAGAAACTTCTCGGGGTCGCGAGGTGCACGTGACGTATTTTCTCCCCCGTGTCATTCCTCGCAGCTTAGCTTACAGCCCCTTCACCAGGACGAGAAAGTGATACGTGGTATTCAACGTCCCGAAACCCCCACATAATTATGAGTGACGCCACAGTCGAGGAAAATTTTGACCAGCTCGGGCTCTTTACCATGCACTTCAATGTGAACCCACGGGCCAATAGCATTTTTGCCTCCATTACGGGACGAGAAAAGAGAGAGTGCAATTGCAGCGCGTGACCGATTTGTGTAGCTCCTCTCGTTCTGTGCGGAAGTACCGAATATGATTTTGGCAAAAGGAAAATGCTGAGGCAATAAGCTCCTGTAGTGAATCCGTTCCTTGGCTACTTGGAAAACTGTTGCAGGGCCCCTTTGAGATAACGACCTATGAAGCTCAAGAACACCGCATAGATGAAAAAAACAACACATCACAAAAAAATAATTCACACGGCGAATCATACATTCGCCTGAGAGTGCTCGAAAGTGAAAGTCTTCTTATTTTGCTTTGCAACGCCTACGACGCTGGATACAATGCAAAATTGTTTCATCTCGCCCCGCTGCGGTGGTCTAGTGGCTAAGGTATACTCGGCTGCTGACCCGCAGGTCGTGGAATCGAATTCCGGCTGCGGCGGCAGCATTTCCGATGGAGGCGAAAATGGTGTAGGCCCATGTGCTCAGATTTGGGTGCGCGTTAAACAACCCGAGGTGGTCAAAATTTCCGGAGCCCTCCACTACGGCGTCTCTCATAAGCACATCGTAGTTTTGGGACGTTAAACCCCCCATATCAATCAGATTTTTCACCTCACCTGCTTTTAGACTGCATCCGTATCGGCCTATCTTTGTTTAAGTGCTAATGTCATGATGACGCCGTAACGTGATGTTGCGTCGTGACGACGTCATACGTTTACGTCATCACGCGATGATCATTTTTTTGCATCATTCAAGCAGACGCCGCCAACGCAGGATGCCGACCATCAATTTTTGCTTTTTATGAGGCATCTAGGGCCGACAAATGACAAAAATTACTGCGATATGTATAGCTAGTTTTACCTAGAGAAATGCAGCGACAAGCTGTCTTTTTTCGTCAGCGTCATTGGCCCACACCTACCATGGGCATCGGCCAAAAAACGGATGATTTCTTACAAAATTTCAACACACGCATGAATTGTACGACCATCGAGAAATGTAATAATAAATACAACTTAAAAATAAGAATTTAAGAACTTCTTGTTTGATTATTTGGTTGAAAAATCTTTTTTTCAAAAACGAGAGAGACAAGGAAGCGGCAAGTGTGGCTCACAAGTCTAGGACTCCATTGGCCATTTCTGTACGCTCTGCCTGATCCAAGAGACCCTTCTGCGTCTCTAAGTTGGCTCGAACGAGAACGGCCTCCCAGGCCTCCCTTAGTAAGGCATGCACTAGTGGAGTTTCTAGTTTGTGGCCTGGACACGCATTCCCACATATTTTCGGAAAAAGATGCCCCCCCCCCCCCCCCATGGGCATTGTCCGGCATACACCGTCGGCCACATAGCGTGCCATAGTCTCAAGCGCAGATATGTGTTTGTCTGTATCTTTCGGTATTTGCGAGCGTCTCCTATACTCCGAGCTGCGGATGCGAGAGCTGAGATTCTCAAACATTCTGGTCTTGAGAAATTCCGGTGTTTTTTTTTTTTTCAGAGTGTCGTAGAAAATTAACTTTTTATTCTCTCGGGGAGGCCGATCGGACGCAGAGAAGGGGAGGAGGCAGGCGCAACGGTTTCGGTAAATAATCTATGCAATGCAATTTTTTCTAGGTCAATAAATCAAGTGCGAATGGCGCTGAAATTTGACCTGGTTTCATTCAATGTGACCACTCGCGGAACCCTGAAATGCCCCCACGAAACCCCTAGTTCCACTGTGCCCAATTCGAGAATCCATGGATACAGCAGAGTCGCACCTTAACTACTAGACAGTCGTGGTTTTCACACAGGTAGGAGAGAATACCTTTAGTGCATACCGGAGACAGTTTTCCTTCAATGTCATTAAATTTGTTTTAAGTTTTGATATGCCAAAACACGAGTAACCAACTTTTCCCGTCATAAAATTTCAGTCCGTATCAAGGTTGTGTCAGAAAAATAGTAGTTGGTCTTCCGAGTGTTGAGCTATCAGGTTGCGATATCTTGGGAAATTGTGGATATCTTTGTGTTGTCGTGGTCTTTCTTCTGAGATTTTGGTTTCGCCGATGGAGTTCGAGTCAAAGCCAGCGCAAGAAATTCATCGCATCGCTTTTTCCGCGGCTCGTTCTCGAGAACAGGCAAAGAAAGCACTAATCAGTAAGCAATCAGGCTTTCTAGCCATTCTTATTCCTTTTTTGAGGATGCTAGTGATGGTTTCGCTCGCAGTATGTGGCATAGGGGGGCCTTTCTGATTGGACGGCCCGACGCTCAATTTCTCGGCGTGCGTCCCTGTGCACAAAAGTTTGAATTTGCTTTAAGAATGAAGATTCTTGGGTAGCTGCTATTTCAAGTAGTGGAATGATGAAGGATATGTGTAATCGACGGTGCATATATATCGACGGTATATATATATATATATATATATATATATATATATATATATATATATATATATATATATATATATATATATATATATATATATATATATATATATATATATATATATATATAATTAAGAATAAAGGAGCACACGTACGAAAATTGATAATTGTTTACTCTACGTTTCGGCCGTGGCACGGCCTTCGTCAGGATTAACAGAAATACGAGTATGTGGCCGCTTTTATGGGCAGGCATGAACACGTCAGTACAAAACACGTGCGATCAGCATGTGAGTGTCACAGAAATTCTTTTAAACAGCCGTGACTACACTACAAACATTAAAAGCTAATACAATAAACAAGATTGTGGGCATGTAAAAGGCATTTGTAACATTCACCATTCACGACGAGGATCACACATGAAAAAAAAAATTTGTGATAACCTTTAGGAAGTATATTATACGTCAGGGATGCTTCTTTAAATATTTCTCGAAATTTCGGACGTCAGGGCATCGTAGAAAGGCATGACACTTTTCCTACGCATTCGTTAATGCCGGATAACAGACTGTTGAACTTGTGAATCAAGAACGATTCTCGAATTTCGCGATCATGGTGCGATTTGAAGCCAGATTCTAATAGTGTTACCATAATCTTGTCAAACGAATGACCTGGTAGATGACAATGCTTGGACAATGGAAGATGTGGCAAACTGTTTACGTGTGATTTGTGGTTGTTGAAACGGATGCGAAAAGATGTCTCGGTTTGACCGATGTATTGCATGTGGCAGATTGAGCATTCAAGTAAGTAAATGATGTTGCTGCTATCGCAGTTTAAGTCCCCTTTAATCCTAAGTGAAAAGTTAGATGCCGTGCTTTTAGCAACAGTTGCAGTGGTCATGTGCGCACAAACTTTACATCGCGTTTTTTTTACAGGGGTGACAACCAACGGGAGCAATGAATCTAGTCTTGGAAGAAGTTACCATGTCGCGCAAGTTCCTTGATCTCCGATATACAACCCGCGGTGAATCAGTGAAGATGTCCTTACGCCGATAGCTCTGTGTCAGTATGTTGTAATGGTTTCTGAGTATATGCGACATGTTAGGAATAGATGCAGAATGCGTCAGAACGAGGTTGGTTCGGGAAGGTGGCGCTAATCGCTTGTCTTTACTGATGAGCTCTTTCCGATCGAGACATTTGGCCCGTTGGAGAGCGTCGTCAATTATTTGTGAAGGATAATTTTGTTCGGTTAATGCTTTACGGAGCTGGTCGCAGTTGCGAGTGAAATCCCTGTTGTCCGAACAAATTCTTTTAAAACAGATAGCTTGGCTACAGGGGATACTTGTTTTGCAGTGTTTGACATGGCTACTTTTAAAATGAAGATATCTTTGTCGGTCAGTGGGCTTCCTGTATAGGTTTGTCGTTAGTTTACCATTGCTTAAAGCTACATTGACGTCAAGGAAGTTTATGGTGACTGGTGAATAAGAGTGGGAAAAGGAGATGGATGGTTCTACTTTGTTAAAGTCTGCAATGAAAGAATGTAATGCCGCTTCACCATGGTGCCAAATTAAGAAAATGTCGTCAATGAAGCGTTCGTAATAAAGTGGTTTAAGGTCACGAGTGGCGAGAAAGTTATTTTCTAGAATGCCCATGAAGATGTTCGCATAATTGGGTCCTATTTTTGTGCCTATCGAGGTGCCGCTGGTTTCAACATAATGTTCACCGTTAAATTCAAAGTTGTTAAGCTCGAGTATCAGTGATAAAATAATGCCCAAGGTGGAACCGTCGATGGGTTTGTCATTTACCAAGTCATTGTATGCTTGGAGTACAGAACGAATCCCGTCCGCATGGGGCATATTTGTGTACAGTGACACAACATCTAGTGTGACCAGAAGAGCCTCACTCGGAACACGCATATTTACAATGTCACGCAGAAAATGATTAGTGTCCTTGACATGCAGTGTCCTTGTCATGCCTTTCTACGATGCCCTGACGTCCGAAATTTTGAGAAATATTTAAAGAAGCATCCCTGACGTATAATCTACTTCCTAAAGGTTATCACATATTTATTTTTTTCATGCGTGATCCTCGTCGTCAATGGTGAATGTTACAAATGCCTTTTACATGCCCACAATCTTGTTTATTGTATTAGATTTTAATGGTTTGTAGTGTAGTCACGGCTGTTTAAAAGAATTTTTGTGACACTCACATGCTGATCGCACGTGTTTTGTACTGACGTGTCTATAGCCAGATCTATGACGTGACGTCATAGATCTGGCTATCTTTCGAGTCGGAGAGCCATGTTGCATAATGTCGACTCGTACGAGGCTGGATGCCCCGCCGCGGTGGTCTAGTGGCTAAGGTACTCGGCTGCTGACCCGCAGGTCACGGGTTCGATTCCCGGCTGCGGCGGCTGCATTTCCGATGGAGGCGGAAATGTTGTAGGCCCGTGTACTCAGATTTGGGTGCACGTTAAAGAACCCCAGGTGGTCAAAATTTCCGGAGCCCTTCACTACGGTGTCTCTCATAATCATATGGTGGTTTTGGGACGTTAAACCCCACAAATCAATCAATCGTACGAGGCTGGATGTCAAAGCGGAATTAAGGGAGGGAGGGCTGTCTAAGAGAAAAAGGAAAAGATCGGCGAACTGTAAGATACTGCCGAAGCTTTGCTCAATTCTGGCTAAATTGTGACAAACTTGGATGATGGTGCACAACGCTGAATGAAGGTGATTCTTTTTTGCTGACGACTCATGACGTTTGTGGTCAAAAGTGCCATATCAGCCTCCAGACGGTAATTGCAATATGGAGGGTGAGGGGTGTGGTATGACGTTTGGCGGGGTTCGCAAAAATCTGTCACGAAGTCCACTTGCAGTGCGCGGGTTGCACGTTGCCGACCTCCCCTATTCCTACACAGTAATACAGTTTTGCACCTAACATTTTTCCGCGCTATAGGAATGCCGTTTTGTTATGCTCGATATCTGTACTGTAATGAGGAACGTCGCAAATGAACTCATGTGTTGCCCCAGCGGTGCTACTTCGTAACGAGAGGGGAGAGCTATCCTTCTCTACTCTCTTGACCGACTTTGTAGACGTGAAATAGCGCACGAAAGACTTCCTTCTGTAGCTTTCCAAGTTCACAAGCCCCCGTTCGAGGTACACGTATTCATTAAACTCCACTCACTTCTCGCTATACGTCATTTTTATTGGCTATGGTAAGTGTTCCGCCCGCATGAGCGCTGGCGGCGACTTCGAGCGCGCGCGTCGGTAATGTGGCGAGCATCTCCAGCGCCAGTTCGACCACTTCTGGCGCCCAAGCACCGTCGACTGCTCGCCGTCCCAACTGGCCCGACGAGATGAGCAGTCTCAAAGATACTCTGCAAGGGACAGTCAGGGACTGGACCGCCCGACGTGAAACCAGCGTTCGTGTGGTCGACGAACTGGTAATTGGACGACTTGTTGAACAGCGGCCACGACTCGCCATCCACTAATTTCGGTAGAGACCTGCGTGTTGCCACCATCACCATTGTCATCACCTGCCTGTTAACCTCTTCGTCAGAACATGTGATCTCTCATCACATTATCGAGTCACTCATCGACAAAGTTTGTGACGTTATTACGTGCATCGATCTATTTTTTTCGTGAGGTTGTTCCTGCGTTCATATTAAACCACTTCTGCATTAATCAGACGTGGCATGCTTTGCGAGGACTCATCCCACTAGTACTCCACCCACTCTTCATAAGAAGACAAAAGTCTATTTCACCGGAAAGATGAAGCAACGAATGCAACAGAAAAAAAGTGGGAACTTATGCGAAGTGGGGTTAGCTGCTAACTCTATTAAGTCTGATAACGCGTAGCTCTATAAAGCGCTGACACAAGGGAATACGGCTGCTCCAATGAGAGATGTGGTTTTTGCGCTTTCTGGCGCTTCAACGAAAAGTAAGCGGTGAGGCCGCAGCACAGAACTAGCTAGGAGTCGTCCGCGGATGCTGTCAAAACAGGGAGCGTTACCACGTCCTTTTCCCTAACGAATTCAGCGCAGGGTTGCTAGCCCAGTTTTGGGCTTGTAGGGGAGGGGGGTGCAATAAAACTAGCGCTAATTGCAAAAGAACGGAACGAAACAAACACGTTAACACAAATACTAAGCACAGTGGTGTTTGTGTCCCTTCGGTGACTTCCTGACAAAAGTACCAGTGAATCGGACACTCAACAGCGGACTACATGTACTGGGTGTTTCAGCTAAAACGCACGAATGAATAATTATGCATGAGCGCTACGCGTATTCAACTAGCACAGTATTGTTTCCAGCCATGTAGATCACGTCAAAATTGCCCGGAATATAACGAAAATTGCTTAATGAACCTTTTTCAACAGTGGCTCCAGGGACAAATCTTTTATACTACACTTGTAGCGCTTAACCAGATATGATAAAATTTTCAATCTGTGGTACGATAACTACGCGCTGATTAATTTCTTTTCAGCCGTTGTCTAGAGTGGGCAATCCGCCGCGGAAGTCTAATGGCTAAGGTACTCCATCTGAGACGTGCAGGCCACAGGGTCGATCTGTGCCATAGCGGCCGCCTTTTCGATGGGCGTGAAAATTCTTGAGGCCCGTGTGCTTAGATTTTACCCTAGGTGGTCGAAATTCCAGAAGCACAATGGTGCCTCTCGTAACCATGCGGTGGTTTTGGGACGTTAAACCCTAACATTTTTTTTTATTAATGCCCATGAAGCTGCGGCAAAAGTTGATATAGGGACAGGAGCAGCCGCTAGAGACTCCTCCGCCCTCTCGGGAGCATCGGCGAGGCCCCTGCGCTGCAATCGTACGGCTCGCGCCGGAACTGTTAAACGTGATTAAATTTACCTGTGGTGTTGTTCGCTCCAGTACACCTAATAACCAAACTGTTATTAGTGCGCATGTGCCCACTAGTGCATAAATGTTAACGCTCAACGCACTGTCTGCGAATTCGGGATGTAACCACGAGCCCGCAAGCTCGGGCAATAAACGCTTTTGTTTTCTCCATCGGAACCCTTGTCCTGTCTGTATGTGGACGAAACACAACACTGGCGACGAAGGTTGGTTGGTTGGTTGCGAAACTTTATTGAGGTCCTGCAAGGCGCGCGTCAGCGCGCAGCGGGCGTCTCCCACGTCGGGACCGTTAGGCCAAGCCTATCGGCCGCTCCGCGGGCCTGCTGGACGGCCCAAAGTTGGTCGGCCAGGAGGGAGCTGCGAAGGGCCGCCTCCCACCTGACCGATGTAGTGTTGGGGTTAGTGTACATTGCCTTGCACTCCCAGAGCATGTGCGCCAGCGTGGATACATCCCCACATTCGGGGCAAGCGTCATTGGGGAACACGTCAGGATAAATAGCGTGAAGGGATCTCAGGTTAGGGTACGTGTCGGTCTGCAGTAGTCTGAGCGTAAGGGCTTGTGGCCTATTAAGATTTGGATGAGGGAGTGGATATAGTCTCCGCGCGAGGTAAAAATATTTTGTTATTTCGTTGTACGTGGCAGGCGCGTCCCTGTTTTCCGCAACCCCGTTGGCCCCGAATCGTTGCCCGGAACCCGCGCGGTCGGTAAGTGCGCGCGCGGCCTCGTGGGCAGACTCGTTGAGGTTGGGGGGAGCGCCTTGGACCTGTCCAACATGTGCAGGAAACCAAATCAGTACGTGGTGCTTGATGCCGTCGCGGCCACCACTTTGGAGCACGCGCAGGGCTTTCTTGGAGATTACACCACGCTCGAAAGCGCGAATAGCTGACCTAGAGTCACTATAGATGACCTCCCTCTCACCTTCCAGGATGGCCAGGGCGATGGCCACTTGCTCGGCAACCGCCGGATCGTCAGTGTGAACCGATGCGCAGTTGGTGATTTGTTGTTTGGAGTCGACGGACGACTGCGGAGAAGGCGCGGCTCCCACGGTACGCGGCCGCATCGACAAAGCTGACGCCGTGCTCCTCACTGTGAATCTGCTTGAGAAGAGTGGCAGCTCTAGCCCGTCGCCTACCACGATTGTGCTCGGGATGGACATTCCTCGGTATCGGTGCCACGGTGATGAGGTCACGAATCTCACGGGGTACCTGTCTCATCTTCTCGTCCACTTCAGCCGGAGAGTGACCGAGCTCTCGGAGTATATGTCTGCCGGTCTGGGAGCTCGAAAGGCGCGCGAGCTGGGCCCGCTCCTGCGCTTCGGCAATCTCCTCCAACGTATTGTGTACTCCGAGCTGGAGCAGGCGCTCGGTGCGCGTCCTGATCGGGATACCGAGGGCCCGCTTGGTAATCTTTCTGAGCAAGACGTTGATCTTGTCACGCTCGGCACGCTGCCAATTGTGCATGGCCGCGACATATGAAAAGTGGCAGAGCACAAAGGCATTGACCAGGCGGATTAGGTTGTCTTCCTTGAGGCCTTGGTAGCAGGTTGGCCACCCGCCGAACCAGCCGAACCGCGTTATCCGTCTTGGCGGCGAGCTTGAGTATAGTCTTGCCGTTGGAACCATTGGACTCGATGGTCATGCCGAGGACCCGAATGGAGTCAACTCTGGGTATTGCACTGCCATCTCCGGTGTAGAGCTTGATATCACTCTTCGAGATCGGCTGCCAGTTTTTGGGCTTGGGCCCTCGCCTAGTGGGTTGGTAAAGGAGAAGCTCGGACTTGCTTGGGGAACACATCTTCCGTGGTGTCTATGGCCTCCTGCAGGGAGCGCTCGACTTGCCCGTCGCTGCCACCTGTGCACCAAATGGTAATATCGTCCGCGTAAATTGTGTGGTTAATGCCTTCGATACATGAGAGCCTCTTGGACAACCCGACCATGACAAGATTGAACAGGGTGGGCGATAGCACTGACCCTTGTGGCGTGCCGCGCGATCCCAGCTCGATCTCCTCGGAGACAAGGTCTCCCACACTGAGGGTGGCTCTCCTACGGGTCAAGAACGAGTTGACATATTTGTAGAATCTGACTCCAAGGCCGAGCTCAGCAATCGACCGCAACACGAAAGAGTGAGCAACATTGTCGAAGGCTTTCTGTAAATCGAGGCCGAGAATGGCCCGCATGTATCGAGTGTTGCAGTCGATGACTTGGTGCTTGAGCAGCTTCATAGCGTCTTGCGTCGAAAGCTTGGCCCGAAAGCCAATCATGGCGACGAAGGTGGCACCAGGAAAATGAAGAGTAGCTAGCAGGTTGGTAAAGAACCGACAATGAGTTCTGCAGGGAGCTGGATTAGATGGAGTCATTAGACGTTACTGCAAGCGACTGCACAATACACAAAGAGAGGTTGACCTCCTTTTTGATTGTGAACAAGGTTCCAGATGGCGACAAGGTACACGCATTCCTCAGCATCATCTGACCACATACGTATGGGTTGTTGATGTCGTTGGCTGCACCGAAACTGCCGTCGAAAAAAGTTTCGAGCAACTGTAGAGCCTCTTAGATGCTCATCTTGCCCCAAAGACGTCCATAATCGGGAAATGAGCAAAATTTTACCATCGAGCACAGCATGAAGGTGAGTCTCTGCCCGAATATGTTGCTGAACTTCGAAATTTGCCCCATAGTTGTCGATTTGGAGCTAATTCGGACGAAACGTTGCCGCGGGACTGTTTTGTTTGTTGGCTACTGCGGGAAGAGGAGCAACGAGTACTCTTTACCGAGGACGACAAACTCGAGTTCTCGAAAGCAGTCGAGCGCACCCTTGCCAAGAAGGCAGCGCGGAAGAATGTCCCCGAGACTACAGTCGTAGAGTCAATTGCCAGACAGCTGCGTAGTATGGAGGGAGACGGCAATGGTGACTCTGCTGAGCTGTATGAGGCGCAAGCGATTGCCGGTAAGCAGTTTGCTGCTGGTTTGTTATCGCTGCGGGTCTCCGAGCCACACTCATTCAGTATGCCCTCACGGAAATAATACGTGCTATAAGTGTTAAAAGAAAGAGCATAATAAGAGGGCCTGTGGCAGCAATGGGCAATATTGTGGCGGGTATTGGCATAAATGGAGACTGAAAAAGCTGAAAGTGGTGACACAAGTGCCCCCCATAGACGTTTCGGAACAGGTGGCTTCCGGCCGCACTCTTATTTTTGTGGGACTCAAAATAGAGAGAGCAATGATGGAAATGGAACTTGGCACGGAAACCACGGTATCTATCATGCCTTACAAGCAGTTCAAGCAGCAGTTCCCTTCAGCCAGATACGGACCAACCGACATCGTCCTGCGCCCCTATTACCGAAGCACTCGTCCAACCTTGCGGTGTGGCGGTCGTCAATGTGCAGCACGGGAACAGATGGCGAAACTACCACTCTACCTGGTCGATCAAGCGGGACCACGACTGCTAGGACATGAATGGCTGCGCACAGTATGACTAGACTGGAACCAGATTTGGGGCGTCAACCATGTTTCAAGGTCAGTGTTCGACTTGTCCTCACGAATGAAGGAGAGGCTAGATGCGTTGCTCGAAAGTACGAAATGCTGTTTAATGATGAGCTAGGAGTTATCACATACGAAAGGGTCGAGCTGTTCTTCAAAGCCGACCGCCGGCCGAGATTCCTAAAAGCACGGAATGTGCCATTCGCATTGCAGTCAACTGTAGGAGCAGAGATAGAAAAATTGGTTCAGCTGGGAATACTTACACCTGTGAATACATCAGAATATGTTACGCCCGCCATGCCAGTGATAAAAAAAAGAAGCATACGCCCATGTGGGTATAATAAGACAACGATAAACCCCTCTCTGTATATCACACCCTGCCCGTTGCCTAAAATCGACGACCTATTAGCTGCGTTCACCGGGGGAATTCATTTTACCAAGATTAACCTTAACAGGGCACACCAACAAGTACTCATGTCCGAAGAGTAGAAGGAGTACTTGGCTTTGAACACGCAGAAAGCGCTGTTTGCCGCCAAGAAGCTACCTTTCGGAATAGTATGATGACCAAGTGTTTTTCAAAAAATAATTGACACAATGCTGAAGGGCCTAAATGGAGTTTGCTATTATCTAGACTACATCTTAATCACAGGAAGAAATGCTGAAGAACACCTGATAAACCTAGGCGCACTCTTGAAACGTTTGCTGGACCGAGGTGTTAGAATAAAGAAAGAAAAATGCACGTTCTTTCAAAATCAGCTACACTCCCTGGGACACACAATTAGTGAGGCAGAAATATCTGGCTAACTGGGAAAAATTAAAGCAGTCATAACCGACAAACAAGCAGCAACTACAGTCTTTCCTAGGTGTCATGAATTATTATGGAAAGTTTGCACCTCAACAGTTGCTGCACCCTTTTAGCAGCTTTTATGGAAAGACGCACCTTGGTGCGGAGACGACTGCTGCCGAGAAGCGTTCAACGAAATTGGAAGAATCTTGTCATCGCCGCAGGTGCCGGCTCATTACGACCCGGATCGACCATTAGAGCTTGCATGTGACGCATCGCAGTATGGGGTATAGGTGCTGCGCTCTGTCATGTTTTTGAGGACGGCAAATCTCGGCCAGATGCTTTTGCTTCCCTCACGCTTTCCGAGACAGAGAAGAAATATATCCAGCTTTAAAAAGAGGCGTTGGTCATAATATTTCGCATAGAGAAAGTTTTACTGCTATATTTATGGCCGAGAATTCACTTTAATAACTGATTATAAGCCTTTACAGCAAATTTTGGGACCGCAGCAACAGGTATTCCGCATATCGCGGTTGCGCGCCTACAGTGGTGACGTAGTCGGCATACAGATGTGACCTTCTCTTTAAAAAGTCATCCGATAACACAGAACCTTATTTTCACTCCCATTTGTCGCTATACCATGTGTGAAGGACGAAACGTAGGAAACCGAAGAGACTTTCTATTCTTTGCGGCTGCCTCTCTAACAGTGTCGAGCAAAGGAATCACGCATGCCACAAAGCAGGATAGCGATCTGGCGAAAGTAAAAGAATGCAGAAGCAAAGGTTGGACAATGTTTATTACTAATGATCGACTGAAACAATAATTCGCCAGACGCAATCAGCTCACATTGCATCAAGGATGCATTTTGCTGGGAACGCGAGTAGTCATTCCCGCAAAGGTGCAGAGAGCAGTTCGGGACGAGTTACATCAGGGTCACCCAGGTATAATTCGCAGCAAGGCACTCACACGTAGTTACATCTGCTGGCCGTTCATCGAGGGGGACCTTGAGCGTATGGTGCAGTCATGTGAAGATTGTCAAGAACAGCGCATGCAGTGCCCCTGCAAAGCTCTCTTGCACCCGTGATCGTGGCCCTCATCGCCGTGGTAACGCATACATATATATTTTGCAGGACCATTTCAGCAGTCAATGTTTCTTATAGTGGTCGATGCTCACTCGAAGTGACCAGAAGCTTGTCCCACGGTGAGGAGGGGGGTAATAATTGCGCACGTGGCAGCCGCTTTTTCGTTGAAGTTTTTTTTTTCTTTCCAGTAATATTAGTGATACCATGCTACCATCGCCTAACGTCCATTATGGTCACCAGCAGCCTGTTCAAGCAACTTTCGTATGTGAGCAGGCTTTGAAAATTCCTTGAACTTACATTTCGGGGCGCTAAAAACGCCAAGCGTTACGCGGCCATCACGTGGTATTCCTGTATATCGTGCACTTTAAACAAAGGCTGAAAAAAATAGGCAGCGCAGTCATCTTACCACTAAAAATTTTATTCCTTCTTGCTAAGCACTACAAGTTATGTATTGTGTAGTTTTCTCTGGTCCCTACTTGAAAGGTTCACTAAGCGATTTTTGTTAATTTCCGAGCGGGGCGGATCAAAAAAAATATTCTGACGTGGTCTACATGGCTTAGAACAATACTGCGCAAACTGCAGAGAGGTAGTACTCATTCATTTTCTCTTACTTGGAACTTTTTAGCGGAAACATCCCGCACGCTGTCAAACTTGAATCTACATTCCACTCACCCGTTTTTTGCAAAGTTGGATACCATGGTCATCATCCGGTAGGACATGGCTCTGTCTTCGTCTGTTGCCAAATACGGGTACAAGTACGGATATCCAAACAACATCGGCACTTCATCTCCATGTGTTGCCTTCTTTCCGGAAAACGGGGAAAAGGATGGTCTGGGCGTGTACTGCATGTAGTATACTCTCTTCCCCGTGGCGGCTATATCATTCCCGAAAGCAGCGACTGGACAACGGGACATGGTGTCACCGATCAAGTCAATCCACCCGCGGTAGTTGGGTGCATTGAGGTCGTACAAACTGCCCAGGAAAGAAATGACTAAGTTGATCAGACGGATCTTGACGTTCCCGAACAAATAGGGGAACACTTCTTTCAGCGTGTCCGCCGTGATATTTTTCTGCGTGCCTACAAAGCTCGGCATGAGCAGTTCGAAGAATGCTCGCCCTTCTGTCGCAGCACTGGAAATAAGCGTGTCGCGGGCTCGGGCCTTTAGGAATCGCCTCTGGAGCGATTTTACATCACTCGGAAACAGGGGTTCCTTTATGACCGGCATCAGGTACAGGCCAACGCCCTTGGTGGCATCCAAGATCTCTGCCGCACTGCGGTTTCGGAGGCAGCGGGCGGTGTCGTCGACGCTGGCCAACTCGCAGCCGGCTTTGGTAGCCACATTGATGAAGGTGTTTCGCGCGTCTTGCCCTTTGTTCTTTGGTAACGGGGTGTACAGTGAGCCGCTCATCAGGAAAGCCCTCTGGTAAGGACCGTACTGGGACATCATGGGGCTCACCATGTACATGGAGCTCGTGATGGCGCCCGCGCTCTGGCCACCGATCAGGATGCGGTCGCTGTCGCCACCGAAGCGGTGAACGTTGTCTCGGACCCATCGGAGCGCCAGCAGCTGGTCGTACAGCGCCATGTTGCCCACTATGCCACGGTCCGTTCCCGAGTTGAGGAAACCGAACGAGGTCAGCCGGTAGTTCGGCATCACGACGAGGACGTCTCCCAGGCCGGCCAGGAAGCGTCCGTCGTTGAAGTCGTAGCTGTTGCCACCACTGACGAAGGAGCCGCCGTAGAGCCAGAACACGATGGCGCGGCGGTTCTCCGGGCTCAGAAGAGGTCTCACGCAGGAACCTGGCACCCAGACGTTGATGTGCAAGCAGTCTTCGGTGGTGTTGGCGGCGCTGATGATGTACTCGCGACTTAAGTGAGTGTCTGTCTGGGTGCACGATGTTCGCGGATACGTGGCGTTGAACAAGCCACACACCCGTGGTTTGGCGCATCGGGGCTCAGCGAAGCGTCTCTCCCCGGTGGGCGGATCGCCGAACGGAATGCCGTAGAAGGCCACCGAGCTGTACGACTTGTCCTTGATTTCAAACTGAAGCAGCCTTCCCAGGGCGTAGCCGTGGTCCGTGCTCGCGACGAGACAGCCATTTGGAGCTCCAGTGTAGGAATTCGAAATGATTTTGATGACCAGAAAGACCGCGAGGCCAATGAGCAGGCAGACGCTAAGAAGGGCGGGCAATCGCCTGCAACAGCAATATTGAAAATGAGTCGAGTGGGCTCAAGCGACAGAGGGTGGTAATGACCGTTATTTAGAAAATGAAGCATTTGAGCGTGATTGCATATGCACTCCTTCTGCTTCGCGCCTCAATCACCCAGAAACCTTGCCGCAACCACATGTCACTTTGGCGCTGAGCAAAGTTTTGTTCGACCACTATAGCTTTCCGAGTAGAGCAATCCCTAATGCAGTGTTTCGTTCTGTTGGCCATGAGTACATCATCAAAATACGTAAATCAACCAGTAACTGCAAGGTTCAAATATGAAAAAGGGGAGCTATATAGGAAGTACTACTTACGTAGAAAAAGTTACGCGCGGTAGACCGCAACAACAAAAAAGAAGTAGTAGTAGTAGTAGTAGTAGTAGTAGTAGTAGTAGTAGTAGTAGTAGTAGTAGTAGTAGTAGTGAATCTTCTTGAAGAAAATGAGAAAGGCACTGATTTTTGGCGCATTGCCTTGTAGGGGTGGGGAAAGGGGATAAAAAGAATAGTATGAAGGTATAGAGGAGCGAGCACTCGGTGTAAAGGAGCGACAAAAAGAAGAGAAAAGCGATGGGAAAGATGGGGGAAACAATTGAAGGCGTTCGAGGGCGGGGCACCGCTCGGCCAGAGCCACATGGCGTTAGGAGGACGCGAATGACACAACCATTCAGCACAGAATCCACCAAGTGAGTTGAACATGAAGTTAAAAATTCGCCCTGCATCTGCTTGTTAATCTGCAAATGTCGTCAAAAGACGATAGTCTTGCGTGTGGAGAGAGTGAACAAAACATTGTTTTGATGTTCTGCGCAAGAAAATTGGTGAATGGTATTCTGGAGGCGCTGCGTCAGAGTGCCTCGAGCGTGCAGCGGAGGGGAACAAGCGCATCAAGTCACGTCACACGTGAGACATGAGCGCTATCTGGCAGTTTAATTGGAAAACGAAGCACGTGGCTCTGAGACGGGCGTGTGCGCTCGTCTCAGAGGTGATAAGATGTAGAACGCGAGGCGACGGGTAGGCGCCCCACCGTGTCGTCTCAGCAAAGCGTTGGAAACACTCGCCTTTTCGTGCAAGCGTTGCATGGTCAGGGAAGCGTGATAAACGCTACGGTCTTATGTATGTATATTCTAGTAAAATACACACATACAGAATATATACGTGTTGTTATGGTGCCTGAGATATGCGCAATAATTGCTTTTTGATTGACAATCGCACAAGTATGAACGCTGAATCTTGAGTAACATTGGTGGGTGCTGCGGATGGGGTCGGCCGTTAGGGGCATCGGCTGGTGCCATTTAGAGTGCCCAAAACCGTTAAGAGTGGACGGACAGACAGACAGAGACAGACAGACAGACAGACAGACAGACAGACCGGCAGACCAAAATTTTTGCGTTGAATGGCCCCAAGAAAGACTATCGTTTTTAATATACAGACTCTAGAGAAAAAGCTACCCATAGGGCCCGTGCATTAGAACTATAACCACTCGGGTGCTGCCATGATGCAACGATATTTGGCTTTCGGGTGGCGTTCACTCGCCTTCGCCACTGTATCCTGGCATTCGTTTCTTCTGTGTCGGGAATCTGTTGCGTCGGTGTAAGAGTGTGTCACATAAAGTCGGGTTGTTGGCTCATGGCATCAAAAAACGCGGACGATACGGCACTGCTCACGACTCACCCGGCGAGAGCGAGCCGGCGCAATTGGCCACGTTTATGTTGATACGGTACAGAGATGGTGGCGCCATCTAGCAAACAAACCTGCAAATGCTTCTTTCCGCGCGCAGTAAATTGCATAAATGGCCATGGTATCTTTCCCTAAAGCAGTTGATATAAACATCACAAAATTTAGGTCCGTCTGAGGTTTATGAGCACGCTATACCATCATTTATATTGCGAGAATTTGAGTATTTTTGATCGCAATTTCGAACGCATCTTTAAGTACTGTAAGGGCAGTAATGATAACGTTCCAAGATATCAGCGCTGTAGTGTTTATAGCCTTTCCGACCCGGCTTGTTCTCTTATGGAGTCGAAACAATGATCAACGAAGCTAGTACCCCCTTCGTCAAGCTCACACTCACGCATACTTGCGCGCCTCTCACTGGTGACCTCTTTCTACCGAGACTGGCCCTCGCACACCTTGGCGGGCTGCAGCCCTTCCTCTCCTGCAGAGTCCCACTCTCGCCGCGCCAAAAGACCCCGTGACCAGTGCTACGCCAACGGACGGGGAAGCCTCTACTACCCGACATGCTGATATAGTTGTAATGCTGCTGGACTGCTGACCCCCAGCTCACGGTAGCGAGTCCGGGCCGTATTTCTGGTGTATGCAAAAAAAAATGCTTGAGGTTCATGTACATTGATTTAGGTGCACGTTAAAAAAGCAAGGTGGCCGAAATTTTCGGAGCCCTCCACCACGGCGTCTCTCATGATCATATCGTGGTTTTGGAACGATGAAACTCAAAATTATTATTATTATTATTATTATTATTATTATTATTATTATTATTATTATTATTATTATTATTATTATTATTATTGAGCTACCTCTCCTGTACGTGTACGAACGCCCTACACAAATTTACACAAAACATTGCGGGCACTTTTTTGAAAAAACGACCACATCTACCCTACCATAATCCCGAGTGCTTAAGGGATTATAAAGATAATTGTCCGGGTCTCGAGCACTGTAGAAATTTTTCGTGAGCAAATCCGATAAGACGAAACGGCGAGTCACGATATCAAAGGTTGGCTGGACTAACGTATCAGCTTTTGTCGAGCACTTTGGGGGAAAAAATCTGTTAGATTTTCAAGAGAAGTTTGTAAGAATGGACAAGTTTGTTAAGCTAGATTCAGACGCGAGGGCAAAATCCCTCTGCTCCGCGGACCGAATAGAAGAATTAGTTTATTCCGGCGCAGCAGCGGACACGTCGCATTCACACTCGTGCGTACTCTCGACTTTTCTTGGCACTGAAGGGAGAGCTACGGAGCCGATTCACTTGCGTCCTACCGCTAGTGAAGGTAGTTCCAAAGTAGCGCCTGTATTTTCAACGTGAAATATACATGTTCCACCTTTATTTTCTACGTGGAGCTATTTGAGAAAAGACGCAGCTGACACCAGTGAGATGTTGGTATTTCTTTTAATTGGTCTGTTGTGACTTCGCGTTTTTGAAAGCGTGATAAAGACCCACCTCTTTACGTGCACCTGAAACGCTAAACGGCGTCTGCGCCTACATGAAACGCTGATGGTGAGCCCCCGTCACTTTCCACAGCGTTACGAGACGAGCGCCAAAACGGACTACGTCGCAAGGTGCTACATGTGCCGAAGCTCCGCCTCCGTAGCTTTCCCTTCATTGCCAAGAAAAGTTGTCGCTGAGTATAAAACACGTGGCGGCTGCCTGCTTCCTAACCACGCCAATCCGACCAATGTTGACACATTTGACGCTGAATTCTCTCGATTGAGAGCAGACGACCATCAAACAGACAGATCGAAATAGCGGCGACACCTTTCCATCCGTGCCGCGAGCGGATGAAGCGAGAACGGCAAGTTTCGATGACGCGCACGTCACGTGATGCACCGTCTGCTGCGAAAATTCCGCCTTCGTTTCTTCGTGCGAACCATTTTTAAGGTCCAAATTTAAAGCAATGCAAAAGGTGGAAACACCAAAGAGGACCCCAGGACAAGGCTAGCGCCATGCCCTATGGTCTTTGTCTTCTGGTTCTGTTTCTAGCTCTGCTTTGAATGTGAAATTTTACCGCACACACATTGCATCACCGATGAACTTGGATAAAGGCCGAAAGAATAGGACATTATTGAAGTCTTCCAAGTGATTCCTTTTGCATCTCACGGGAACGTGGAAAGTTGTTTTGTGAACATCTTGAAGATGTTCAAGGGCTAACTCCGGTAATTTTTTACCATGTCAGGATAATAGTGGTTTTATGTTCCCGAGACACTCTTACCAACCGCCCTGTTGCTAAAATGCTCCACAATATTGAAAAAAGTTTTTACTTAGCGAAAATTGTAATACCGAAGCCAAAACCAATTTGAGTGCGCTTCTACGTATGACGTGAACATTTGCCCGCACCTGTCTGATTTTGCATAATGCCCGCCAGGTGGCATTACTTGTCCATGCCGTTCACCGTGATCGGCTAAAACGGATTACGCTGTTACGGTGACGATATGGCAAATCATGTGTGGCTCACAACACAACACCACTTTCACATATCGCACGCCCACCGACACGGAAAAAGAAATCGCACGCTCAGCCAATGAAGCAACAAGCGCCTAATTTCTTCCTGAAGTTGGCGCGCTGTTACTAGAACACAACCAAGGAAGCGTCGGCCAAACCTGCACAATCCATAGCAGACAAGCAGACGCTGCAGTGTCACGTCAGTTCCATCACATTCACCAGGTAAAAGTCATCGTCACGCGCACAATGTTGTCATTATTTCTGGCAAGAGGGTGAGCGTTTCGATGCAAGCTATTGAATTTACTTGAAAAGGATCTGCGAAACTCTCAAGTTTGCCCGATTCCGCATGAATGGCGAAAACATGCAAGTGAACACACCTAGTGAATTTCATCGAGCGTCAACTGAGGAGCTGTTGAAGGCGCTCAGGTATACGGTTAATTTGCTTATCATGCGCCCGCTTAGCTTGAGGCTTACCAGCGGCAACAGGGGGGGTGCCTGGTCTCTGAACGCGGAAACCGAGAGACGCCGTCGCTGGTCTTGAGCCCGTGGGACGCGTCTGTGTTCTCCGGGAGAACGGCAGCCATGACTAGGTGTTTTCTTCTTCTGCGTGCTGTCCTTTCGATCTCTCCAAATATGGGTGATACCCACGTGACGAATGCGCCCTCTCGGTGACAAACTAAACTTCACTAGCTAAAGATGTCGCAATGAACGATAATTTATTAGTGTGGTATTACGAGGGAAACAGGTACTAGTAATGTTTACAGTTCGCTACAAACTCGTTTTTTTTTCTGGTTAGGCAAAACATAAGTTCATTCATCTCATGTGCCCAAGAAACTGCTGGTGTGCATGGGCCACACGATTTGGGCAAATCTCACAAATGACTAATTGTCCACTAAATAGGAAGGGAGCGCAAAGGTGGTACCAATTCAGATTTATGGATTATACTGTTTTTATTGGAAGAATTTACCTTCTACTCGGCCAATTTTCTTCTGTTTGGTTGGTTGGCCTCAAGGAGGTTTAAAAAAGATTTCTGCAATGCTTTGCCAGCAGAAGTGAAGGCACCTCTTGCCCTCCAAAGATCTCAGAAATAGGCTATTTTCTGGTAGTGCCCACTAGACATCAAGTGACTTTGATTTCTTAGTCTGAAGACTACGTTACATATGAAGGAAAATATAGTTGTTTGGAAAGAAATATTCCGCAGAGACGAGTATCGGTGACTTATTCGCTAATTAACTTTGCCCTGAATGAAAGGTTTACTAAAAAACTAGTAACACAAGGACGCACTTTGAATTCTATCTGACCTGAAAAGGTTGCCACGTTAAACTTGTTGGGCGTGCGACGAAAACGCTTCTTCTCAAACGCCGAACGCCAACGGTTCATCATGCCCCTTGTAAGATGGCTGCCGCAGCCGTCATCTTACGGTTGGCACGGCTTTAGTCGTGTGCAAGAATTTCCCCTCCAGCAATTTTTTTTAAACCCCTTTGATTAGCCCTTAGATGTCTGCCGCAGCCCACAATGGGGGATCGGCCATGAAACGAACAGTACCTTTAACAAAGAATTATTTTACTAGCTAAATACGTTTAGCTATAGGGATGTTTAAACAAAGAACAAATGGATAAACATCTTTTACATATAATAAATAAAAGGGATGAAAAAGAAAGCCCAACAAGCAAATGGGGTTGAAAGTTAAGTGAATTTATGTATAACCTTAACATTTGTTTTCGCTTTTTTTTTTCTTTGGGAAATCCCACACGGCTTCGCAAACGTTCCTGTGGCTAAATCCCTTTTCAATTGCTCCAAAGGAAGGGATAACCGGAAGGACTAAATCTAAACTAAACCCGCAGAGATGTTCTTATAACATTATTTTCCTTTGATTCGCAAATCACCTGCATGTTAAGAGAAAATTGTACAAAGATTCACTCTCGTTGCAGTGGAGGCATAAGGGTATACGTGACTGTGCCCGACCAGACCTGTATAGGTAAAAATTCGGTGGGGGGGGACTCTGCATTGTAGTCCCGTAATTTATATTTCCGCCCTTCTATAGTGACACGTGCGGTTCTTTTGGTTTACGAAGAAAGCCGCTATCACTTTCTGTTAAGCGCAACGCAGGCCGCGTTTATCTTGTATGCCACTCTGGAACGCGTTATGACGCGTGTATAAAAGACTGACACGTGCGGTTCTTTTGGTTTACGAAGGAAGACGCTATCACTTTCTGTTAAGCGCAACGCAGGCCACGTTTATCTTGTATGCCACTCTGGAACGCGTTACGACGCGTGTATAAAAAGCCGGCGCAGTGCGCCACTGGGGGTCTTTTTTTTTTCCGTCGGCCGACGACTGTTCACGCCGCTGTTGCTGTGAGTTGTGTTTGGCCCTGTTTTGCTGGGCACAAGTTCGCCCAATAAACAGTTCGCCTGACACCGCCCTGACTCCTGCGTGCTTCCTCTCAAGTGCTGCGTGTATCACAACCTCGTGACAATAGGAACGCCATTGATTTTTCCAAGAGTACTTAAGAGGAGAAAACTCAACTTTTCAAAGTTTCAAACTTTTAAAAGTTGTTCAATGTGGCAAATTTGTCAAATGGTGCCACGGCGATAAATGCTAGCGTCGGCAATATAGAAATTATGGGACCATTATGCGAGCTCACTGCAAGTGCATCTTCATTGCGGGTTAAACCTTTATGACCGGGTGAGCATACCAAGCGAATGAGGTGAAATTAAATGTCTTCGGTTAAGGAGATAAAAATATCACAGCATATCCACGGAGTGAATGATGATGAGGGGGGCGAAGCGTTCGTCCGTCCGTTCATTCTTGCTTCTGTCCGTTCATGAGTCCATCCGTCCGTCTGTCCATGCGTCCGTCCGTTCGTGCGTCCATCTGTCCATACGTCCGCGCATCCATTCATCTGTCCATCCACCTTCTAGTCTGTCTGTCCATGTGTCCATCCATGCGTCTATCTAGTGAACACTCCAAGTACCACCATCTCCCATCTCGCAATTCCTGTGGCTACATACACCAACGGTATATGGACAGACCCACACCCCAAGGAGCTTCGCCTCTAAAACTTTTAAAGCATTCGGCATATTTGGTGCAGTTATTGAAGAACAGACGCACAGGCAGTTTGTAAGAATGACAGCGTTTGTTATGGACAGCGACAATGTCCATAATGCTAAGGCAATTGCAAGCGATTCCGCTTGATAAATAGGTGCGAAATCGGGTATACGTATTGAATAATACCAATCCAACCCTGAAGATGCAATTCCCACTCCTGCCTTTTCTTCGCAAACTGAATAATTACTTGCTATTACAATGTTAAATTCTAATCTTGTCCTCCCGGCACACAGTACACACTCTTCTAAGGGTGTGTGTGTCATATTAGAAGAAGAAGAAGAAGAAGAAGAAGAAGAAGAAGAAGAAGAAGAAGAAGAAGAAGAAGAAGAAGAAGAAGAAGAAGAAGAAGAAGAAGAAGAAGAAGAAGAAGAAGAAGAAGAAGAAGAAGAAGAAGAAGAAGAAGAAGAAGAAGAAGAAGAAGAAGAAGAAGAAGAAGAAGAAGAAGAAGAAGAAGAAGAAGAAGAAGAAGAAGAAGCGTGGGTATGAGCCATATTTGAGGCATCATTATCATCAACTCGTAAGGGTCCCTCGTGCATTCTCCTAAGATGACTATAGTGAGCGAAAGCCATCTTCTCTCTCTTCTCCGTTGATGGCTTTAGGAGCAGGCAACACAAGTCATGACTCCTGCTGGAACTGCTTTTTTACAGCGAAAGCTGTTATGACATTGAAACACGAGACACACGCAGCGCCGTATCCGCCACCGCCATGGACCACCTGTCCAGTATATAAAAACACCACTGACACAATACTCGGTATATAAAAACACCACTGACACAATAGGGTTCCAACCCGGGTCCGCTGGATGTCAGCCCAGTATTCTACCAGTGAACCGCGCTATTGTTTGTTTTTTCTTTACTGACTGATCCACGCTATTGCTTGGAAGTCGTTATTAAACTTGCTTGATGTAGGGAAAGAAGTTGCGCTAATATAAGTAATAAAGCGTTTTAGAACATCAAATGAACAGCCAGGCGTGACGCAATGCGAATTGCGTAGCTCATGGGTCGTCCAATGCTCGAACCCATTACAAACGATTGTTCTTAATAACTTATTGACTGTGGCACATACCCACTTCAGGCATATTTCCTCCTCATCGTCAGCCAAGGCGTACAAAAATTGTACAAAATTCCTAACAAGTGTGTATCGGATACCACGCTTCTCCAAAGAATGACGAAGGATAGCATACGGAGTGCTAGCCTACTACACACAAATTATGATTATTTATGGCGTAGTGGGTACCCAGCAGCGCGCTTGTAGCAGTTACCCAAAGAGTGTTCAGAAAAGGCTCTTAAAGGCCGCTCTTCTAGCTCTCGCTGTGACAGTGTTGCGCGTTCCACACAGGTCTGGCGTTTTCGTTTGTTGATTTGCTTCTTTAAGCCTCACAGAATATGGCACATACACACTCTGGGTAATTGCCCAATGTTTCGTAGTTTTAAATTTAGTAGATAACTTTAACAATGCTGATTTATAGAGAACAATTAAATAAACAAAAAGTGAATATTGCGTAGTAGTTTGGTGAACCTTCGGGGATCTTTAATGAATCTGAAGACCAAAGAGACGAAGAAGTGTAAGAGTGATTCCGCCAAGGCAAACGATGGCAGGTCGACAAGATGATTTTGGAAAGCACTCATTGGGGGTTTACTTATCTAACGCAATTTCAATTTTGATAGTGCACCGAATCACAAATACAAAACCGAGTAAAATGATGGCATACGCCTCGGCTTGCGTGACTGCAGTCTTCGGTGTTGAGAGGCATTGTGGACCCCCGTGTCCGCTCACATCAGAAAGAGCCCGCGTTGCTGCGTAAATGAGGTTTTGCCACATCCACGGGTACGTAGACCACGTGGACGACTACCGTTTTCCAACAATTGGAAAACGGCTTACACGGACCGATCAGGCAAGTCTATGATAACCACTCTCGAAACGAGTTTACGTGGTCGCTTGAATCGTGCCTCGCAACAAAACTGCAGTATAGTTTCGGGAAACATCGCATTCTCGAAAACAGCCTCGGCGTGCAAACAAGAGCCTAAGTTTCAGTCCCCTGTCATCCCGAAGGCCCCAGTGATGGCTCACTCATTTGAGGTGCGGGGCACACAATGACTAACCGAATGCAGGTTCCCCTTTTCGTCTCACATTCCTGTCAGTAAAATAGCGCATCTAACAAGCGCATTTTAAAAATAAAAAGCTCTAGCAGTAATTAAAGAAGAGAAACGCCTTCTGCGTGACATTGCCTTCGCGACTATATCAAATTCTGTTTTCACTGTATGCAAGTGGACCAGACTGCTGAATTCACCCAACCGTAGTAATCTTTTATATACTTGTTTGGTTATAACGTCTTCATTTTCTTCCTTCTGGTCACTTGCTCACCGGTATTGTAGGCCGCCCAAAAAAAGGGCGCTACAAAGACATCATGTGCTGTTACGTCACATGAACTCACGCTCTAATTCGTGACGTAGAGGCTTCATCCTAAGATAATCATTTTTGCATCACTGGTCACTGACGCCGTGGAACAGTTACCGCCAAAGGGTAAATTTATTGTTCGGTGAGGCATATATAAGGTGTTCTCTTTAATATTTGAGACACTTGAGTGGCATCCACAAAATCTTATTCATTTGTCATAGGAATGGCCGACAACGCTCTCTGCGATGCCTGTCGTTGTGAAAAGGTGCTACACCACATCCTGTGCGACTGTCCGTTGTATGACATCCAGAGAGAGTCACTGGCGTCCATTCTTGCACGCATCGACAACAGCCAAATGTCTGTGGACACTATTTTTTCAAATGCCCGAGAGAAGACATTGCAACAGACGGCGACAAAAGCTCTGTTGAAATTCCTACGCGACACGGACTTGAACAAGCGCTGTAACACCAATGTCACACACCGCGGAAGACAAGACTGGACTATGACTGAGTGTGCGCGCGTGTACATGCGTACATCTTGAAGGTGCATCAACATGAGTACAGGCATCGTCTGGAGGCTCGCTAGATGGGAGCCCTCATGTCTACTTCGGCTCCGTCCCGACTCGCCCTCCACGACGACGGATCGATATTCGCAAGATCACGAAGAACGACAGCCCGACAACTTACGGATGTCTGTGTTTATCTCTCTTCCCTCTCTATTTTTCATCTCCCCCATCCCCCTCCCATGCGCAGGGTAGCAAACCGGCTGCCTATAGGCTGGTTAACCTTTCTGCCGTTCTTTTCCTCCTATTTTTCTTCCTTCTTTAGTCAATAGATGTGATTATTTAGCTAAGAAACACCGGGGCCACACGTTTCAACTTTGCTGGCTAACCATCCGCACTAAGTATGTTGGCGATGACGATCACCCTAAGCGAAGCTTTTAGTATTTGCATATTCGCTGGTGGCGTCATACGCGCCAACTCCGACGCCAGCGAAAGTACAGAATACGGCCCTCCAAAGTGCGTTGTTTTGCAGTGAGCGATGTTCTCTAGTGGTGCTATGCAGGATCGCCCGGATTTCTCGGGCAGGCGAGTTAGCTCTGAACTCGCTCTACGGTGGCCATTGCATGAAAACAGTGCGGAGCGCGTGATTGCAGTGGCTAGAATAAGGGAAGTGTGAAGAGCGCGCCGCCTGCGCTGATGCTCTGCACCGATGCCTCGACCGGCGCTGTCTAGGTGGCGCTGGTCGTAGCTTACACGTCGCTCACTCGGCGGCTCGCTGCAGCGAAGCTGCCATGTCAAAGCTGTTGTACCGTAAATTTTATGTGCCTCTACTATATTGCAGGGCGTAAGTGCATCATATATAAATGAACTTCGCGGCAGACATTATCAAACATTATCACCGAATGGTTTGACCATACCCATAGCATCATAAGTGAAGCTTTACATCAATCGCAAACATCGCGGCCAGCTAAGCTTGCCACTGCTAGCGATCGTTCCTTGGTGCTAAGAAATGTGACCGATTAACATTTTGGTGGAATTGCCATTTCGCAAGAGTATAAGCAAGCTCAAGAAGCACAAAATGTTACTGTGACATTGATATCAATTTCTTTAAAGTTGTTATACTTAACATTTTGCATGAGATAAATTTTAAGGACTTAATTATTCTTGCGTATTCACACTGAAAATATTTTTCGATAAACAACTGCACAAAAAATCGGACAGCGTTTTACTTTTCTTACAAATTTTATTTGAAGTTGGGGGCATCATAGTAGGTAACAAAGCTAGCACACTGCAGTGTGATGCACATCACATCGTTCTTCGAAGCTTGAGGTGCTTTGATCTTTCTCTTGCAGAACTTCTCTGTTTGTTTAGAGATTTCGTGAAGAAGTGAAGCTGTGTGAGAACATAAAACTTGATTATGTTGCTCGTCAGATCTTGCTTGTGTGAGTCACACCCTAGGGATGGTACGGTCTGCATTGAATTAAGAAGTTCAGCTATAGTGTCCCATTGGGGCTTATTATAACTGAACCACAATGTAAATGTGTCCTCCAGTGCCTCCACAAATGAAAATAGCTCGAGTGACGGGTACAAGAGCCCTCCAACATCACAGAACGCTGTGAATGACGCAAGGTCCTTATCTGAGTTCTCGAGGGATGTGAGCAGCTGCTCAAAATAGTCCCGGCATTTCGTTGCCATAACTTTCCTCCGCGCCACATAGCCAGCCAAATAGTACACCAGTCTTGCGTCACTGACTTGCACAGGATACACATGGTCAGAAAGGACAGTCGATGCCTGTAGTACACTTGAAGCTTCGTCCAGGTTTCCAGTGTCCAGTAAATTGTCGACATGGTTGGCCACTTCATCAGTTCCAACTAATGACGTAAGTGTGCCACCTGCACAGTTGCCCGTGTCTGGTGCTTCTTTACCGGATTGTAAAAGCGAAGGGAATTCACGGCAGTAAGGAACTGGGTCGATGTGGGATGATCGTTGCATCCGGATAACTGACGAATTATTCCAAATAGCTTTTCGATTGGATCTTGGCTGAGGCGTGAAGTCAACAAATATTTGTACTGCTTTTCCTCTGACAGGTATGTTAAAAGTTCCAAAGTGCCTTGCAGAGTTACTCTTAGACCTTCTGCAGTGCTAGCAGACAAAAAGCCGGCCTTCGAAGGTCCGGTGCAGGCTTCACAACGGTCTAAGTATGCTAGAACGCCCTGCAGTACTCTTCCCTGTTCAGAATTTTTTCTCAGTGCCGTTGAAGGCACTCTGGATGTCATCACAACAACTAGCGTTTCCATGAAGCGAACAAATTGTTCTGTCGCTTCTCTATATGAACATGACTTTGAGATTGCCTCTTTGTATAAGAAAAGCCCGCGTGTAACCTCAAGGCTGAAGAGATGAAATGCATAATTAACTTTCGAAGTTGCTGGGGTTCAAGTGCACTTCTGTAATCTTTGGCATAGCTTTCAACGTTGTAGCACACTTGTCCAAGTCGTGAGCTGTCCTGATTGGCCTAACATCAACGTGCCCATGTGGCCGTTTTTATAGCCATTTTTGATGAAGCCGTTCCTGGTGCACTTTACTGAATGCGGAGTCAGACAGAAAGAAAAGCCGCCTCTTGACGTCAGTTGGATGAGGTGCTGAAGGCTTGATAGCTGATGCCGTACGAGATATGCCAAATCGGTGCCACATTGCATGGTTCCAAGATGCTCCATCTGATGTCACATAGTCTACCCTGAGGCCAGCATTCTCTGCCAGGATAACTGCTTCTAAAATAATTTTGGAAATCAGTGGGGCTTTCACATTGCCTCTAGATGCAAACACACCCAGAATTTGGTGCCATGAACCTGGCAAAGATTGAAACATTATCACAAGACCATGATCACATGGAACACTTTTGTCAGCCTCGGGAGTGAAAGAACCAAGGTCTACAAATCCATCAACTTTTCCACTTCCCCACTGAACACCAAAGTTTTCTTCAAGTTTCATTTCGTCAACAATCAGTCCACCATGACGTTCAAAGTCTCCCATATTAGCAGTCTTTTTAGAAATACCCGAGGGGACACATTTATTAAAACCAAAGCACGTGTCGTACTTCTTTATGAATGCTCTGAGGCATGTACGACTGGGTAGCACAAGAATTTTCTCCCTACGCACATGCTCATAAAGTCGTGGGCTCTTCATGTACATGATGACACACTCCAACAATCACTCCGGGTTGTAGCACATGCCATTTCGGGACTTGCGCCTTGCAGCTTCAAAACACTGCATTATAGCGTTTTTTCTGTTTGGATGGGAGCTTGTCTATTTTGCTCAAGAGTGCGCTTTTTCAATTTCTTCATTCTCTAGTTTTAGCTGTGCAATGGTCTGGTCGAGAGTCTTCACCTTGTTTCTAAGGTGGCGTATGTTTGAGCTTTAGCTTTAAGCTTTGTTGTATGGGTCAGTTTGCTTGCTGTTTTCTTTTTCCGGTATCTCTGATTGACAAGGAGCTTTCTCAAGTGCTTGCAACTCACGCAGTGTCTTTCATCTTGACTTGAGGTACCTTTACACTTGTGATGGTAGAGCTTCCCATTCCAGACCTTCAAGTTCTTACCAGATGATGCAAAAGGAAACTCGCAAAAGAAGCTTGCTCCTGAACACACTGGCATGGCATCAACAGTCTCCAGAAGAGAAACTGGCTCATATGGCCCATTCATCGAAATCTTCCCACCACGCACAAATACTTCATGTGTTATGGCACTTTTACTAGCACAAAATTTAGCAAGTTTCTCTGCGTGTAGAAGGCTCACGTTCGAGCTAGGCGTGCACAAGTTGTAGGGGACATTTAGCGGTTCCTCACTGAATACGTGCCTTCCCCACCAATTTGAAGGAAGTGGAACGTGCTTGTAGTCGTAAACGGGTCCAGCTGAAAGGTCGGGTGGCTCCGGTTCATCCTGCGGCTCCTCTTGCGACTCCCGGTCGTCGTCCTTTTGACGTCTTTTCTGAGGAATCACAAGCGGTGGGTGTGATCTCTCCTTGGGGTTTCTTTTTTGCGCCACATGTTTCGAGAGGTAGAAAGGAGCATTTGGAAAGATCGTTGGGACGGCATGCGGCAATAGTTCAGGCCTAGCTCTGTCCAAACGCACTACCTCACCGTTAATAACGTGCTCGAAGTGGCGCGAGATGAACTGCTGATCGAAGTGGAGCTCGCTGACGGCAGCGTTCTTTTCCAAAGGCTTGTCTGCTCTTGGTATATTACGCTGCCACTTCTGGAACAAATGGTCGTCTTTCGGGACTCCAAACAATGAAAGCTTCTGCTTGCACGATTTGTACGCAGTTGAGCATCTGGGCACAAAACAGTGGCTCTGACGTCTGCTCATGGCACACACTCCGCAAAAGACTTAACGTAGACACGAGAAGGCTGTCCGAAGAGCAAATGCAGCACGAAAGAACAGCTTAAACAGGCAAAAGAATCACGTTTGACCGGCGAGTTGCAGCGTTGAACAACGTGCGCAGCCTCAGAGCTTGACGTATGGATGAATGGATGGATGGATGCTATGAGCGTCCCCTTTATAACGGGGTGGTGACAAGTATGCCACCAGGCTCGACAAAAAAAAAAAACCTTCTTTTCTTTTCTTTTGTTGGCCTAATGCCTCTACTTCGATAAATTCTATCTTAATGGAAAAAAAGGTAAATTTTCAGCTTAAGTTCTCTGCCATTTACGGCACACTGTCCATATTTTATTTTTCCAATATTTATTTTTGTCCTTTCTCTCTAATTTTCTGCCACCAATACTCTAACCGTCTCTTACTTATTTCAATCGCGGGTGTGTTCAGCTTTCCATTGTTGTCCCTAAAACCCAAGGCTTCCTATAGGCTCGCGCCCAAACGTACACCTGGGTGGATATCTCCACATTCAATCAGAACATGCTCCGCCGTTTCCTTATCTTTCTCGCAGCATGTGCATTGTTCTTCTTCTTTACTGAATCTTGCTTTATAACTACGCGTTCTAAGGCAACCCGATCTCGCTTCAAACAGTAAAGCGCTTCCCCTTGAATTATCGTAAAATGCCTCCCTCCTTATTTCCTTTTTGCCCTTTCGGTAGTTACTCAAAGCCGGTTTTTTCTCCATAGCTGCCATCCAGTAAATCCTCTCCGCCTCCCTGACTTTTCCCTTAACGCTCTTTGTTGACATATGGCTTACAATACCAGCCGTATACTTACTAGTGAGTCTTCTAGTTCTTTTTCTCCACTGTGTGTCCACGCTCTTCCTATACAAATAACGGAACACCTTCTCTGCCCATCTACTCTCCTTCATATTTCTTAGCCTTTCTTCGAACCTTATTTTGCTCTGCGCTTCCCTCGCCTCAAAACCTGCCCACCCCATATCGCCCTTTACAGCCTAATTATACAGCCTCGTTACAGCCTCGTGACGTGTATACGACAGCGCGCGCCACCTAGCGGAAGGGAACATCGCAAAGCGGCGTCACAACCTCCCATTGCAGCCGATTGGCGGTGATCACACTTCTAGTACTCCAGCCACTGTAGCGTGATATCAATGCTCATAAAATGGCTATCATAAGGTGCGTGGCACCAAAAACGCATTTGGGGAATTTGCGACGGTTATCAAAGAAACACCGCGTGCGTACAAGCGCCTCCACAGTCAACATTTTATCCATAGGCAGAGAATTTTCATATATATTCCTAGAGGGGGTGGAGCACTCGGCTCGCTCTTACACATTTCAGATGCAAAGCAGCTCTTTGACTAGCCTGTGTAACTCTGTACCTCCATGCGTCCGTACAAACGCGCCACAGCATGCTCCCGCAGTGTTGAAGCGGTGCCAAGTAGGTCACGCCACAGCTACGCGTTGACGTCACGCTACCCTCGCAGTGCGCGCTAACGTCACTCTCTCCTTCGCCAGCCACACGCTCACCGCAGCGCCCACAGCTGCCGCATCATCCGTTTGCCCGCAACATCTGCCGCTACCGACGCTCGTTGCGCTACCGCGAGCACCGCTCGCTACACCACCGACTTGTCGGTTCACGCGCAATAAACCTGACTCGCGCCTAACGTACGCCTTGAACCAAGTCTGTGTCACCTCTTTCAAGCTTGACCCTCTCCACCATTCGCAACGCACAATCGCGCATTGAGTGGTGACCGTCTTTCGGCTCGTTTATCTGCGATAAATGCGCCTAAAGACGCCGGAAGACAACGCTACATCTCCCGCCGAAACATCCGCAGAAGCGTTTGGGCATTACCCGACTGTCGCTCCAAAGAAACGACAAGACCTACGACAGCCATCGCTTCAAACTAATCTTTCAGTGCTTACCGCAGCAGCCGCGTTAGCGCCGTTCAACCCGTGACGCCAACGGCATGCGCGACGCTGCTGCTTTGCATCCCATCATGGTTCCTGTGCTATCTTTCTGCCTCTATCCTTTCCTTCTCCCCCATCCCATTCTCATGTGTAGGGTAGCAAACCAGTTATACTGGTCTGATACTTCCCTGCCTCTCCTTCTCTCTCTCCCTCTCTTTACACTGCCTGCACACAATCTTTCAATAGAATGGCTTCTGGATACCTTCATGAGACAAAAACGTTCGCAACAGGCCCGTAACCAGGGTTTTTATTCGCGGGAGATAGGGGGGAGGGGGCGGTACTTGTTGAAGACCATGAAAAGCCCTTATCTTTATTATTTAGGCTTGGGAAAACACGAGACTTCATACAAACTTCGGTGGGGGGGGCAAGTCTTTCAGCCCTCTCCTCATTTCGCTGACTGGCTATGAGCCTGGTTTGCAAGCGCATATCCATAAGACGTACCGGGTCCTTTTGTTTCTCTGGAGTCTCCATATAGTATTCCGTTCCAAATATGCAGACTTTGACGGCCTCCTTCACAACCCAAAACGGCACATTGTCCAGAGAGATTCTACAGCCGGAGTGAATCATGGAGAAGATAATGACTGAAAAAAAAAACAATACATACGATTTAATGACAGTGCCTAGTTTTATGCATGGCAAAGGGCAATGTAAAAACTAGTTGTTGTGCAGTGATAGCAAAAAAACTTAAAGATGCCCTGTCTCCACGAAAAAATTGTGGCTCTTCTCAAGTAAAATAATTGTGATTATATTTACACATCATGCATACTTTTTTGTGTGCATGGTTTTATGACAGAACATCTTGAAAGCAGCTCCAACATGCTACAGTTTGGCTGGGCCTCGGAACTTTATAATAATACGACAAAAAGCTTGCTGGGGACACGTTCGTCAGCATCTTATATAAAGAGTCATCAGGTCTATGCCTCGCTCTCGATGCCTAATTCACACTTCTAGCAGGACGACGGATGGCACACACGGCCATGTTCCGACATGAAGTTGAGCCCAACTACACAAAGTGTGTCATGTTGCGCACGATTGCTTTTTGAATGTGCAAAGAAAAATGCGCAGGTGCATATACAAAACAAATGACCACTTTTCGCAGAATTCAAAGCATTTATGTAAACATCACAGGGGTAGACTCGTTAGTTTTCTTTCAAGTGCCCATTAGCATGTATGCGCCCATCTAATGATTACCGAAACCGAAAAATAACAGTCAAGTTCCAATTACGTTTATCATAATTTTTGAACTTCGGGTCATAGCCCGGTAACCCATACCACGCTCCACTAACAACCGAAACAAATAGGTGTTAGGAAAACTCCGAAACGGCAACCAGAACAATGATAACCCGATCTTCCAAAACGCCAAATTGTTGCCCTAATCCTAACTTTATTGTTGTGCCAACCCTAACTAAAAACTTGTTCTGCCGTGTTGAAATTACTACTGCGCTTTTGAATGCTAAAGCAAAGCACATAGCGATACATTAGAAAGCAACGGGTCACCGTCCCGGTCGCCCTCCAGACTTACAAGAGTGGATAAGAGGACTTTTCCACCGATCTCTGAACTTCATGATTGAGCGTATTTATGTGTAATGAACTGGTGTCGTTCTTATTTATGCCTATTATACCAAAGGGTAGCCTTTCGAATTTAAAAAAAAGCAATCGATATACCCTTATATATAGACGACTTTGTAAGTTCCCTTGATGTCCGCACAGCATAACTCTCGTTGACGGCAGCCAATGACCTCTTAAAAAGCTCAAGCTCATCGTCTAACTTCAGGTAGCCATGGGAGTAGCCGTCTTCATGATGATGTAACCCTTGGAGGTACTTCTCGATCACAGTATACCGGTCAGAAGGCTCGCGCATCGTCATATTGACCCTCCGGCAACAAGCGCACGCAGCACGCCCGCCGTGGACCGAGCAGAAAAGTCCCCAGCACACGCTGCCCACGAAGAAAACGAACTGGTGGGGTAGTGGTTAGAAGAGGAAAAATGCGCCCAATTTCTGCAGCCCGGTAGAGAGCACGGCGTAAACGAACTGCGCTTGAGAGCAAGAAAGGAAAAGAAAAAAAAATCACCACCACGCCGCCAGCACGCTGCCCGCTCGCTGCGAACCTGACGTTGGTGCCTACGTCGTCAAGGTGAGGCCCCACCCTGAACGGATTGGTTGTGAAAACAGTCTCACCCCGTAGGAAGCGCGGGCGGTGACGCCTGGCGGTAAGCATTGGTGGTGGCGCAAGAGAGATAAGCTGCTTTCTTTGGTTGGTGGCGGTGGGCGCGAACGGTTGCCTCTAGCGTGGGTCCCCGTTGCGTGGCACCTCGGGTTGCGCGCCGAAAGACGAGTTTACAAAGGCGAGTGGATAGACCCCCCACAATGCACTGCGCCAGGCGCTCTTACAAGGCCCTCGGAAGCTGCGCGCTCATTGGTTCGTGCGTGATGTCGTCAGCAAACAAGACTGCACCCAGCACGATGCTGCAGGGTTCGCGTGTTGGGCGGGGGCACAGCTGATGAAGACGCCGCGGTGAAAGCGAGAACAAAGTTGACGCTCGCACACGTACTGGCAAACCGCCTACGATGAATGGGAAGACGGCGCTATCAAGTAGTTGTTGCTACCAAAGTGCTACAGAAACGCTGTGCGCACGCCTGTGTCGACGCTGCCACAAGACTCGTCGCTCCGTTTGCAGCGATCGCCGAAAGCATCGAAGTCGGCGCAAATATGCAGTGAAAAATGGATGTTGACGGTTTGAAGAGTTCATGTGCGGACCATATAACAATAATCGTAACTCGATAAGCATTTGTTGCAGCTCAAAGAGCCGGTTTCGGAGCACTTGAGTGCCTACGTCACGCACGTCACTCGATCGCTCAGCTTGCACTCACTCTGGAATATCTTAGGATACTCGTTGTGAATGCCACCGCTGCTGTTTATGATAGCGATGCCAAACGAGAAGCACGAATATCTGTAGCAGCTTCTCGATAGACCTGCAAACGAATGTCTTCGTATTGTCACTCTATCAACACGCCAAGCAATTCCGTTCACATGAGGAGCGAGAGGCCGCGCTATTATTAGACGAGAAGGACGCGGGTGACAGCGTATTTCCTCTAGGCCAAATACACTTCGAAATCTACTGTATGTTGTGCATGTAAAGATCCCGCCTCAAACCAGCGTTTTTTTTTTTTTTTCGCTCACTTCACCGCGATGCATGCATGTAGAACGGTGAAGCATTGACAGCATGAACGTTGTCATACTACAGACGCACGCAAGCAAGTGGATGGCGAGTAGTGAATTTCGGAAGCGAATTTAATGCGAATCTAACAGCGGTATAACCAAATCAAACGATTTAACCAACCTAATACTCTTCTCATAGTTTTTAAATAGTAAGGAAACCTTTTTAAAAATAACCCTCTGAATACAGCAGTTTTTTTTTTTTTTTCAAATAAGTATTAACGAACTATCACCAATTAATACTACGATTAGGAAAACTGTGATGAGCTTCTATATAGCAGCGACCAGAGCCTTCGAAATACTTTTCAACTGTATGTCAAAATACCTCAGCAACTCCATTATTCAAGTTGAAACTCTGTTGCCAGCTTTTAAGTAAAATTTCAGCATAAAATCTAAGCAACTTTGAACCGAACACCATGCATTCAGCTAAATATTTGTTGGAACGGGCAAAATTATCACAACATATACCCTGGCACAGAGAGATGTAAAAATCAAGTGTTGAAAGCTGTATCTGTAACAACAATTTACGCGAACAAAAGACTTACTGGCATGTGTTTTTATTCGTGAAGCTAAATGCAGTCACAGTCCCTAACTTCAAATGATGAAAACAGGAAAGGATTAATGCGGTGTTGTTCCACCACAGTAAAAACAGAGTAAAAGTGCAGTTTGCAGCAAAAATGCTTTATCTGGTAATTGTTATAGAATCAATAATGCTGCCAATACTTGGGCTGCATTTATTGTGGTTGTTCAGGGATTACAAAAAGAAAATAAACCTTCAGCTTATCCCATGTTCTGCTGCTTCTCCCATTGGGGCCAATTATTTTATATAATATTGGGTATTTCGTGTATGTACAATTAAATTTGACTATCGAATACTACTTGGTCCGTTATTTAAATATTTGCACACCCCTAGTAGTGTTATCGCTACCAATGACCCGCCATCTTTTTGTGTGAATGTGATTGGGCATCTGTAAACATCATGAGTGTTTTTTTTTGTTTTTTGTGCTGTATCCCATCTCTCATTAAACACACCCTTGCACATGCCTCAAGGAACGTAAATGGAAGAAAGAACACGCACCTGGCCACAAGTGATGCCAATTCGTGACATGCGATGCAAGTAAAAACATAAGTGAATTTGGTGAAAGTTGCTCTTAATCTTGCCGTTCATTAGCAAGAAGGATCAGTTTCCATTTTCTGGCTCAAGTTGAGTCAAATCCTTACATACTCTAGGAGCTTTGTTACAAAACAATTAAAAAAGCAAATGTAAAACCTCACATCAACATTTCTATGTTGTTCTGAAATGAAAAAAGAAAATGTCATATGTTAATTGTTTTTGCTAGAGAATTTTGGATTTGAGAATATTAATTAAGGCTGTCGTAAGATGTGTTGAAAATTAAAAAGTTACTTGCCACTGCAAACTGCTGGGGGAATGTGAAATTCACGTATATTGTTATTACAGGTATGTGAATTGTTTTATATATTTCTCACAGCAATAACACATGCAGCACAACACGCCATATTCAGATGTGTTTCTGGCCTTCCGGAATAAAAATATCTCTTTACTTGGGATAAATTTAGCAAATAATTGACAAGCCTGACAACAAAGTACATGCATATTGCCACGTGTGTTTTATTTCGATAAAGTCGGGTTTCACCCACAAAGACTCTAAGCAACACTCGGCGCAGCAGTTTTTCAGGAGCTCCGTGATAAGTTGAGATCACAGTGTTAAGTTTGGGGACAGGACGCGAATAGTCTAGTGCTTACGCAGCCACCAGCAATAACACCGGAATTTTCAATAGCACTTGTATAAAAGCAGATGCACTGTACTGCTTGTCAGGTTATTGATGGCCGACGTTTACCGCTATCAGGGCAGTTTATGTATTGCTTGTTTGGCTTTCCATACTTCAGGCAAACTTTCACTGAAATAAAAAGTTTGGTCTCAACCCCGCCGACTACAGCACTCTTCAACATCATGACCACGTGACAATATTACTTTTTATGTCTCTCCAAGAGGTGCTTACATCTATAAATGCAGAAAGTTGAAATTTCAATTTTTAGAATGTGCAGATGTACAACTGCAAAATTATGAAGTCTAATACTAACAGCTACCTTTTTTGTTTTATTGTGAATTCATTTGGTGAAGCAGAGCAGTACACAAGTGCCACTGTTGACGGAGACTATGTGACAAAGTCCATAGATCCTTAAAGCAGCTTGCATTTCAATCTGTCTAGCATGGTGCACGAGTGAAGGCGTCTAAACAAATTTCCAAATGAGGCAATTGTTGCGGATGATTGCGGCCGCGTGACAACAAGCAGGAGAACCAAAGACAAAGAATAATGGGAGGGCACGAGCGGTAGAAATAAACATGGACGTCCTTGGTGTAGGGCTCTGGTCTTGAATACGCGACAGCAATGACGTGCTGGTCACAATGGCCTGCTTGTGGTCCCCCGTTTTCTCATATTAGCAATGGTATGTAAAGAGCCCTTATAATTGCACAGCAGGAGTCCTTGGACACCATTATTGTTAATGAACTGGTGCACACCTAATGGTTTAACAATTCACACAAATAAAACACAGTTAATTATCTTCCATTCGAGTCATAATGCTCTTTCACCTACCCCGGCTATTACCATGAATAGCCACAGACATCTTTGTTCCACTAAGGTCACATTCTTACGGAGTACTCCTAGATGCTCATCTAAAGTACTATCATCACATTTAACGTATAAGACAGAGGATAGCTTATGATATCAGAACATTATCTATAGAATGACCATGCTTCAACTTTGCTTAAGCTATACTACGCCATTATCCACAGTCATATTACCTACTGCATCTAGTCATGGGAAAACACCTATCCATCTCATATTCTCTCACGTTCCACGTCTCCAAAACCAAGCCTTTCGCATCGTAACATTCAGTACTCTATCCACCAGCAGTTCCGCCGCTTCTTCAGCAACATAGTGTACTAACAGTGGGTAATTCATTCAAACATACACTGGGAATTCTTGTGTTTATGTATTTTAACGGTTCCATAACAGCCGATGTCTTGCAAAAATTTCAATTGGTAAACGCTAATCCCACCAGGTTCGCCTCTAACAACAATTTTTTACTACCACATACACGCACTAGCTACGGTAAACACACTATCATATTTGCTGCCACTACATTTTTGGAATTCAATACTACTATAGACTAAACAATTGTCATTCAATACTTTTAAGTAGATTTGAGATGTCTGGTATATCATTAATTGAAGTCCCTTTTGTTCAATATTCTGCCACCATCTTTTTCATAGTCATGTATAATTACTGAAGATTGTTTTATTACCAATTCAGCTGGAATATACATTACAAGTTTGCCTTGTCTTTATTTCTATCATAATAACTTGCCACTTTTAGTTGCCATTTTTCTATAGTTATCAACATGTATATTTTTCACAGGAGCCTTGAGCCTTTAAGCCTTGTGCTATGGGACCTCCTTCTGTATATACTAACCCATATTCGTTTACATATCTTGCAACACATAATCATTTTTGACCAACTGACCTACATAGCCATAACACAGGCAGACAAACTGACAGGACAGACGAATGGCTTACCCTATGGAATTTTAATAGTTTAAAATATCACCAGCAAAAAGCATTTCAATACAAGGATTATGAACATTCTAGAAATTGAAGTCATTGTGCAGTAGAAAGTACACCCAGCCCTCGAAAAGTTGAGGTGGGTTCGACTTTGATTTCACCTCTGATGACAGAAAGTACTGTGGTGTAACTGTGCTTACAGATGACCTAACAGACCAGATTTTGCTTGTTTAAGGTTAAGTGAAAGTGAAAACATGCAGCACTACAAACTGTATTTGCGATTTTTTTATTCAAAGTACATATGAAGTCTCCATGGGAGCAGGTTTGCTCTGACAATTCATGGATTCATTTTACATTTTCAAATGTTAGCAAAGGTTATGTTGCACAACAGTTTCTTGTCAAGCAGAATGAGAAATTATGTGTACTAAACGCCTTCAGAAAAAGTACACAAAGGTGGATGCTGTCCTTATTGAAGTACATATTCGTCCACACTGAGCCGAGCAGCAGTACGCGGCAGCATCCCAGCTCTGGTCACTGATCCACATTGCTTCAGGGGCCAGCCTATAAGTGGCAGAGGATAAAACAAAATTGTTTTAAATTTTGAGTTCAGCAACCTGCTTTCTAGCGACATTTATAGTTCTTTTTTAGGACACTTGCATGCAAAGAAGTCCGCACATTTAGGTGTGTCAACATCACAGAGCAAGTCACAGAGATGGCATAGCATCGAGCACAATAACTGACAGCTGCAGCAAGAGGCTAAATGCAAAGACTGAACACAAGAAGTGGAAGCAGATAGAGGTTTCCATTGTCAAAAAAATTATGTGACGTGATCCCCATATTTAGTCCGCTAGACTGCTCTACCATTCGAGCTGAATACACATGAATCACAATAGTGAATAGGAGCGATACTCTAATAGCGAGATGAAAGACTGCCAAGTAGCTTCTAACTTTGTGTGGTTGGTTGCCGCAGCTACACGTTTAAAAAAGCGGGAGTGAATTGCACGACAACAAAGAAAGAAGCACCGGCCATCCTAAAGACATCCAGAAGCTTCCACGAAAGACGGTGGTGCAGTATCTGTATTGGGGATCCCACTAGCTGATGCGTAAAACAGTAAATGCTGTCAAGCTTGAAGAAGAAACTGAAGCTCTAAAACTGACACAAGCAGGATTGATCACAGTGCCATCCACACTAATTAAAAAATATTCAATCATTATCATAACTGCTGTCATTTGAGAGGTCATGATGGCATCCAGTGGACATACACGAAGCTAACCAAGCAGTTCTCATGATTTGGCTTTAAAGAAGAAACAACAAGATAATCATATCATGAGTGCCAGATTAATAAAGTAAAGTTTAGGCAGCTGACTCAACATATGGTACAATCACAACACTTTTCTGCACCTTTGGAGGCCACTGACATACACTTAGGGAGAGTTTTGTAAAAAAAAAAAAATCCAAAGGTTATGGCTTGTGCAAAGTCGGTGGCAGCAAAAGCAGAAAAGGCCATACCAACAGTATGATTTCCTTTTAAACTAAAAAATGTCTAACGAAAAGTCAGTATTAGTGAGACAGTGAAGCAGATTCACAGAGTCATCAACCCAATAAACGGGCAAACCAACAGCGAATTGCGATCAGGTTTACTGCTCCATGTCATTCAGCAGTTAATGGGCTAGTAAAGCCAGCTAATGAAAACATATTGTAATACTTAAGCATGTGTCCAGACTTTCCAGAAGGATGGAAGAGCTGCCTTTAAATGATGTAGCTCATTATACACAGCTCTAAAAAGCATCTCTTGGGTGCACATTTATTATGCATTTTTTTATACTGCAGCCTCAATGAAGCTACTGCAGGAGTGAGGGAAAAAAACAAGAACAAAAATAAACATTTATAAATGAACTTTTGACTGCTTTTGCAAAGCAACATATTTACCAGCCAACGTGGCTGTGAGTTGAAATGATGATCAGCCTGACAGAAGAGGGAAATATAGAGGGTGAAGCTAAATACAGAAAGAGAGTGAAAAGGAACTTCAACAAAAAACAGAATACAGCTGTGCCAAGAATTGAGGTTCAGGACTTGGTGATAGCGATGAAAGAATTGCAAAACTCAGCAGCGATTCACAGAGGGCCATTCTCTTTTGTCAAAATGGCAAGCCAGCAAGGACACAAAGATGGATACAAAGATGACTCTGAGGAGGTGAGAAGCAAATAAAATCGTGATAAGATATATTATTTCTTATATTAAAGTCAGGTTTCCCGTGGCACATCAGGCAATTCTAGGGACTTTATGCTGCAATCTGGCTACTTGTGATGATATCAGGTACCAAAACGGCCACTCAGCGTCACAAAATCTATCAAAATGACTGCTTGTGGGTTGGCAATGGAGCCACAGTGCGTAGCAGCCAAGCGAGTTTCACGATTTCTCGCACAAGCACATGACGAGGAGCTCATTATGTGTTACGATGTCAGGGCACTGTAGATTTGGAAACTAGCTTTTAAAATGGTACTTAATTACTTTTGCGGACTGCACTCACACTTTGCAGTACATTTTCTAGATCCTTGAAGATTGGGCGTTTCATTTCATGCAAGAAAATAAAAAATTTTGCAGTTAGTACTCCTTTATCATCCGGGGAGGTTAGAAAACTAGTGCTGCGGAAGTGAAGCAATCTTAAGCAGTTGCAAAAGACTGATTTCTTGGATAGGCAACTAGGAGGACTGAGATACTAAATAAAGAAGTTAGAAATGATGACAAGAAGAGAGTGTTTCTCTGTATTATGTGCAGTCTTTTTACATGCCACCTGTTAGCAACTACTACGATAGGCCAAGGTTATTCTGCATTGAAAGAAAAAATGTGAACTAACTTTTGCAAGATCACCGAAATTTCAGTATGTTTTCTTTTTAACAATTCATAACAAATATGTGTCAACAGCGTGACATTGTGCCATTTTGTTATGTGCCATTTTGTTAGTTACATCTTTGAGTATAATTATGGTAATAATGTTAGCATAATCTGTACAAATCGAACATTACCTGTGAACCTGAGCTGTAATGATGTTTTCTTTTTTAAATGCGAAGCATTTCTTAGCGAACTTCGGTGACTTTGAGCGTATCTATCTATCTAGCCGCCTACGACTTTTAGCTCTCCTGGCCGTTTGGACAATGGTAAAGCTACCAAACTTGGTATGGCATAACATAACTATATGACGAGCATATTTGACTAGTTATAACATGAAAATCATGATGTGTATGACATGAATGTCATGATCTACATTTCATGGTCTTGCTGCTCTTGCGGTGGTTGCGTTCACATGACACGTTGAAAAACTAGTATGGTATGACATGATTGCATGGCGAACACAAGGGACAGACCCTAACATGAAAATCATGACATGCGTGTCATGTAACAACATGACTACATGCCATGCTCATGATGCACTGGTGGCTGTTTTGCTACCTTCCCTTATACGAAATTCGGTATTACGGGACGTGAATGGATGACGAAGGTATAAGACTGGTGCAAACATGATAAACGTGAGATGCGTGTCATGTAACAACATGACTACATGCTACGCTCATGATGCGCTCGCGTCCGTTTCGCTTGCTTCACATATGCCAAATTTGATATTACGTGACGTCAATGGATGACTAAGGTATGTGACTGGTGCAAACAGAATCATGAAATGTGTGTCATGTGAGAACATGACTACACGCCACAGTCAAGGCGCTAATACATTTCTACCTGACCCGGCGCGCACGTTCGTTTCGTCGCGTTACGCCGGCGTTGCCACGCCAGGTGGCGGTCCTGCCATACACTCGCGACGCGCTGCTTTGACGCATGCACGTTTCATCGCGTACGGCGTCCCCCCGCCTCGAAAAGAGGCAGACGCAGTGTTGTCTGGGTAACGCATAGGCGCCAAATGCAGGATGTCGCATTTCGCGTCGGTTGCCCTCGGGCCACGACGATGACGCTGGTTGCGCCGGTCGCGCTTGGCGTCAGACTATAGAGTGCTCGCGTTTTGCTAACGTAGTGTCGCTGTGCCCAGCGTGCGCGTGCGTCAACGTTACGTTAGAGTATATTGGGCTCTTCATGATGCACTCGAGGCCGTTTCTCTAGCTCCACATAAACCGAATTTGGTGTTACGTGCCGTCAATTGATGACGAAGGTACATGACTGGTGCAAACATGATAATCATGAGACGCGTGGCATGTAAAAACATGACAACATACCACGCTCATAGCATGCTCGCGGCCGTTTCGCTAGCTCCACATATAGTAAATTTGACATCACGTGACGTGAATAAATCACGAAGCTAAACGGCACATCCAAACATGACAATCGTGACACGGAAGTCGTGTACGGCATTATTTACCTTCACCTCTTAACGTTGTGGTAATTTGAAAGTGACATATCAAGTGTCCTCATTTCTGCTTCGCATAGCATAGATTTTCGCTGTACGTGGGATCTGCGAATTCGTTTTTTTTTTTTTTCATGGAGCCAGAACTAGCAATGTCCCAAAGGGCCCAAGGAATTTCTCAGCAAGGTGCTGCAAACAGATTATAAGCTGTCCATAAACTGATCATGCACAGCCCTACAGCTATAGTGTTGCATTCCCTGTCACGTGCACTCAGCACACAATCATAATTCATTTGCCTTACGCGAACATGCATTCTCTGTAAAAGGGAATGCCGAGGAGGGTGCATTTTTTAACACTACGCGCAACTTAGCTGCAGGTGGCTGTTCTCTTCATTCACAGGAGATTTGTCAATTATTTACGTGTAAAAAATGCAAGCTCAAACCACTAACAATTCTGGATTGCAGTTTTGATGTGCACACTGCAGTATTTCCGACACTAATAGTAGTGATTTGCAACATGATGCTTACTCTGGGCACGCGATCGTAAAGATTTACGCATGCCTTCCCCGAAATACATGGCAACTCTGCGGTGAAGCCTCAAGTAATGCGTGCGTACTTTTTTATTACTTTATAGCTTTCGACAAACACTCAGCTGTGGCTTGCAGTTTAATTTTCTTTTTGTTGTGGTTTAGTTTATTCCACTGAAGTCTACGCGCCCTAAATGCACTGTGCAACAGCAGCAATAGTCGTGCTCGCGCTGGGTAGCGTAGTAACCAAAGCTGTGCCTGCCCGAGCATCGTTTGCGAACTTGAGCGCACCGACAGTCTCGTAAGCAAGCATTTTATGGCTCTGTTCGGAACTGCAAATAAGAACTTACCGAGACCAGCATCTCGAAGTCTTCTTAATCTTTACTGGATACGACTGTCCACTTCTTCATGTCTCCTGCTGTCGTTGAAAGCGGGCCAGCACTGCCGGCGGCAGTGAAGTGTAGCTTCGGTAGAGGCATGCTCACAGCGTTTCTCGGCCCACTTGGTGTTTCCACGTGTCCCTCCAATTGTTCGGAAGGCGTTTTTCACAAACAAGATTGCCTCAGCAAATATAGCGCGCTTTGCAGCATCGTCTTGGGCACAGCCATGTTTGCTGACGACATCACGCACGAACCAATGAGCGCGCAGCTTCCGAGATCTCCGTAAGAGCGCCTGGCGCAGTGCAATGTAGAGGGGGGGGGGGGGGGTCTATCCGCTTGCTTTTGTCAACACCTCCTAGATTTCTGATGCCTGCCGGATGAGCGCGAAACGCCGGTCAATCTATGGCGGCGCTGCCTACGTTCGGTTCGGACTGTCACGGTGGATGGACGTGTTTTTTGAGCGCTCCCGATCGACTGCGCAGATAAGTGGTTTTGCATGTTTTGACCTTGTCTTTATAATTATGAGGCGGCAGTTAAAATCTTTGTAGCACTTATTTTATTGTACGGCTTTTTCGGGGGTCAGTCACCAGGTATTTATTAGTTTGTGCGTGTGTGTGTGGGTGTTTGAATTTTTTGTTGTTTTTTCTTTTGCCACCCCCGGGGGGGGGGGGATGTGCACGTACATTGAACACGCAAACTTTTGTAGTAGAGCTTAGACTTTCTCTTTTTCGTAGGGCAGGGCTCGAGTTGTGTAATTATCGAGTGAGACAAGTCATAGGGCCAATTGGTGTCAGAAAGAGATAGTTAAAAAGACTGTAAAGTGTTCAGGATGCGGGCTGGGTTTGAAAGTGGACCCAAGTGTAGAAGCGGATGGAGAAGAGGCTGACGCGAAGTGTAGGCAATGTGGGGTCGAGGAAAAGATGGAGAAAAGGATGGTTGCCCAGTGTGAACTGCTGATGAGAATCACCGAGCTCGAGACTGCGTTGGTGACAGAGCAAGAGAAAACGAGGGCAATGGGGGAAAGGTGAAGTCCGCCGAGGAAGCACTAGCCAAGGTAAATATAGGAGCGGCCTACGGAGAGAACAGTAGGTATGGTGGCTAGACCATACAGTAAGGAATCGGACACCAGAACGGCGGAGAAGAAAGAGCAAGCAAGTTTGGAAAGAAACAGGTTCAGCCGGTTCGATTGTTGCAAGGCCCAGCTTCAGCGAAGTAGTGGTGGGGCTGGGAGAGGACAAAGCAGCGGGCGTCACAAGTGCAAGTAACCCCCAGGTGCAGGACGCTCCAGCTGAAAAGTCACAGCATGTGATAATCGCCGGGGACTCGAATTTAAATCGATGCACAGAAGCCATCAAAGAGAGGGTAAGAGGTGACAAGAGGGTTGCAGTAGGGGTGTTCCCAGAACGCAAGGTGAAAGCAGTCATGAGGCAAGCGAGCGCAAAACTCAAAACTACAGCTGATGGACGAAACCTCGTGATAATTCCAGGCGGTTTAAACGATGTCTTAAATGAAGATACAGCAAGACTAGCAACCACACTGGCAAAAGGTGTCGATGACATGCGCGCCACTTCTCCTCAAGTACAGGTAGTGGTATGCACGATACCGGTGGTACCGGTGCGTGATAGCAACCTGCAAAAAGCGGTTGTCAACGCAAACCAAGAGATATGGCGGATGAGTCGAGAGAAAGGCTTTGAGGTGGTGGAAATAAACAGAGAGGTGCATAGGTGGGGTGGTTTTCAACGAGACACAATCAATTTCGATGAGCGGCTAGGTCATGAGGTGGGCTGGCGACTTGCAGGACGCGCAGTAGGTTTTTCGGGGGGTAAGTGGGCCCTTGGGGGTGCAGGATAGCTGGTAACGCAGAAAACAACCAGGGAGACTCTTTGACAGGTGGTATGGACAGATACCTGCGGCGATGGCGTAGTGGTTAGAGCATCCGCCTCGCATGCAAGAGGTCCGTGGTTCAAATCCCGGTACCGCGCAGTTCCCAACCGGATTAAAAAAAAAATCCGCGTGTTGCTGGAACTGCATTAAGAGGCCTGGGGTGCGGCCTCACCGGCAAACACCGCCGAGAACGCACTCCCTCACCAGAGAAAGATTGGCCACCCTGGTGCAGTATCTGGCCACTACCTCCCACATGCTTACGTCCAATAACTCACGGCCCTCAGTCCCCAGCAGCTGCGAAGCAACTGACCACGGCGGCGGTCAGATCTGCAACGCAGCAGAGGGTGCTAAGAATCTCTGGATCCGGACAGGCCGCCATTGGAACCTGAACTTGGCAACGTTTAACGCTAGAACCTTATCTAGTGAGGGAAGTCTAGCTGTACTATTCGAGGAGCTAGAGGGTGTTAAATGGGATATAATAGGGCTCAGTGAGGTTAGTAGGACAGATGAGGCCTATACGGTGCTACAGAATGGGCACGTCCTTTGCTACAGGGGCTTGGCAGACAGAAGAGAACTGGGAGTGGGGTTCCTAATTCACAGAAACATAGCTGGCAACATAGAGGAATACTATAGCATTAATGAAAGGGTGGTAGGTATCGTAATTAAACTGAATAAAAGATACAAATTGAAGGTAGTACAGGCTTACGCGCCTACATGCAGCCATGATGACGCTTCAGTTGAAAGCTTCTATGAAGACGTGGAATCGGCAATGAGTAAGGTAAAAACACAGTATACTATAGTGATGGGCGACTTCAATGCAAAGGTAGGGAAGAAGCAGGCTGGAGACCAGGCAGTAGTAGATTATGGCATCGGTACTAGGAACGCCAGAGGAGAGCTACTAGTAGAATTCGCAGAACGCAATAATTTACGGATTTTGAATACCTCCTACCGAAAACGAGAAAACCGCAAGTGGACATGGAGGAGCCCTAATGGTGAAAATAAGAACGAAATAGACTTTATAATCAGTGCACACCCTGGAATCGTGCAGGATGTGGAAGTGATTGGCAAGGTACGATGCAGTGACCATAGAATGGTACGGTCTCGAATTCACCTAGACTTGAAGAAGGAACGACAGAAACTGATACGCAAGAAGCCAATCAATCAGCTAGCACTGAGAGGGAAAGTACAGGAATTCAGAGTGTCGCTGCAGAACAGGTACTCGGCTCTTAGTGAGGAAACCAACCTTAGCGTAGATACAATGAATGATAATCTGACGAGTATCATTACGGAGTGTGCAGTGGAAGTTGGAGGCCGGGTAGTTAGACAGGACATTGGAAAGATTTCCCAGGAAACGAAGAACCTAATTAAGAAGCGTCAAATCATGAAAGTGTCAAGTACAACAGACAAAATAGAACTGGCAGAGCTTTCGAAGTTGATTAATAGACGTAAAGTATGCGATGTAAGCAGGGATAACATGGAGAGAATTGAACACGCTCTGAAAAACGGAGGAAGTGTCAAAGCATTGAAGAGGAAACTTGGGATAGGCAAAAGTCGGATGTATGCGCTAAGGGACAAAGAAGGCAAAATAACTACCAATATGGATAGGATAGTTAAAATAGCGGAGGAGTTTTACAGAGATCTGTACAGTAGCCAAGACAACCACGACCTTAATACTATAACAACTAGCAGTAACCCAGATTACACCCCACCAGTAATGATAGAAGAAGTCAGAAAAGCTTTGGAGAGCATGCAAAGGGGCAAAGCTGCTGGTGAGGATCAGGTAACATCAGATCTGCTGAAAGATGGAGGACAGATTGTGTTAGAAAAACTAGCCACCCTGTTTACGAGGTGTCTCCTGACGGGAAGAGTACCAGAGTCTTGGAAGAACGCTAACATCATCTTAATACATAAGAAAGGAGATGACAAGGACTTGAAGAATTACAGGCCGATCAGCTTGCTCTCTGTAGTATAAAAGCTATTTACAAAGGTAATTGCTAACAGAGTAAAGAAAACATTAGAATTCAATCAACCAAAGGAACAAGCAGGATTTCGAACAGGCTACTCAACAATTGACCACATTCATACTATCAATCAGGTAATAGAGAAATGCTCAGAGTATAACCAACCACTATACATAGCCTTCATAGATTACGAGAAGGCGTTTGATTCAGTAGAAATATCAGCCGTCATGCAAACACTGCGGAATCAGGGCGTAGGTGAAGCATATATAAACATTCTGGAAGAAATCTACAGGGGATCAACTGCTACCATAGTGCTTCATAAAGGAAGCAACAGAATACCAATCAAGAAGGGTGTAAGGCAGGGGGACACAATTTCCCCAATGCTATTTACCGCGTGCTTACAGGAGGTTTTCAGAAGCCTAGAATGAGAACAGTTAGGGATAAGAGTCAATGGAGAATACCTTAGTAACCTGCGCTTCGCCGATGACATTGCATTGCTGAGTAACTCGGGGGACGAATTGCAACTCATGATTACGGACTTAGACAAGGAGAGCAGAAAGGCGGGTCTTAAAATTAATCTGCAGAAAACGAGATTAATGTACAACAACCTCGGCAAGGAGCAGCGCTTCGAGGTAGGTAATAGTGCACTTGAAGTTGTAAAAGACTATGTCTACTTAGGGCAGGTAATAACCGCAGAGCCGAACCACGAGATTGAAGTAACTAGAAGAATAAGAATGGGGTGGAGCACATTCGGCAAGCACTCTCAAATTATGACAGGTAGATTGCCACTATCCCTCAAGAGGAAGGTATATAACAGCTGTATCTTGCCGGTACTTAGCTACGGAGCAGAAACCTGGAGACTTACAAAGAGGGTTCAGCTTAAATTGGGGACGACGCAGCGAGCAATGGAAAGAAAAATGGTAGGTGTAACCTTAAGAGACAAGAAGAGAGCAGAGTGGATTAGGGAACAAACGGGGGTTAAGGATATCATAGCTGAAATCAAGAAGAAGAAATGGACATGGGCAGGGCATGTAGCGCGTAGACAGGATAACCGCTGGTCATTAAGGGTAACTGACTGGATTCCCAGAGAAGGGAAGCGGGTTAGGGGGAGACAGAAGGTTAGGTGGGCAGATGAGATTAAGAAGTTTGCGGGTATAAATTGGCAGCAGCAAGCACAGGACCGGGTTAACTGGCGGAACATGGGAGAGGCCTTTGTCCTGCAGTGGACGTAGTCAGGCTGATGATGATGATGATGATGATGATGATGATGATGATGATGATGATGATGATGATGATGATGATGATGATGATGATGATGGACAGATATGATTCCAAAGAGGCACCAGTATCTAAGATAGGTAGAGTCCGGGGCAGCAATAGACGTAGCCACGAGCGCCGAGCCACTTCAGACATAAGGTATATTAACATGCAGGGTGGTAGGAACAGGCTGAAGTGGGAAGAGATAGAAGAACAGCTAAGGGAGGAGAGGCCGATGGTAAACGGTTTTGTAGAAACACATCTCAGGGACATGGAACAACCTCCTAACAATCCGGACTACGCGTGGGAATATTGTAATACAACAGAAAATAGCAGAAAGGGGGGTGGTATTGGGGCATTCATTCATAAAAGTACAGACTGGCAAAGGGTCACGCAGGAGTGCAAGGAACATTTATGGCTAAAAGGGAAAGTGGCAGGGCAAATGACACTCCTTGGTTTCGTGTACTTGTGGACGGGAGCAAAGGCCAGAGAGGAAATTCAGGCAACGGTAGAGTGTATATCAAAGGACATTCAGGAGCCTAAGAGGAGAGTGCGAGATAATTATACAAGGAGATATGAATGCGCACATAGAAGATATTGATGGGTATACTGACCAGACAGGCAAAATGATCATGGATATGTGTGAAAGGCTTGATTTGATCATTTGCAACAGTACCGAGAAGTGTGAAGGGCAAATAACATGGAAGGTAGGAATTAAGGCTGCAGTCGACGATAGATTACGCACTGATGTCACATAGGATGTATGATAAGCTCAGGGGAATGCACATAGGTGAAAGTGGCTCCAGAAGTCTGGGTAGTGATCACAAACGTATCAAGCTAAGTTTTGAAAGAGCAGTGAAAGTGGAAAGGAGACACGATGAGCAACTGCCGGAAAGTTTTCATTGAGAAAGGCAAATTGAAATAGCCACTAAACAAATTGAGAAAGTAATCACTGAGGATAATAAAACTGTGTGAACATACACGAATCTAATTAGACTGTTTCAGCTAGAGCTTGCTAAGGCACGTGACAAGTCACCCCGGAAAAGAAGACAGAAACCCAAAAGTTGGTGGGATGAGGAAGTTAAGCGAGCCATAGCAAAATGTCAAGAAGCCTCTAGGAAACACAGACATACTAAGCAGCGGGGGTGAACCGGCAGATGATGTTGAAAGAAAATGGTAAATCTTTCTAAGCTGTAGAAGGGATGCATCCCTTCTTATCAATGAAAAGATTAGAAGAAAGGGAGCTCAGTGGCTGGCAGAAGGACACAAAGAAAGATAGAAGGGCAGCTGCGAAAATTTGGAACCATATAATCTCCCTAAGGAATGAGACGAGCCTCGAGCAGAGGTTTATAACATCAGCTCAAGGTGCTAGGCTAGACGGGGACGAAGCTATTGAATATATAAGAACAAGGGTGACAGAAAATTTTCTACAAAGAAGTGCTTTATGCACCACAATAGACAAGGATGAATCAAGTGGCGCAATGGCTCCATTTTCACAACGAGAGTGGGAAAGGGTTTTTAGTAGTACATCAACAGGCCCAGATGGCATTCCAATTATGCTGATAAAGACATTACGTCCGAAGTCTAAGTAGGCTTTGAGAGAGGCAGTGAGCAAAATAATAATCGATGGTGAAGTTTCCGATGGATGGAAACTTAGCAGGATGCCGATAACCCGGCAGGCACGGGAAATCTAGGAGGCGTTGCCTTTGCAAACTCGCGACTGGCGATATGAGCAATCGCAGGGAACTGTGGGATACGACGGCTTCCGGTTCGACGCACCACGCGGGTTAGCAGCGGCACGCGCGCGTTTTAGTACCGCTCCGTTGAAAAAAATACCTCTCCGCGCGACGCCAGTGCTTTAGAAGTTGTGTTTTTTTTTTTGATAGCCGTTACTGTGACGGTGACAAGCCACGAAAGGCATGAATGGTAAGAAACTTTTTTATTGCACGAAAATGATTTGCAATGCTTTTATGCTGCTCAGGGGTATTGCCAGATTGGCTAGCAGATCAGTCGATACAGAAAACAGTTTTCATTGTATGTTACGTTACTGCAGGTTAAAAATAACTATTTTAAAGATCTCAGGGGATGGGGATGACTGTAGCAGAGTGCCAAGAGTTCATTTCGGTATTGCTGGTTCGGCCGACATCGTCGGTCGATCGGCATAAAGTGCAGCACTTATTGAGTGCATCGAGGTATTTTTTTTTTCCTCGCCTTCTGCGCGCTAAAAGATGCATTTCTTAGTCGAAGCCAGATGCTTATTCAAACGCTGATCCTCATCAACCTGCGCGGCACATAAACAATAGTCAGGCATAGACGGTGCCGAATAATCCAAACCCTGCGCTTGTTTAACGCACTTCTTCCTTTGAGTGCCGTCATGGCGCACAGTTTGACCAAGATAAACGCAAATTCACTCGTCCAGCGTTTCGTGTAAGCTTACTCTTGAGGGAAGCTTTCGCCTTTTTTTTTTTTTGTCCTATATATGGGTGCAATAATCAGCGCTCATCTCGTGGCATGTAGATTTCACCCGCGTGTTCCCATAATATCTTTGCTAGGCACGCCAGCGCAACAATTTATTTGTCACTATAATATCCGCAGCAAATTCATGCGTAGGCTTTTTTTTTTTTAGTGTGGAATACACACGTATCTGTGATAAAATTGTTTTCGCACTCTCTGGCTTCAACGTTACGTACTCAAAGACTACCTGTTACTGTGGCTCTCTTCACAGCCGCGGCCGACCTCATTTTTCTTTCTTCGTTTCGTGGCAATCAATTCATGCGTTTGCCTTTCACGCTCGAGTTAGGGCAGCGCTGAAAAACCGACCATGGCTTATCAGGACGAAGATAAACGGGAGACCGCGCACGCGAATCCCGAATAATCTGATGCTTGCGGCGAAACGGTTCCGACGGTTCACCGGCGTCTACTCTCCTCGAACCGGAAACCGGCAGCAGATGGTGCATCCCATAAACCCTCTCTCTTCTACTGATCACCGTAGTGATCAGTACTCTTTTACTGATCACCATAGTGATCAGTAAAAGAGGGAGGGATTGTGGGACGCACCATCTGCTGTTGGCTTCCGGTTCGAGGAGAGTAGATGGTGATTGCACGGAGAGGTGCTTTTTTCAACGGAACAGTACAAAAGTGCATGCGTGCCGCTGCTTACCAGCGCCGTGCGTCGAACCGGAAGCCATCGTATCCCACAGTTCCCTGCGTTGGTCTATTTTACCGGTCACCTATTGCACCCGTGGGCGAATGGCTTGCCACGCGTTGCGTAAGACGTGCTGCCAGAGATGCCATCGATTGCATCGATAAGCTGGCTGGAATTGGACCCGTGGGTGAGGGGACTTGCCGCGCGTTGCAAGAGATGCTGGTGCTTGCGTCAGCCTGGCTCGCTGGTTTTGACGCTGGTTGCATTTGCAGAAGCAATGAAGTTCGGTTTGCACTGCAAGGCATAACAGTAGTGAGCAAACTTTCGCGTGTTGTCAGGTGAACGATGAAGGTTTGCTGAACAGTTTTCTTGTAAGCGAATGGGTCGTCTTCGTATTTAATGAGCTATAAGGAAGCGCAGCCACAGAGCGATGTTATATATTCGTGGAAAGCGATTCAAAACGCAAGACGCGCAAGCTGAGCAGGTGGGAGATTTGCTATGTTGAGGCAAAGTCCCGGCAGTGGCCTGAAATCCACGAGTGAATCCTTTGCGTAATGGAATAGGTGCTAATTTCCAGCAATTAAGTAGCTCTCTCATTTCAGAATTAAATCATTTTTATAGCGTGTAGATATACTTTCGTCGATCAACTACAGGCACCATGTCCAGAAAGAAGAGGGCCAGAAAAAACTGCCACAAAAATGGCTTCGAAGACACGCGCTCTCCCCTGCGAGCGAAGAGAAAGCTTTCGCAGGTTGGAAAATCATTCGCACAACTGATCGAAAGCCACGAACGAACGACTTTCCAAAAGAAAATTCAAGAAAAAAATCGCTGGCCTTCTTCCAAAACAGCTGCATGGCTGTGAGAGCTACTATGCACTGTATAGTCAGAGTCTGTTTTGAATTCTGCCTAGCGAAGTATACTGATCAGTACCTGAGTGTGTGCTCATGATAATAAGAATCCCCGAGCTATGTCAGCATATAAAGCCAAAAAAAAATAATCATGGCTCTACCAGGACGGACGTCTTCACAGACGTGTTCAAAAGTTTACGAGTAGGTTTGGATCTAATACGAAATTATACTCGAGAAAGAAGAAGTGCGTTCGGGCGTAATTCTGCCTTGAACAACTATCGTTTTTTTCTTAAACTGTCAGAATTCCTGACTTTCTCTGAACAAGCGGAACGGAAGACGTCACCCCCCGGGATGGGGGACCATCCATCCAACGAGACAGCGGGCCCTAGCCGTTTGCATAAGGATGGACCGAATGTGGGTGACCGCCTTGGCGCATATGCTCCTTGCGATGACTCTACCGAGAGCTCATCAGTGGAAGAGATGGAATCGGAAGCCGACTTCAGGACATTCCATACCCGCCGGTTGAAAAGGAAGCTTCGCAGGACGTCATCAACGGCGGAGCCACAACCGGCGCTAGACAAAGGCAAGCAATGTTTCACCATCTCGTATGTACCCATGTCTACATCAGACAACCTGAACTCACTAAACAGGCAGTCGTTGACTAATTATTTCGAGCGAGTAGCACCTGCTCAAGTGAGTGAAATTCGCATAAATAGCAGGAAAAACATATTGTCAGTTGATGTGACAAACAAAACCATTCTTGACAAACTGAAGGCCGTCACGCAGCTCGGAAGTATTTCAGTTCGCGCGTTTCTCGCTCACGGGAAAGGAACAACGACTGGCGTGATAAATGACGTCGACGCTGACATCACAGACGCTGACCTGCAGAATCTTGTGACGTCAACAGTCAAAATCGTGACCATACGCCGCTTCGGGCAGTCTCGCTGCATCAAACTAGTATTTGATTCTGAGACTCTGCCCTCTAGCGTGAAGGTTGGATACGTGAGACATCCCGTGCGCCCTTACGTGCCACGGCCTTTGCAGTGTCACAAGTGCTGCAAGTTGGGACACGTCAGCGCAGTGTGCAAAAGTGAGACAACTTGCCAGCGGTGCGGCGGGTCTCATAAGGTGGAAAACTGCGATACTGCTGTTCCATTGAAATGCCCAAACTGCTCTGGTGCACATGAAGCAACGTCGAAGGAGTGCCCGAAGATCAAAGAAGAAATTCGCGTCCTGCGGAAGATGGTCAGAGACAACTCGACACACAGAGAGGCAGTCACATCCATCCGCCGACACAGACGTCGTCCAAAACGTAGGCACCAGCGAAATCATAGTGGACATAGGAGTGATGCATCACCATCAGCAACAGATGAACATACACGTGCGCATTATCAGGCCGCTACACCCATGTTGTACGCACCACGTTCCAGGGATGCAGAAAGTGGACCAACGCCCGCGTTGCACGCCGATGCTTCAGATACTGAGTGGCCTTCGCTACCGATCGGAGCAATAAAAAAGACCACATCATGGGCTGCAACTTCAAAGAGGGCGGAAAATGATAGGCAAGACACTGAGAAGAGCCAAACTATGCTGAAGCATCTACTAAAATCTATTCGTGCGATTCTCAACGAGCTACACACGCCAGGAGCGAAAACAGCAGTGCAGATCCTCAACGTGCTGGAACCGCTACTGCTGACCCTTTCATAAACAATATGGCGAATTTCTACGATGAACGTGTGCGCACCTCTGCTATAATGCAGTGGAACGCACGAGGTTTGCGAAGCCGATTGTCTGACTTTCGACAACGGATATTTAAATACAAATTTCCGTTGGTTGTAATATGTGAGCCGAATATGATGTCGTCGTTTCGTATTTCCGGATACGTCACTTTGTGGTCACGTGATGATCGAAATACGAGCAAAGTAATTATATGCGTACGTCAAGATTTAACGTACGTGAGACACTGCCGTGGCTCCTCATGCTTCTAACGACTATATTTGCCTATCTATAAAGCACAAGCGACGTACAATATCAATCATTGGTGGATACATTCCTCCTAGAAGCCACGTGGACTGTCCCCATCTCTTGTCTGTTCTCCAAGCTTGCCCTGGACCACATGTATTGGTTGGGGATTTTAATGCACATCATCCCATGTGGGGTTCTGCCTCAATGAACACCCGCGGTAGGGACATTGCCGATTTTGTGCTCAATCAGGGACTTATGCCCATTAACGATGGCTCACCTACTTACCTCCGTGGCGCATCGTACAGCAGCTGTCTAGACGTATGTTTTGTGAGCAGAAGTCTCTTGCCTACCACCTATTGGTTTGTAGACGTTGAAACACATGGAAGTGACCATCTCCCTACATATATACAGCTAAAAGGATTCCGTTGTTCGTCTCCCCGGCCTGTGAAAAGCGTAGACTGGCCAGGATTCCAAGCTTCTGTAAATGCTCAGTGCGGGAACATTCAATCTATATCTGAAATAGAAAGCCTCATTGCGTCAGCCTTAACAACGCATACGAAACTTGTGAATGTGCCGCTACCAAGATCACAACTTGACGCACAATATGAATACCTTCGTGCAATTCGTCGCCGGGCAGAGAGAAAATACAGGAGGACGAAATCACCATCTGACCTATCTACAGCACGCCAAGCACAACGACATGTATTGCGACACCTCGATAAGCTCGATAGGCAACGGTGGAGGGTATTTTGTAGCTCTCTTGATCCCAGAAAACCCCTGTCTCGAATATGGCAAACTGTGCGAAGCCTTCAGACGCCCACTCAACAGTTGTTCCCTTTCCGATCTTTGGCTCTAAAGCAAGGTCGACCTGAAGTAGAGGTTGCAGAAGATTACTGCCACTTACTCGTAGGTATGACCTCTTCATCGATATTACCTTCGAATTTAGCCTCACCGCCATCCAGCGACGATCGCCTCGACTTACCATTCACAATGCACGAACTCGACGCTGCGATTTCTACGTCCCGACGGTCGTCCGCACCCGGGCCTGACGGAATTACTTATTCGGCTCTATATCACCTCAGCCAGGAAGCAAGGCAGGCTCTCTTGTCGTTCTACAACTCTACGTGGGAAACAGCGACAGTCCCAGAGAGTTGGAAGTGCAGCCGCATAGTGGCCTTACTGAAACCAGGCAAGTGTTCACACGAGTTGTCTTCTTATAGACCCATTGCCCTAGCCAGTTGCATCGGTAAGGTGATGGAACGCATGGTGCTGGCAAGATTGGAATGGCTGCTAGAGGATAATGTCGGCTTACCAGATTTCATAAATGGCTTCCGTAGTGGTCGATCATCTATAGATGGTGTTGTAGATCTAGTTTGTTCTGTTGAAAAGGAAAAACAACGTCGGAGATTGGTAGGGGCCATTTTCTTAGATATAAAGGGCGCGTACGATAGCGTCTACCATGAGGCCATTCTTGATGCACTTGAAGACATCGGCGTAGGTGGCCGACTACACGCATGGATAGGGAGCTATCTCAGAGGACGTACCATTTTTATGTCGACATCCGATGGTGACACGGCCAGGCACCTCGTAAGCCGTGGAGTTCCGCAAGGCGCCGTCCTGAGCCCCATGCTTTTTAACATAACACTAATTGGCCTTGAAGCTGAGCTTCCCGACGTTGTCAGGATCAGTGCGTATGCGGACGACATATGCATATGGGCATCTGGAGCAACGCGACCACAACTGCGAGCAAGGCTACAACAAGGCACATCAATAACATCTAAGTACTTACGTCGTCAAGGCCTGGAACTTTCAATAGCAAAATGTGCTGCATTGGCATTTACGAATAAATCAATGTCGCGGTACCCAATCTTCGCTCACGGAGCAGTGATTCCCGTGGTTAAGCACCACCGCTATTTAGGGGTCGTCATTGATCGCAACCTGTCCTGGTCAAAGCATGTGACTGTGCTGCGAAACAAACTAATCAGTTTTGTATATGTCCTTCGTGTTATAGCAGGACTGAGATGGGGCCCTTCGGAGAAAAGTCTTCTGCAGTTATACAAGGCATTATTTGTGGGCTATATAAGGTACAGCTCACCTGTGCTTTCCAGCATGCGGGCAACGTGCCTTCGCACTTTAGAGAGCCTTCAGGCACGAGCACTGAGAATATGTCTTGGCCTGCCACGGTGCACATCTACCTCTGGCACTATAGAGGAGTCACGCACCTACCCTATACAGGTTTACACGTCCTGTGAGCCTCTTCGAGTGCACCTTCGTCTACTGACCCGACATGCACAGCACCCTTTGTCTTCGCTACAAGTGGACCGACCAAGCTGTACCTATTCGCGATGCCTCGATATGCATAGGCACATGATCCCGTCAGGCTTCGCACCTGCCGTAGTCTCTGCAGTGCCTCCATGGACATTGACTAAACCACTGGTGTGCCTTCACATACGTGGAATTTCGTATAAGTCACATGTTTCTCATATTGCCCTCAAGCAACTCACTTTGGCACATTTAGATGACCGATACAGTGACTCTGTACACATTTACACCGATGGATCCGTAACTTCATCCGCCTCAGCTGCAGCCTTCGTGATCCCTCAACTCGGTATTTCCCGACAGTACAAATTAGATCATAGGTCATCTTCGACAGCTGCAGAACTTGTTGCTATACAAGAAGCCATAAAATTTGTGAACGACCAAGCACCGCGTAAATGGACGATTCTATCTGATTCAAAATCAGCGCTTCAAGCTATCTATTGTAACTCAAGAAGAGGCGAATTTTACGAGTTAACGTTAGGAATCGTCCAAGCATTTGACCTAACACACAGGAGTGGTCACTTGATTACACTCCAATGGATTCCTGGACACTGCGGCCTGGTTGGCAACGAAACAGCCGATAGCGAAGCAAGAGCGGCAATATACAACGCTCCTATGTACGTCAAAGTACCCTACTCGCGAGGTGACGTCAACACATTGTTGAGATCACTCATGCGCGAATGCGCTGCCACTTACTGGTCGCTACCAGATCACCGGAACAAGCGCCTGCGGGAAACAGACCCCGGTATGACTTTTCGTCTTCCAGATAAAATCAGCCGAAGACATGCTAATATACTGCACCGAATTCGCCTGGGCGTCGCCTTCACTCGCCACTACACTCACCTAATTGGCCGTGCGGACAGCCCAAATTGTGAACGCTGCCAAGTGCGCGAAACGATAGCTCACATATTTTGTGACTGTGCATTATACGTGGCGCAAAGAAAAATGCTAACTGCAACGTTTGCAAGCATTGGACGAACACCATTAAGTGAAAGCCACATATTGTCAGCAATGAACGACCAAACAGTGTCAAAAACTGCTACAAAGGCTGTTCTAGACTTTATAAAAACCACTGGACTAGAAACTAGACTGTAGGGTACTATGCTAAGTGGCTACTGTACATACGCACCACCTCTTCTTGTCCCCATCATCACCCTTCATCCCTCTTTTCTTCCCCTTTCCCTTATCCCCTGTGTAGAGTAGCAGGCTAAAGCGAACTAGCTCAGGCCGACCTCTCTGCCTTCTAATAAATTCTCACTCTCTCTCTCTCTCTATACTCCACGCTTGCCGAGCAAATAAACACAGATGGGTTTCCTAGTCACGACCTTATAGTTTTTGATGAAATGAAGATATCTGAACACGTGGATGTGAGCGCTACAGGTACGAATTTTCTGTCACTATGCTTCCAAGCACGTGTGTCGCTTGCTGATCTAGCATAATTTTCATTATATTTTGCAGGTGACTTGTCTTGAAAATTTCACGTGAGATTCACAAAAAGAACTGAGCGATCACGCAATATGGTGGTAATTTCGCCCTATTTCAAGGTATTTATTGTTTTATCACTGGATTTTGCGTTACTTTCTGAAGCTACACATCATGCGATGAAACGAACAATAAACTGCCCAATCATGCATGCAAGTGTATACAAGTTCTCACATTATTTGCATCGCGTGAAAAAGTAAAAGCAGATGTTCTCGCGAAAATTGTCATCGAGGTTGTTATCCTGTGCGAGAATGCTGGCCTTTTTGTTGACGTTGTGACATGCTAGGGAGCCCGCAAGAACAGCTATAGGTCAATGTGACGATCATATGCAACATAAAAGGTACAGAACTGTGCCAGTATAAAGGAAATTCAAGTGACAGACCTTTATTGGAAGATTCTTCGATCACTAAAACCTGCCGTGCGCACCTGCCCAATGTTTATTCGCCTAACGTTGGCTTCGCCTTCGCCCGTATTCAGTCGTGACCAGCATGACATAGCCTTTGAGATAGCTCGCGGGCGGCGCATAATCTCGGACGCCATAATCGTGACTGATTAGGTGCGCGTCGCCAAGTGGCGCTACTTGTTCAGCCGAAACCAGTGCGGTCGTAGCTGCAGTGCTCTAGGTTCTTGCTATGTTTGGCTTCAACTGTACGATATCCAGCACTTCAACTGCTTCCCTTGCAAATGGCTTCTAACGCTGACCAAAGCGACTGTGCTGGCGCCCCTTCGTTGAAGTTGTCGACTTTGAAACGCTTGAGGGAAGTTATTAGGCAACGAAGCGGCAAGAACGACGCACGCGAGCGTGGCTGCTCGAATACCGAGGGTGCGTATCTTCTTTGGCAACGACTTCAGTATATGCGCTCTGTCGCCGTGTTGCCCACCGTATCTCTCCTAATGCAAAAAAGCGCTGCATGTATGGTGAATTCTTATACGTTTGGCGTCACAGTAAGCTCCCAGATGTGCGCATCGCGAGCTTTCCTGATGTGCGCGCCTCGTAAGTGAAGTTTACACATTTCGTTCAATCAATGTGCTTACGCCGAAGGCGCCGAAAAAGAAAAAGTTTCCCGTGGTTCTTTTTTTTTCTTTTCTTATGTGGTTCTTAAAGGAAAAAGAAGAGAAAAGTGAGCCCCGTAACTGTATGCATCAGGGTGCGACACCTCAACAGTAGCTCACAAGGGGTGGAGGCAAGGATGGATTAAAAGGATAGGATTAAAAGGTATATATAGAGAGAGAGAGGAAGGAGAGAGCGAGGCGCAGGGACAGCGAGTGACGGAAGAGGAGATAGGAAATATGGACACGGTCGCAGGAGTCCGCGGACGGGGCCCCACTCGACGAGAGCTCTTGTCGGCGTCAGGAGATGGCCTAGTGCGAGCCCAGTCGGCCAGAGCTGAGCTGACGTCGGAGATCGCGAGGGCACAACCGCTCGGCACGAAATCCAGCGAGCGAGTGCTGACAGCTATGCATTTCGTTCAGATGGTGTTGTCATTCCTCTACGTTGAAGAGGGGCTGCATGTTCATCTTGCTTACTTGGTAGGAAGCGCAGCCACTATTACACAGAACACACAAGCGCTTAACGTAACACAACGTAAGCGCTTGTGTATTGTGTTCTGTGTAATAGTGGCTGCGCTTCCTACCAAGATGCATTCATACCAACTGGCCTGATACAATTGTTTATTGAGTTGCATGTTCATATTGTCAATAGCTGGTTTCATTGGGCGAACATTCAATCGCGATCGAGTCTGGTGCGTATCGGGTCTCTCTGCTGATTGGCTAGCGCAAGTGCAGCTATGTCGACCGTCAAATTCGATTTTGATTGGACACGATCCCGACGGAATTTGCATCCTGTGACATTGTAGCATCCCTAGAAATTTTTTTTTTCGTTGTTTGTGGGGAGCGGGGTTCAATCGGTCTTTATATTTAGTCGTACGTGCATTTGGACGCATGCATTTATATATACACCTGATGAAATGAAAAAAAAAAATTGGTAGAGTTTGAAATTCCTCCCCTTTGCTGTGTCGCTGCTTTGATACCTGTGTACACAAAACCTAAAGACGTGACGTCAAAACCTGCCCCCACCCCTACAACAGCATCTTCATTGCTGCTTGAAACATGTGAGTAGGTAGCAGACATTCCACAAAGCACCCATGTTTATAATCAAGCCACCCGAAGTCCCACTGCAGAAGCTCTATCGGGCTCATTTTCTGCCTGAGGGTTAACAGGTCGTGGTAAAAAAAGCATTAGTCTTTCTCATCACACCCAACCATAGAATACCATGTGAAGTAGTTTCAAGCAAACCTGGCATCATTAAAACACTTGTGTTTGTGCTCTGCAATTGCCTGCTGAACTTCTGAACTCGACGAGGCTTGTCTGACGAGCAGGATGCCCACATATCAACTGTGAGAAATTCAGCTTTCATCACCATCACAGGCCAAAGTGCGGCCTTTGTACAAGTCTTCAACACTGGGCAATCATTACTTTATGAAACTATAACAAGTAGTCCTTAAGCCGGGATCTCTGCTTTGGAAGTGTGACACGTGATTCGCACGGGCTGCCATATACTAACCTTGTAATAACAAATGAACGCAAGGCAAGGTGTTTGTCATCGCAGTGTCAACATATCTTCCGATAATACAGAAACTGCGATGTCACCAAGTGCAAGACATCCCTCCAGGTAAGATCGAAAGAGAATGCCAATTTTTTTCATTCAGAAATTGTCTGCGCTCTGTCACCAAGCAAGAAAAGTGCTGTACTTGTAACTTACAGAGGACATTTTTGATGCACAGGCCGCTTTGATCCTAAATGTCTTGATGTAGCTGCTTTGCTATGAACCACAGTCAGCACTGCATGCACAGGACTATACATAAACATAAAAAGGGCTGTACCTAATAAATGTTAATGTACATAGACAGGGTTTCCATAGTAAGATGTATGTTGGCAAGGGACCTGCTTTGCTTGCTACAATCATAGAATGCAGTTGTAGTGTGTGTGCAGACGTTCTACACAGCCAACAATATATCCATGTAATGGGAATAAGTGAAAATGGTTAAAGCATGGATACCGATGACTTTGTTGTCACCGGCGAGATAATGTGACAGTTTTTTGTCTTGAGTCACTGCTGAACTGTGGCATTTGACACAAGCTCATAAATTATCTCTGCAGCCTGAACTACTGGGTGATCATGTCCTGATACAGATAGAACATTAGTGGATACCTAAACTTATCTTAAAAACAGTTGTGGCAGTTTATTGTCACAGTTGGGACATGGTAGGGTAACAGCTATATGCAAATCAGCCTCATTATGATCTGGGGTGCTATTCAAGACATTGTCGAACTCTCTCTTGTAAAATGTGCCTTTATTTTGGTTGCATTTATAATGCTCTGTAAGGGGACTAATATTTCATATCCAGTGACAAAGAAAATTGCGGGAAAATGGTGTGGTCTACCTTGACTTAGTGAGACAGTCAAGAGAAAGAAGGACAAAGGTTAAATTTAAGGGCTCGTTTTCTTTGTTGGACACGATATTAATGAGTTCTCATTGTTATTGTCTGTCAGTTCTCATTAATATTGTGTCTACCCAAGGGAAAGGAAATTTATGCTGTATTAGTAATACCTTTATGATATTGGAAAAGGCCTCCTATGCTACCCAGCAGAATAGTGAACCGTGAAATACAGAAGCATTGGATTTGTGATAATGTAGCCTTGAAATTCTTGTGGCAGCTTGCTTTGATGTGAATTGCATACTGTGAAAGCTGTTTCTGAGGCCTAACTCTTGTTGATGTTTTTAAATTATCTTTCTCCAGAGGTGCCTGTTGCTGTAGTATTGTTGTTTTGCACAGCCCACACAAATTGTTCAATGCTCATGTACCGCTCAATTGTTCAGTGCTCATGTACTGTGCTCATGTTGGTTCGCAGCATTTGGTAGAGCAGGATGTATCGCATTGTGTAGGTGGACAGCCAGAAAATATGATTAGGAACCGGTGGAGTCAAAACTAAGTGTTGAGAAAAAAGAAAAAAAAAAAAAGACCGGAAAGAGTGCACACGAAAATATCGCACACGAGCTGCACACGTCAAGCTGTATTCCAATGGAGCCATTTTAGTAGCACCTGATCATGAGAGAGGCCTCTGTGCCAAGTATGAGCTCTCTGCGCTAGGAAAGCGAACACTAGATTGTTATCACTGGTCTTCACCTGTCTGGTGAATCCTGTTCTCCTATTTGTGTAGGTAGACTGCATTGTGCTCCAATGGACCCATTCACGGTACTCGTAGAAGTTTAAAGCACGTTTATTCAGCTACAGTGGCCCAAATGTCAAGATATATGTTAATCCACACTAGCAAGCAGTGCAAAAAAGTGCTTGTTAATTTTTTCCTGTGTGGACCATCTTGTTCTGTCGCACTGTTTGCTAACATGAAACCAAACTAAATGATTTGCCATTTACACTTCTGCAGTATACATTCAAGAAGGTTTAAAAAGTTGCTGGAGCGGAAGTTATTGCCCAGGAGTGAATAAAATTGCTTGAGTGAAAATTATTGGCCATCTTACTAGGGGCATGATAAACTACCACCGTTCAGCTACTAAGAACGAGCGTTTTCCTTGCACGCCCAATGAGTTTAATGTGGAAACTTTTCTGGTCACATATTGCTCCAACTGCATCTTAGTGTTACTAGTTTTTCTTGGTAAGCCTCTAGTTGGAGGCAAAGTTCTTTGGAAATTCAGTCACCCATAGTCGTTCCTATGTGTTATTTCATTGGAAACAACTATCTTTTAATATAAAACTAACGTGGCATTTACACTAACATATCAAAGCCACTTGACCTCTAAGTGGGTCATTACCAGAAAATAGCATGTTCCGACATTTTGGCAGGGCAAAAGCTGGCTTCACTTTTGCTGGCTAGGCATTTCGGGAGCTTCCACTGCAGCAATTTTTTCTTTAAACCGCCTTGTATACATTAATATTCAGGATGTCACACTACTATACTGCCACATGTGGATTCAACACAAAATTCAAGAAATACAGTTTTTTTAGTCTCCTTTCGTGTCTTCATTACCTTACTGGCATGCTGCTATAGCAAGTGACTGATTTTGGCTTTCAAATGTTTTTGAGGCTATAAGACTGATTGGTGTCCTCGTAAACATCATTTGAATCCTTGTTCAGTGTGCTCAGCCAAGCTTCCTCCCTACTGTTCACAGTATAAACAATATCAACAAGCAATAAAAAAAAAAAGGAATGATGTTTTCAATTCCTTCAAATTCACAGTGTGCAAGGTTTTCGTGTTGCTAAGTAGTTTTCTTTTATACAAAACGCAACAGCAAGAAACAGAGCTACCACTCTCTTGAATCACTTCGTGAAACCTAGCTCGTTTCACACTTAAGTTCAAATGCCTTTACCTTGAAACTGGCACTTATCAATGTGTATTTGTTTACAGTGCTGGACAAGTGATTTCCTTCGGTTTACAGTGTACCTTTGCTGTCATGCAGATCTCAAGTGGCGTCCCGCCTCGGTGTTCTAGTGGCTAAGATACTCGGCTGCTGATCCGCAGGTCGCGAGATCGAATCTCGGCTGCGGCGGCTGCATTTCCGGTGGAGGGAGAAATGTTGGTAGGCCCGTGTGCTCAGATTTGGGTGCACGTTAAAGAACCCCAAGTGGTCGAAATTTCCAGAGCACTCCCCTACAGTGTCTCTCATAATCATATGGTGGTTTCGGGACGTTGAACCCCACAGTATCAATCAATCATATCTCAAGTGGCAAATGTTATAAGCCTATGCAAGACAGTCAGATGTTCACATCTGCTTTTCGTAACTACTCCGAGCACAGACGAGCTCAACGACCATCACAATCACCCGCTGCAGAAATGTCTCGCAAAGAGTCTTGCTGGGAAGACACCTCAGCGGGTAACAGATACCATATGTAAACAATTCAGTGTAAAATGTGACCGCAACGCGTAAAAGGTCAATACAGGACAGCCACTTCATTGCTGCCAAAAAGTTTATTACAACTGCAAACTTTTAGTTCCAAAAACACATATGCAAGGCCTGCGCATGTGCTTTTTGAGGAATGGCAATCAAAACCGAAAGCCTACACCACATCACTTTATTGCAAAACTCGGACGCCCTCAGTGGCGGTTCAATTGCACTGTTTTGCCATAATCCTACATCTGTGTGCCTGGCTACACCCATTTATATCAAGGGAAAATTTAATAGTCAGGTGTCGCGTCGGCGAGATTGCTATGCGTGGTCAGCGTTCAATGCTACGCTCGGGAAAAACCTTGGTATGCAGTGCTGTTGAATCTACATAACTGAAACTCATGCCTGCTACAGTGCCAAAAAGTACTACTGAAGTTTACTGATAATTTTCTCATTTGCCTTGCTAAAATAAACACTGTATCATTTTTTGTGTGATTAAAGCAGTTACCAGGAGTTGTAGATAAAATACAGTTGCTCGCTTTGCAAAAACTCATGTCTTTGATTTAAGTGTCTTAGGCAGCACCACCTTTTCAGAAAAGCGCGCTCGTTTTGCAAAGTTGAATATCGGGTTTTTGACATGTGAGTCATGGTATGGCCGCAAACATGTACTTTAGTTGCAAAAAATATACACTCATAATATGACAATAAAATGTACACTGACACGGTTCATGTGGATCCTTGAAATCCTTAAAAACTCGTAAATTTGAAAAGTTTGTTTTCAAATCCTTGAAAATGCTTTAATATCCTTTTCTTTTTTTAATAAACATTGTTGCACATTTCACAGTGCATTATTTGTGATGCCGTCATTGTAGCAGGTGGCATATGTAATGTGCCCTTCACAAAAGAATTGTGAACACCAGTAGCTTCCACACAGAACCAACACTGTACTATGTACGGTGTTGGTTCGTGACGTGGCCAAAGACAGGATACTTTGTGTTGGGATTTAACAGTTTATTTGGGCGAACCTGTGCCCGGCAAATGGAAAGTCCGATTACAGTAGCAGTCTTGCACAGATAGCAGTGAACGGAGCGTCGGCCGTCGATCAACTACTGACAAGTGACGAAGTGCGTCGGCATTTATACTCTTGCCATCGAATGTCCTAGCGTTATCGCTGGCGGTGGCGTAGGTTCCAGAATAATCTGTACAGCTTACAGAGTGGGCGTGATGTTATCGAAATGATCTATTAAAGTCTGGAAGCTTCTCGAAAACTGCACGCGCGTTTTGCGCTGAGAATTGTGTAGTGTTTCGGGGCGATAACAAAACTTGAGAAATGGAACGTGGCATTATCTGGAAACTCAAAAAAAGGCAGGAGCAGGAGGATAAGAAACAGAAAAACAAATGCTTAGAAAAAAGAAAGGAAAAGAAACTAAAAGCTCATGTTGTAGAATGAACAGCTACAGCAGCCCCACGTGTAGGAAAGCAGAGATAATTGGCGACTTGATGTGCATTATCAAGTCAAACAACCTTAGAAGGACGGACAAGACCAAGCAGCAGGAGTTAGTGGATATTGATATTGCCACCCGCACATAGTGGGTCGACGGCAAGGGACACTGTCACTCACACGTAGTAGGTCGACAGCAAGAACGGCTCTCAATCTGGAGGAAAGACGATCGCGTGCTTTCTTCTCTGCACGAGAGCCAGCCACGACTGACGCATCGTCGTAGAGCTAGCTACTCGGTGGTTTAATAAACTCCCTCAGTACTTGTGGTTCATCGTGACAAACTGGTGGAAGTGCTGGGTATTCTCACGGATTCTGCAGACCCCCCCTCCCCCCAGGGAGCCCTGATAAGAGTGCAGTGCCAGTCAATACTCCTGTGCATCGGACCGGCAGCCGAATCAGAGGATTGCCTCCGGAAGTCGACGATACTGCTCCCACCACATCGACAAATATGACCAGTGCTTTCGTGCAAACCTCGCCAACCGGCACGGGAAGCACAACATCAAAGCCACTTTACGTTAGAAAGCCCATGGGCACCAGTGATGTTCCATGGTACGGAGCGCGAGGACGTTGAGGACTGGTTGGCGAACGGCGATCGCATAGCCACCTTGAAGCAGTGGGATGACGCAGCGAAACTGGGTAATGTCTATTTCTATCTCGAAGACTGGGCGCACACGCGGTATCAAAATCGAGAGGAGCAGCTGACGACGTGGCCCGAATTCTCTCGTAGAGTTTTGCAGACCTATGCCAGCGCTGATCGTCAAGAACGAGTTGAACGAGCTATTCTGGCCTGCGTCCAGTCGCCAAACAAAACTGTGACAACGTACTTCGGGCCTCTTCCAACGTACGGGCCTCTTCCGACGGGCCGATTTAAGAATGACGGAGGACAAGAAATTGCGTCACTTGATGCGCGGTGTCAAGGAGTCGACGGTCGTGGAGACGGTCGTGGAAGACGGTCGTGGAGTTCTTATCCAAGGCCATGACGGAAAAAATGCTGCAGCAGCGATTGAAGCAATAGGACAGGCAAGTCAGTGGCATGTCCACTGCCGACATTTTCATCACCACTAGAACCAGCAATAACTGTCTGCGTGAACTCATCTGTAATATAGTACGTGGAGAGTTGCAAAAGGCTGGTGTAACACCTCATCCTATGGTTAGCTCTATTGCAACTGTGATCAAGGATGAGCTGCACCAGGCTCTCCGGGACACCTTGCCTCCTGATACAGCTGCACTAGCTCCTACTGAATATCGCCGTGGGACAACTGACGCAGAAGCCTTGAAACGCCCTGGTGCATCGCCGCCATTGTTCGTTCATCCTGTTCCACCTGTTTCAAGGCCAAACCTCATAAGCGCGAAAATGCACGCGACAGCGACAAGCGACGCGACGTAGATCGGCTTCGCGCGATCAGTCGCTAGCACAGGCAAACCTCATTCACGCGACGGCTTCGGCGAGCGAATTCCACTGTTGCTGGCATGAGGCCGTCTACTCGCACCAAGAAAACCACGTAGCGAGCGGTATGCAATTTAAAAATAAGATATATTGTTGTGTAATAAAACGGAAAGTGTTTATTATTGCCTTGCAGCACTTTTTTATATGCACTTGCGTAAACATTGCGTTATTTTTTGTTGCGCATACGTGCCTCGGGCAGGGTCACGTGCACCTATGTAGTCTTTGTCTTTTCCAGTATTTCGCTATTGGCTGCTTGAGCCAAGCACTTCCGTGCGATGAGCGACGGTTTCCAAATCTGGAGAACCGAGCGATCGCGCGAAAACTAGCACGCGACACGTCGCGCGAACGCCCTGTTTCGTCGCTCATAGCGTCGCTCGTCGCTGTCGCGTGCATTTTCGCGCTTATGAGGTTTGGCCCTCACTCCAGTCAGTGCAGCACATACCGTACTACAAAGGCACGTACACCCGCTCTTGCCCTTTGTTCGTGGAGCTTTTGTTGCCCATCGTTCGGTGCAACTGGTCCAGTACATCGACGATCGGCAGGCGCCTCATCGGAGGTCTGATGTCTGGCGCACACCCGATCACTGGCCTCTATGCTTTCCCTGCGGAGAAGCTGATCACTTGTGCCGCAAGTGCCCATATCGCCGTCTTGGGCTTCGTGACTTCTCTGCGTACTCGCCGCCACCCTGTTAAAGCCAGAGACCACGCGACATCGAAAACAACCTCTCCCAGCAGCATGCACCACCGTCTGCCGGGTGCCAGTCGTACTTGCCATCACCGAGGGGATTTTTATCAATGCCCAAGCGGTATTCTACCCCACAGTCTCCCAGCCCCCACCGGGAAAACTAGCCGAAGCGACCTCTGGGGGAGGGGTCGCTGAACATCGAAGCGCTGAAGACCTTCTATTGACACAAAACCGTACAGAAAGTGGTCAGACATCACCTGCTGGTGCAAAGGATAGCTGGCTTTCACTCGACATAGCAGTGACAATTGATGGTTGTGCAGTTAATGCGTTAGTGAACACGGGCGCAGACTATTTCATACTGAGCGGGAAACTGACAACGCAGCTGAAGAAAGTCCTCACTCCGTGGCATAACTCGCAGATTCGGACAGCTGGTGGCCACGTCGTTACTCCACTGGGCGCCTGCAGAACTAGAGAACAGATTCTAGGGTATACATTCGTAGCAAGCTGCTTTTTTCTACGCGAATGCTCCCGTGACGTCATTCTGGGAGTTGACTTTCTACGGGAAAATGGAGCTATAATTGACCTGCAAGAGCGCCACGTCACGTTCTCAGCCCAGCGAGCAATCAACGTGCAGGATGACGGAAGGCGTGTCGGCATACTCTGTATTTTACAACAGACCGTGACGCTTCCTCCACAAACAAGTGTTCTAGTCGACGTAACATGCTGTGGTTTGGGCGATGGAGATGGGGTGGCCGAGACAAATTTAGGACACCTCCTGCAGCAAGGCATTTGCATAGCTAGAAGTGTAATACACATTCGTAATGGCCGATCTGAATTGCTCATTACAAACTTTAGCAACGAGCATCGACACCTTTTTTGCGGCACTTCGATAGTGTTTGCCCACGAAGTAGCAAACGTCACCAACTGTCTCACGTCAGAACTAGTGGATACCGCAGACACGTCAATGACTAATATTGACATCAATCCTGATCTGTCCACCTATAACCAGACTGCTCTGCAAGCGCTCTTGTTTGAGTTCAGGTCTTGCTTCGCAAGTTGCTCAAAGATCCGCCAGACGTCTATCACTCAACACAGGATCATCACGTACGAGGACGCGCGCCCGATACACCAAAACCCCTACCGCGTGTCGGCTAAAGAACGTGAAGCAATACGTACGCAAGTCGGCGAGATGCTTGGCGATGGCGTTATTGAACCATCCAACAGCCCGTGGTCATCTCCTGTCGTACTCGTCAAAAAGGACTGGTCGCTACGCTTCTGCGTCGACTACCGAAAGCTTAACAACGTGACCAAAAAGGATGTGTACCCGCTGCCGCGTATCGACGATTCGCTGGATAGACTTCGTCGTGCCCATCATTTCACTTCTCTCGATCTCAAAAGCGGGTACTGGCAAATCGAGGTAGATCAGCGAGACCGGGAAAAAACAGCCTTCGTGGCTCCAGACTGCCTATACCAATTCTGAGTGCCCCCTTTTGGCTTGTGTTCAGCGCCGGCAACTTTCCAGCGAATGATGGAGACTGGGCTCAAGTGGCAGACTTATCTTGTCTACCTTGATGATGTGGTGGTCTTCTCTGCCACGTTCGAGCAACACCTTCACCGCCTGCGCAGCGTGCTGGAGGCTATCCGATCAGCGGACCTCACACTAAAGCCATAGAAGTGCCACTTTGGCTATAAGGAACTCAAATTTCTTGGACATGTAGTTAGGGCCGAAGGAGTCTGGCCTGATTCGGACAAGCTTGCCGCTGTTGCCGAATTACCAGCTCCTGTCGATAAGGAAAGCCGTCCGGCGCTTCCTTTGTTAGTGCGCCTACTATAGCTGGTTCATTCACAGCTTTTCACAGATAGCAGAACCTTTGACTCATCTCTCAAGGGATGTCACGCTGTTTGTCTGGGAAAACGAGCAACAAGCAGCTTTTGATGAGCTGCGACAGCGCATGCAATTCAGTGCCCATTCTCGCTCATTTCGAGGATGATGCTGACATGGAGGTTCATACTGATGCTAGTAACGTTGGGCTCGGTGCAGTGCTTGTTCAGCGTCAAGAGGACATCGAAAGAGTGATAGCCTACGCCAGCCTCTCTCTAACCCCTGCCGAGGTGACTTATTCCACTACCAAGAAAAAGTGCATCTGCAGTCGTGTGGGCAATCACCAAGTTTCGCCCGTACCTTTATGGTCGTCCTTTCAAGATAGTGACGAACCACAACGCCTTCTGTTGGTTTGCGAGCCTGCGTGACCCTTCAGGACGGCTAGCATGGTGGAGCTTGCGGCTGCAGGAATTTGACGTCACCATCGTCCATAAGTCCGGCCATAAGCATGAAGACGCTGACACACTGTCATGCGCACGCCTTCATGTCATCAGTCAGAAAGCAGAGGAAGACGAAGGCTTCCTAAGCGTCATTAGCTCATCAGACTTGAGCAAACGGCAGCGAGATGACGCTGATGTTCGTCCAATCATCTATCATTTAAAGGGCCAGGGCGCAACCATTTCACGTCATTTATCCCGCTCATTGACATCATTCTGCCTTTGAGACAGTGTGCTGTACAAGAACGCTCGTTCGAACAACCGTGCTTACCTCCTGGTGGTTCCTCGGGACATGCGAGACGACGTCCTCTTCGCTTTCCGTGACGAACCCACATCCGGTCATCTTGGCTACTCATGGACACTTGCCAGAGTGAGCGAGAGGTACTTTTGTCCAGGACTTTCGGCAAGCGTCAAGAAGTACGTCAAGAGCTGTCAGGAATGTCAACGCCGAAAGCAACCATCTGTTAAGCCAGCTGGTTTGCTTCAGCCCATTGAAGCACCTTGCACGTCGTTCGACCAAGTTGGCATGGACATTCTTAGGCCATTTCCCCTGTTGCGGACAGCAACAAATGGGTGATCGTAGCGACCGACTATTTGACACGTTACGCTGAGACGCAGGCGATACCACGAGCCACGGCTTCTGAGGTCGCACAATTTTTCATGCGCCACATCGTGTTACGACAATGTGCTCCTTCCAGTATAATAACGGACAGAGGGACGGCATACACGGTGCAGCTTACGGACGAAGTTCCAAACTGAGCAACACCAGACACCAAAGGACAACTGGGTACCACCCGCAAACCAACGGACTTACCGAGCGGCTGAATAAGACCCTCGCAAACATTATCTCAATGTACATCGACGTACAGCACAAAACATCGGACCGGATCTTTCCTTACGTGACCTTCGCGTATAATACCGCCGTGCAAAAGACCATGCCATTCACGCCATTTCGGCTTCTGTACGGTGGCGAAGTGCAGACCATGCTGGACTCTATGCTACTGTGTCAAGATAAAGACGAGTTGGCGACGAGTGGGTCGACAGCAAGAACGGCTCTCAATCTGGAGAAAAGATTATGGCGTGCTTTCTTCTCTGCACGAGAGTCAGCCACGACTGACGCATCTTCCTAGAGCTAGCTACTCGGTGGTTTAATACCCCCCCCCCCCCCCCCCCAGGACTTGTGATTCATCATATAAAAATTCAGAAAACAGCAGCAAAGCATTGCATAACTACTGTTGGCTAGCTTTTTCTAGCTGAATGAAAGTAACAACTTGTCATACTGAAAGTGACTACTTACGCACGTTTAAGAAACTATGAGTGAAAGTTCTGTAAAAGTGTAATTGTACCAGAGGTTGTTCAGAAAGAAAATGTAATTGTAGCCATGTTTTTGGCATCTTCTCCAGTGATGTTACTATATTTGGATGAACTCAAGTTATTTAAAGCTTTTATCATTCAGGAGATGATTCAGGGTGTTAATTAGGTTTTTAATGGACAATGTGATCCTTGAAGCTTCGCACGTATATATCCTTGAAAGTCCTTGAAAGCCCTTGAATTTTTGTTATGTAAATGAGCATGAAATCTGCCTGAACAGTCGAAATGTCTAATCGGTATCAAACTTTTTGTGCGTATTTTTGAAAGAGCATGACTAAAATACTGAGCCAGCACTGCTTCTTGGCATGGGGATAATGTAGGGGAGCGGGCTACTGCTCGGAACTGTACCCGCAGCTAGGAAAGTCAACGCACTGATACCAGAAAATTTTTATTGAGCACCATTCAACTTAAATAATCATTTTCGAAGTTGCCAACGGAATACTTGCAGTCAGAACCTAAAACTAAGTCCAGGCACTCATTCTGCAAGTTCTCTGCAAGTTCTCTGGATGCTCAGGTGTCACGGCGCCGACGCCAGACAGGCAGTCATGCAGCTCGCCATCCTTGGAGCAGTTGAGTGCATCGAAAATCATTCTTTCTGCACACCTTGAACACACGCACGACTGTATTGGTGGTGACAGCAGCGCTAGCCTTACAAAGTGGAGGGCATCCTGCTGCAACGGCTTTTGCAGCTTGCCTGTCGGTGTTTTTCCTCCTTTCCTCATGAACATCTCCCACCCCGCAAGGGTGTCTGCGCAAGTAGGCGTTTGGTGTCTAGCGACACCACGGACCCGAGCTAACGGGGGAGTTTCGACTTCCTTTCACGCCTAGCCGTGCGTGGCTTTGCTGCGTCCGGGGAAAAGGGAATCCGGGTGGTTGAGCCGACGCGGGTGATTGGGCCTCTAAGGATCCACGGCAGAGGCAATGCACCCCTCTTTGGCCCCGGCTTCACGTAGACGGCACCCCTGGGCTGACCCATCCAGGGAAAATCGGCAGTCGTCTTTTCCTCTCTCCCTCCTGATCTTCGTCTTTTCTCTCTTCCAATCTTTCCTGTCATCTCCTCACTTCTCTTAACTTCCATCTTCCAGGCGGCAAGGGTTAACCTTGTGTATGTGCCCTCTCTTGGTCACATATCATTGGGTTGTAGTGGCTTTCTAAAGCTGGCACTGGCATGCCTTTATAATTGTGCTGCCGCGTCCCCATGTTGGGCTTGATGGTGGGCGGCTGGCATGGCTGTCGAATTTATATATACTTTATGGCCTCTTTTTCATTCTCTAAACTGTCAGATTGCCCTCCTCCTAAGAGGGGGTGCACCCAAGCAACACTGAATGTATTCATAAAGCCAAAAGAAATTTTCTCGCGCTTCCATGTGATCCTCTGTGAAACACAAGAAAAAAACGCAAGGACCATCTCTCTATTTGTCTTTCCAAATGCCTCACCAGTACCCTTGGTCCAGGGTATCAGGCTTCGCGTATGGCTAGTGGGGACGTTCTCTCGAAGTCCAAAGCAAGATACAGTATGATGAAGACCTGAAAAAACTCGCCTCTTTCGGAACCACACCTGTATCTATCGCACCACACCTTTCCATGAACAGTTCCGAGGTGTAGTGTCTGATGAAGACCTAATTAACCTGACAGAAGAGTGAGCTGCTCGAGGGCTGAAACGAACAGCATGTAACGCATGTACAGAGAATTAAGATTAGGCGTGATAACAAAGAAACCCCGACAAAGCACCTCATTCTTACATTTTGCACAAGCACACTTCCAGAATATATCTAAACAGGCTACTTGAAGTTGAAAGGTGCGACCCTACATCCCCAACCTCCGACATTGTTTTAATGGCCAGCGATTTCTCAGAGCTGCCACGGCCATCAAACCAGTGCAAAGTGTAGTTCGCACGAACACGCTACAGACAAGTGTGAAGAAGCAACTACCCACTGCGTGATCTGTGATGGTGGACACCATGCTTACTCTCGCACATGTCCTACATGGAAACATGAAAAAGAAGTACTTACACTGAAGATAAATGAAAACATCTCGTTTAGGGAGGCGCGCAAGCATCTACTAATGCAGTGTCCTTCGTTCGAGGAGGTGGCACGAAAGGAGGCAGTGCCACCGAAATTTGCGGCGCCCGCACGTACTACACAAAGTGGACGAGCAGGAGCGCCATTCATCCCTTCAGCAGAAATAGCACAGGCTCTTCCGCCACCTAAAGGTTTGCAGGCCTCCAGACCTGAAGCCCAGGGCCTTCTGTCTTGACAGATAGCCCTAAGACTTCCATGCCTGCACGTGTGAATCGCAAGCGGGCATACAGCACCTCGTCTGAGGTGATGGACACAAGCGCAAGTCCAACGGTGTCTTCGGCACCAAAGGACAGGTGTGGCTCTTTAGAGCGCGCCAGAAAGGCAAAAACCATCATCACAGGGCTTGACAAGGGTTCCCAACTTAACGCAATATTTCTCTAGTACATACAGCACTCATTTACACACATAATGGATACACAAATAGTACAATATCACATCAGAGGACTGCTTAGAAACCTCGATGATATCCAGGAACTCTTACACAAACATTCCCCAAAAGTATTGTGTGTGCAAGAGACGCACTTAAATTCCAGGAACACCAATTTTCTACGACAATATGTAATGTTCAGAAAGGACCGCAATGACGCTGTAGCGTCATCTGGTGGTGTGGCCTCATAGTTGACCAGAGCGCAGCATGTACACTTCTACCTCTACAAACATCCCTTGAGGCAGTGGCTGTTCGAGCAGTTTTTTTGAACAAACTTGTCGCCATCTGCTTTCTTTACATACCTCCACAGTACCGTCTCGAAAAACACCAGTTCCCAGTCACTGATAGATGAACTACCGGAGCCTTATGTGGTTCTTGGCGACTTGAATGCACATAATGGTTTATCGGGCCGACTTCTCGCTGCGATGCATGAGGTCGCCTAATCGAACAATTCCTCTTTTCTTCGGGTGCATGTCTGTTGAATATGAAAGAGCCAACATACTTTAGCCTCGCTGACAAAACCTACTCATGTATAGATCTCAGCATTGTGTCCCTATCGCTTGTACCCCTGCTTCAATGGAAAGTGATCAAGAATCCTTTCGGAAGTGACCACTTTCCGATCATTTTAAGTACACCCCTAGACAAAGGTCCTCCACATGTGCCCAGATGGCAGACAGACAATGGATTGTGAAAAGTTCAGAGAAGCTACTCGCTTAAGTAGGTCGGAGATATGTCAAGTACAGATGCAGCTGTAGACTTTTTGACTGCACTTCTGATTGATTCTGCAACAAAGTGTATCCCACAAACAGGGCGGTCCATCAGGCGACATGCCCCTTGGTGGAACACCGAGTGTCGGAATGCACGTAGAAAGCAAAGTAAAGCATGGAAGCTGCTTCGACACTCTCCAACAGTGGAAAATCTTACAAATTTTAAAAACATAAAGTCTCAAGGCAGGGGAGGCGACAACAGGTTAGAAGGGAAAGTTGGCACAACTTTATATAGGTATCAATTCATATACACAGGATGCTAAAGTCTGGAACATAGTTAGGAGAATAGCAGGAAGACAAGCACATTCACGCCCTCTCGTAAACACTCAAGATAACAGCTTGAAAGATCAAGCAAACTTCCTTGGCTCACACTTCGAACAAGTTTCCAGCTCGTTACACTATAGTGAAGCCTTCCAAAGAAACAAAACAAGAATTGAGAAGCAGAAACTAGAACACACATGTACAAAACACGGAGCATACAACCAAGTCTTCGGCTTAGCTGAGCTACAAACATCACTAAACTCCGGCAGTCATTCCTTGCCAGGTACTGATCGTGTGGTGTACGAAATGTTGAAAAACCTACCAATCGAAAGGCAAAAGACCCTTTTGCTTGTACAGTGCTATCTGGTTTTCTAGCGCTATTCCTATTTCCTGGAAAGAGGCTATAATTATTCCCATTTTAAAAGAGGGAAAGGATCCTTCCTCATTTTCTAGTTATAGGCCAATTGCACTTACAAGCTGCCTTTGTAAACTTTTCGAAAAAATTATAAACCGTTGACTTTTACATTTCCTTGAAACGCACAATCTGCTCGACCCATTCCAATGTGGGTTTCGATAGGGTAGATCCACCACCGACCATCTGGTGCGTATCGAGGCGATATCAGAGACGCTTTCATCTACAAACAATACCTCCTCTCTGTGTTCCTTGATATCGAGAAGGCTTACGACACAACATGGCATTTTGGCATATTAAGAGACTTGTCTCACCTGGGTGTGCGCGGTAGAATGCTTCCTTAATCGAGAGCTACTTGTCCAATCGGACATTCCGTGTCCGTGTGGGCAGTGTTTTCTTCCAAACATTTGTCCAAGAAACGGGAGTACCGCAAGGTGGTGTACTTAGCTGTACACTTTTTATTATCAAAATTATTCCTTGCGCCTGTCCATCCCCCGCAATATGTTCTATTGTACATATGTTGACTGTCCAGCTTGGCTTTAAGTCATGCAACCTGGCAATGTGTGAACGGCAGGTTCAACTAGGTTTAAACAAGGTCTCCAAATGGGCAGAGGAAAACGATTCTGACTGCTTACATAGAACATGCGGTGTTACAAAATCTAGTGAAAACCATAGTCACAGGCTAGTTGGGAATCCAATGAAAAGTTCCTCGCTATGCTTAGATAAGTAAAAAGCATCACGTGCATAGTCATTTTTGTTGATCCATGGAATTTCACTGAAAGTACAACAAAAGGCACCACAGCCCCCTTTTCCCCCTCAAAAAAAAAAAAAAAAAGATAATTCATTTTCAATGCAAGCATATGGAAACAGTAGTTCAAAAAAGTAATAGTAGCAATTTACAATTATGCTATATCAATGTAAACATAAAATTACTGGTCAAGAAACATAATGTTGCAGAGTTTCTGCGAAATTCAAAGGCCACACACAACAGATAAAGGTAGTACATCCCATATGTTCTTAATACAGAGCTCTGTTTAGGCAAAAAAAAGTTTTTTTTTTTTTTTAGCAAACATGAACGATTGTTTGGAGAATGAGTAGACGAACTGGTGAACCAGCTGAAGAACACTGGGTACCCAAACCTACCCTACAGAGAATACTGTCCTATTCAAGACGACACAACGCTACTGATGCTTAGTGATGAATTAGTTCCCAACGGAATCTTGAATGCCCTTAACTCTTCTATTTACAGGACTCCCATCTTTGGTTACCTGGGGTGACTGCAGTGCCGGAAAGAGTTAAAAGGGTTCAAGGGCTTTCCAGTAAATTGTTTCATTTGGCTGTGACTACAATGACATTTACCAATTAAGTTAACAAATAGTGCCTGCGTGAAAGTGTGTTTTTATCCTTTTGCTACCTTTAGTGGCACCGTTTCAAAGAAGTGAATGCTCTTCAAGTGGCCTGTAGGTCAGGTGTTCGTTCCTGCCATTATTTGAGCACTTTTGTTGGCATCTATTTGTGTTAAATTATTCTGCTAATTTTCTTGGCTCAGCCTACAAGAAAAATTCCATCTGCATGTAATTTTTTCCCACTGTATTGCAGCCTTGTTTTCCAGCTGAAGAGAAATTCTACCTGATTTATGTTAAAGTACATGAAGGTTATATATATATCCTATTGGTTTGTGCATAAGTGTGGAACATTTGTTATATGTTGCTACTAGGCATGTGTAAATAGTAAATTTTGGATTCAAAGTGAGCTCGTTTGGTCTAATAATCTCGAAACTAAATGTATAGATCATATTTTCTATAGAAAAATGAGCATATCTGTCAGGACCTAACTAAGCTTTACATTGTGTTCTAAAATTGAAACAAGGCCATGTGTAACTTAGAATAGGGGCAGGATTTCTCTTTCGGAAGAATGCAAGTAATGAGCTGTAAAATACATCACATTTTAGAAGTCACTACATTTAGAGCATATAAACCACTGTAACAAACTCGTAACGTTAAAAAAAAAAGATGGCTCGATTTAGAGGCAGTATGTTCATTCAACCTTGAAGTGCGGCTTTGTGGCACTGCAGAATTCTTCTGGGTGGGTGTATCTGCGATATAGCACTCCTTTACTGCAGTGAAGCTATCTTTTAGGCACAGTTCATTTGGAATATTTTGAAATGTATAGCTGAAGTGGATTCGCCTTGGAATATTTGAAGAGCCCGAATATTTGCACATGCCTAATTTTTACCTTGTTTGCTCTGGAAGCAAAACAACTACTGCCAAGCACTTGATGCATCAAAATATTTCATTTTACAGGGGATGGCACATAATAAAACTTGCATTTTTTTTTTTTACTGAATTTAGGATGAAGTTTATTGAACAGTGAAAAACTTCACTTAAAATACTGCTGTTGTCATAAGAGATGGTTTTTTATGCTTGGAACCCTTAAAAATGTTGTTTTTTTTTTTTTGTAAAATACTGCTGTTGTCATAAGAGATGGTTTTTTATGCTTGGAACCCTTAAAAATGTTCTTCTTTTTCTTGTTTACAGGCTACGCAACTGTTCGGTGCTACGCAACAACAAGTTTCGCGCAGTTTTTTATTGCTTGGAAACTGTTCTTTGCAGCCTTTGATGTTTCCGTAATATTGATGTGATAAGCTGATCTTATTGGGATGTGTCAGGAGGGTTTCGTTCCCCAGAGAGAAGTTGTGGCATCTGGGAATCACAGGCGGCTTTCCATGGCTTGGCATATTGTAACGGGTTCGGGGAGGTACATTAGGAAGAAATATCAGGAAGAATGTTTTTTTTTTCTTTGTCACATCCCTTTGTCGTTGTGCTCGAAAAAGCAGTGCTGAAATCTATATTCGTGATTTCATTTATATACTTGAAGCTGTGGAATTCCACCTAGTGAACATTTTATTGCAAAAACTTCTGAAGTGGTTCATTATCAAAGAAGACTGGAAAAGCTTGAAGCGCCATGTTGCCATGCTATTTGAAGGGCTCTGCACAAAGCCCATTTGTTAATTTCACCAGAATGACGGAAGTTGTAGGGTTCTGTCTGAAGAAAAAAGGGGCTAAATTTGAAGTGTCGATGTTGCCATGCCGCTAGTAGGAATAATCCTTACTGCTGTGTAGGCTCTCTCGTCCTCGGGGCTATACTGTGCAGTGGTGGCTACTCGGTGCTGACACGTCTAGCAATTATTGAGTATGATGGAGCATCAGCCACAGTAAGCTGTGGCTTCTCTCTTTAATTGTTAGACTGCAAGTTTTCTGGTCAGGTTTTTTTTTTTTTTTCTCAAAAGAACTCCAAGGCACTTGCCATATCACATAAGCACTTTGTACCATGCTTACCTCGTAACTAAAACGTAACCATGCTTGTCTCGAACGCTTCACTTGTGCACATCACACACATCATTTGCAGTGCAGTGAAGTCAAAATGTGACAGTCTTTTGTTCGAAGAACTTCATTAATGTATCTCTCTGGATGTTGGCCTGGTTTTCTTGTTTACATTGCAGCAGTATCTTTAGTTCACACACTAATAAGAGTATTCACCAAACATTTATACAACTCCTGCATCAAATAATTCTAAATTCCGTTTTGTCTGCTCTAAAATCTGCTCTAAAACACTGTTCCTACTGCTCTAACACTGCTCCGAAACAGATTTTTTCTCGCTTCGAAAATTGCTCCAAATTGCAAACTGGCTGGATCATCGCTGAGTTGGTCATTGTGTCCCTTGGCCCTCGCTGTCGCAGGTCGTCGTCGTCTCTCTTGCGTTTACGAAGGTTTTCTGCCCTACTCTACCGACCACTGCTAGAGGTGTAGTAGCGTATGGCATAAAGTTCCTCGCGGTAATACGCATGGAGAAATGTGTCATCACTCTCCGAGTTTTCGAAGGGGCACTCTACCGTAATGTGAAGGCGGTATATGTGCCCGCGAGACTTCTTTTGGCAGTGTTTGAGCCAGGATTGTATTAAAATGTATATGCGGCTAGGACAATAAAAACCTATTTGAAACAGCCTCCATAAATGGAGAGAGAGAGAATAAACTTTATTGGGTTCCAGCATGCGGGATTCCCTCCGGCCGCGCAGGGCGTGGGGTTCACCCTATCTCACGTTACACTAGAAGTCCTAATGTCACGCGGGCCTAGACCTCAAGGCCTTCGTGCCCATGTTACATGAATTAACAAAGTCCATAAATGGACTTTGTTAATTCATGTAAGGCTTCAAAATAAAAGTTCACTTACCTGCATGGTAGAAGCAGACATGAAAAAAATAAGACACAGTAAACTGTTTCGGAGTGAATGCTGAGCCGGCTGTACTTTCTTGCATTTCTTATAACTATGTCAAAAGTGGGAGTTGTCAAAGTTAAGCGGAGCTTTTTTTGCACAATGGAAAAAATATAGGTGATGAGTTTTTACATTACAAAGTTGGCCATTTTGATACTAGAAGTGCGTCGAAGCCAGGTCAGTCTCTGAAGTGTGGGGGTTTGTCATAAATAGTATCAATCGGGATGGATGGATCCCTGTATTTATGTGCATAAATGTAAACAACAGTTTGACAACCTCATCTGGTCGGGAACGCTTATGTTCGAAGGCAAATGGAATGCACCAGCTAAGTGCCCTTCCTTCTGCCTTTGCTCACTATTTGACACATCTATTTTTGCACATGGTACTTAAATCACCACACCTTCTGTCACTTTATTGTGAACAAGGCCCCTTTATACGAGCTGAAATAATATTTATTTTAAGGTCCTTTTTGTGTTTGGTCGGTATATGCCTTTAACCTTTGACCATTTTATGTATACAACGGCACTGCAACTTCATTTTTTCTTCTAAGCTATAGTAAACTTTGGTGTAGACCAAGATCAGACTCAACGACGGACATGGCTGTCAGTATGAATTCGTGAATTGGTCGAAGGACCAGACAGTGACTAATTCAGCACAACCAATTTCCTGTTGAAATGGTTGAGATTAATGATGCACTACAGTTGAATGGAATGAAAAAACTTTATTTGGTGCACTGCAGTCTTTGTCTGAATCAAACAGGGCAGAATCGGCAAGAGTAGCCATCCTTGTAAAAATACACCAGGGTTTACATGGGAAGCTTTGCTTTGAAATTTCATGAATCAAGGAACATCGCTAATATAATCACGGGGAAAAATACAGGGGCAGTTATGTATAAGTTGGCGTCAACGCTGCACGGCTAGGTCTGTGCAACAGATTGGTGATGACAGCGCTGAAGGAGTTTATGAGGTGACACATTGCATGCAAAAAGAAAAAAGTCTCGCAAGCATTGGCTGGTAACAAGCCGGCTGAGACTCATTGAATACAAAGCTACTAATGAGTGGTTTTATTAAAGTGGCAAATGGCTTGAATATGCAGTTGTGGACTGGGCTGCTTGTTGCTGCCATGTAGGCATCGGAGAAATGTGTACATGATACAGTTTCATTAGCACTGTAATACTAATATTTGTTGATGTCGTGGGTCTGTTGCAGGGCAATTTTATTAGTCACTTCTTTTTTTATTTAAAGGGCATTTGATTGGTGAGATTGCACTTCATGCTATACCTAATAAGCTTGAGATATTTGTTGTGGTATAATGTCTACCATAAAATCTTGAGCAAGACCCCCCCCCCCCCCCTAAACGTAAATCAAACAATAGTTGCTTGGTCGCACATCAGGCTCAAAATTCAATATGACATAGGAAAGGCCTCTAAGAATAAAGAATGCACACGTAAGCTTCGAATCAAGTGCTTCGTTGAATATGCATGCATTTATGCTGTTTGCACTAATTCTCGTTGGTCAAATGAAGCAGTGAAAATGGTAGAAAGAGACATGTTTAAAGTCAACAGAAAAATGAAGGTGGCTAATTTCTTTGGATTTCATGGTAATGCCCATAAGTTGCTGTTAAAGTACTGCAATCTTTTGAATTGTGAAATTTTTTATTTGGAAAGTTTATTGCCCATAAATTGAGACATTCATTATGTTTAAGAGATGACCATGTTAGTTTGGAAGTCTGCTGTTTCTTTTGGATGTATGGCTGATTCACAATTTTTAGGGTGTGATTGTGCCTATAATTGTCTTGATGTCTTGCACATTGCTTTGGTCACTTTTATAAAATATTGTGTATTTTCTTTTTCTGCAGAATGTTGATTCAAGTTCATGTTTATTGGAAAGGCAAATTGGCAACCACACCTTTGTAGCACAGAGCTATAACAAAATTTATCTATCGATTTCTCTAAAACAAATCATCCTAGTTGCCTGAAAATTTCTCCTGGTCGGAGGTTCAAACTTGGGGCTAATTCCTTTCCAGGATGGTTCCTCTACTAATTCAGCTAGTCCTGTGTTCAATCTAGGGACCAGGACGAACTTTCCAGCTGAGAAGCTTTTTGAGAAATCTCAACTTTTCTGCCAGTTTGTGTGATCCTGCAAAACTGATTAGTACTATCCTGTATTCATGTGCTTGGAGTTGTTGATTGATTTGCCCTCGCACTTACAATATTCCTGGCTTACTGATCGAGCTTCCTGGCTCAATCAGTAAGGGCAAGCACCCCAAAGGCGCAGGTCCCCGGGTCAATTCTTTGGCTAGGACGGATCTTAGGGCAACTAATAAGCTTTTATCGGGAGAAATCTCTTTAGATTTCCTTGTGGCTTTGTGCTGCAAATAGGTGGTTGTCAGGGTTCCTTTCTGGTTCATTTCACAACCTTGCAGAATTCTGTAGAAAGCATGTGCAGTATTCATACATATTTTATAGGATGTGCCAGGAATGTATCTATTAATGCACAATATTTCTCGCTCCAGTGGTGTTGCAGATTCCTGATGTCTATGGCATGCCTGGATTATCAGTCGATACCAACTGAATGAGTCCTCAACACGGAACATGTTCACAGTTACGCACGAAAAATAATTATGCATAGTAGACCGTGATAGAGCACCTGTCAAGGATGGAGTACTTAGGGAAGCGTTGAATCAGAATCAGAAATGATTTTATTATGTCATAAGGAGCTTTACAAATTGTTAGTATAGAGATTCAGGGTTTTGCCTGCTCGGAACTCGAGCATGAATGTGACATTCAGTCAACCGTCAAGAAACGCTGTCACAAAAAAAAAAAAAAGACCGTCCTGTTCAGCCTAGTTTTGAGACTGCCTTTTTCTTGTACACTGCCCATCTTTGCCCTTACACCACAGAAGGCCCTAAGCCTGATTGATGTTCAGATGTGGGGGCACCCACTACCAAAAATTTAAGTATGACCAGAGTCCAGAGACACTTCTGAAAAAATTAAATTTAAATTATCACATGTGGGTCCACACTGGCACTGCAAGAAGACTTTCAGTGTGATAAATGCACATAATATATGATGGAGTATTTCTCCGAGAGGCACCTGTTGGAGCACATCGAATCGAACATTGTTTACGTTGAGTGAAGGCGCGTTTAACTGTTACGGGCAGGGTGGGGTTGAACTCTTCAGGTGTTATCGTAAGCCATTCTGCAGCAATTTACCTCTTCTACATCTTTGCATTCAATGACGATCATGTATAAGTGCAACATGTTTTATTAATGAACATTTTTTAATACATGTAGCTACTTAAGTAAATGTAGTGTTCTGTTACTATGCTCATTTTATTTGCGATAGCAAATATATGAACACTCTCAGCTGGATTTCGCTGCTGGCGTCATTGTTGCCATCACTCACCGTACACTCGAACCTCGATGTAATGAATCCGGATATAACAAAATAGAGGTTATAATGAAGTAAATGAAAAATAGTCTCACAATACATTTAATGTTAAGAATAAACCTTTATAATGAATGTTTTGATAAAGAGAACTTATTTTTATGTAAAATGCAAGTTTGTTATAATGCGGTTCCAGTGTACATATTTATATATATATGACAATATAAGGAAAAAAAAAAAAAACAAAGACTCCGGCGCACGGAATCAAACTTGGGTCCTCTCAATCGCAAGTGCGAAACGTTTACCACTGTGCCACCGAGGAGCACGTCCTTCACCGTTGAAACAGCAAGCTATTTATATATACCACTTACCACTGATCACCGGCATCTCTTTTCTATATTTCTCTCTCATATCTGCACTCGTTCTCTCACTATTCATCTTTCTTTCTCTTTTTTTCTTTATCTCTCGCTTTCTCTCTCATATATGTACTCATTCTCTCAACGCGTGCTTATCTCGCAGTGGGGGAGAATCGTATGTTTTAGGTTTTCACCGAAAGTGATTGCTTTCTAAATTCAGGGCACTCAAATGTCACTTTGCAGGCTGCAGTTTGTGAAACGAGCTCGCTTTTCATTGCAGCTGTGACACTTTTCGCGCTCATTTATACCTATGAGTATGGTTCATGAATGTCGTTAGTTCACTCTCATTCTGTGTGTGTTGTTTTCGTGCATCCTTTGTGCGTGAGCAGCGTGCTGGACATTTCAATCTGCTTGCAATTCTTTGTGTAACATTCCGAATTGTTGCTACAGCATTCATTACTTTTGCCCTTGCAGGAGAACTGTGACTTTTTTGTTATTCTATCAATTACATGTTTATAATGTTTTGTGTGCAGGTATTTGTCTCGATGTATTGTGGGTTGCATCAATACTTTTTTTTTCTAAAATTTTAATGCATAATTGTTCTTGTGTGACTTTCGAGCTGAAGTTGGTTTTGGTGGGATACCTTTTCCTGAATTGAGATCTCATGTTGCTGGGTGTAATTTTTTACTCTGTCGAAAGGAAAGTGTCTATTAAACACTCTTGCTTGCTCTGCAGATGAGTTCTTGATTCCTGACGACTCCGAGATGTGCGCATATTCAAAGTCGCTGCCAGCTGAGTGCAACCTGAGCACGGACGCGTTGCAAGATGCAGGGCGAGGTGAACACTTTTGCACCGAGGAGCAGCAAGAACCCAATGCGCCTGTCAAGAACGAAGGAGTAGCCTTGGAAGCGTCCATCGAGGACTTCATGCAGGTGGAGCTGAAGGAAGGGCCCGCCATGGAGTTGCCTGTCCAGAGACTCGAACTACCCAGCCACGAAGAAAACCCTCTCCTGCTTTGCAGTTTGTGCCCTTTTGCGACGCGTTACCCGAGTACGCTGAAGGATCACGAGGAATCCCACACGTGGAAGAAAGTGAAGTGCGACCTTTGCCCGAAGACATTTGCAACGCAGCGTATGCTGCAGAAGCACATGTGTAGTAGCCACACTGGCAAGAAACCCTTCAAGTGCGACCAGTGCCCGTACACGACGCTCATGGAGTACTATCTGGAGAGACACAAGATCGAACATCTCGATGTGAATGTCTTTTTGTGGAGTGAAGAAAGTGCATTCGACTATCGTAAGAGGCAGTGGGCATGCAAGCATTGGACACGAGAGAAAGTTAGGACAACACAAGTGCTAACAGAAAAAGCGTGAACTAGCAAAGAGAAAAAAAAAGCACGTACAAATTCTTGTCTGTGCACGCCCAGGCAAGAGCGACAACTGTTCATTGCTTTGGCAAGCGCAGATGTGCATTTCTGTCTACCTTCTTTTTCACTGCGGTGCACCGTATCAGTTAATAGTGTTTATCAGCATTTGTATTGCTCAGATTTCTGTGTTTCATCAAATGTTTGCCCACTGGTTGTATCTTGTATTTTACTATGAATACATCGTCTTGGCTTACTGTCATGTTATGTTCGACTATAGTGGTGGGGACTGGATTGAGAAAACTAGTTGCCCTGTGCAGTTCAGAAGGAATAACTGTTTTAAAGCATCACAACAATTAACAATCATGCAAAACTCTGACTTCTTGTATTAACATGCATTTTCTTCAGTTTAATAAAATGAGTTGCCCTAGTGTTTCGCTTCTTCCAGTCAGGCGTGTAAGTGCTGTACCAATTACGCCACGCCGCGCTAAACCGCTTCTGCCACGCCATTCTGCTCCAAAACTTATCATTTCGCCGATGCTTTTCCCACGCTGTGTTTGATGCCTTCATGTGCCGTCATTCGGGATCAAGCCAGCTCCCATTATTGTCACCGACGTGCACACAAAAACGGTGGCGTAGGCTCGAGACACTCGCAGTTACGCCGCAAAGACGAAGCAGTCAATGCTATAGCAGCGAACCGGAATGTTATACGAAGTGAGGCTATCAGTGAACTCTTTTTGACCCGATCTCGCTTAACTCTGAAAAACGCTGTGTGTGTGTGTTATTACTGGCGACTCCATGGAGCGAATCAATTCTCGCGCTTTCTAATTTCAAAGCGCAGTAAGCGGGCCCTTTGCTTATGTCTACCGAAATAGCATGCACCTTAGCGACAGCGGCCGGTCCCTTATGAGCGGAGTTCCAAGTTGCGACTCGAACGACACAGTCTCCGCCCACGCTTCTTCGCCCGACGATAGACAGGCGAGTCTTCTGCTCCCTGCCTGAGGGGCCATCAACAGCATGCCTTGCACATGGGTGACATTACCGTATGCGCCTTTAATGCAATGGAAATGGCCGGCTCATTTTATCTCTGCCTCGGCCGCAATCTTCACGAGCACAAGCTTGATAATTTGGATGCTTTCAGGAACTGCCACAAGCCTTATAGAACTAACGTGTGACATCTAAAGTTGTGGTCGTTGAAACACTGACAAGTTTAAACATTTTATTCAAGTTATGTGTTCGAAAATGCAGTAATTAAAGCCACCACCACCCTCGCGCCCTAGCGCGTTTTTAAAGTCAGTTTTCCCGCAATTCTGTAGTTTAGTGCAGCAAAGCATGTTGCAAATCGAAAGGGACATTGAGGTTGTGGGCAGGTGTTCAGTAGCTTGAAATTCTGGTTTTTTTTTTTCATTATCTTTCAGTGCAAGCACCCAACAGCCAGTATTTATTGTTGTTACCGATAATGCAGCATTGCTCTAAGTGGGTAATTTTACTTGTGAAAAACATACAAAAGTTGATGGTGCAGCATCTTCTCATTAGTATAACTTATATATTGATAAAACTGGTATTGCTATATGTGCTTGCTTTATCAGCATTCAATGTTTTTAAATATTTACTAAAAAATTGTTCACCTATCTGCGTGCTTTGCTGTAAATGTCGTCGAAAGGCCTTCTTTTCTGCATAGCATTGCATTTTCAGCGCAGCCTGAAGAATACCAGGGTCTTTAGAATGACGTGTTTATGTATTTTTCAGTAAAGGAGCGCACCACCTAGTACTAAAGTATTGATTTTGTGTCTCAGATATGCATAATGTTTGCTTTTACAGTGAAATTTAAACTGTTATGAGATCACAACTCTGGTCTTGCGCTGCCCTGTAGTTGTCTGCCGTCGCCAATGTCCGTAACCACATCGCATGAAATCAGAAAAAAAAAAAAAAAACTTGCAGTACCAATGACACAGCGAGGCTCGAATCCGGGTCCTCTCAGTGGCAGGCCAGTATTCTACCACTGAGCCCCGCCGTTGCTTGGGACTTGCTGGCAAACTTGCCTTAGTCAGGCTTGATGGGGGAAAAGCAATTGTGTTACTACGACTTATAAAGTGTTTTAAGACGGGGAAAAAACAAGCAGTCGTCACACAATGCGAATAGCGTAACGACTGGGTCGTCTTATGTTAGAACCAATTGCAAAACCTTGTTTTTGTAACTGTGGCGCATACCCACTTCAGGCATAATTCCTCATCGTCCTCAGCCACTGTATGAACAATTAGCACAAAATTTCTTGTAATTGTTAAACTGCGTAACAAAAATAGCATAGGCAATGCCAGCCTACTACCCTGAAATTTTTATTATTAATGCCGTAGTGGGCATCAGGCAAGTGTGTTTGCAGCAGTTATCCAATGAATGTTTAAAAAGGCTCTGAATGTCCGTTCTTCTAGCTTTCACTGTGATTGTGCGCCGCCTTCCGCGCAGGCCTGGCATTTGCAGCCACCAGTTCAACATGGCTGGGCGATCAGCAAGTGCTTAAACTTCGGCCGAGTGGCTGAATCGTGTGGCAGACAAATTTCTGCATTCAAGTATCCCAAGAAAGACTGACATCTTCAAAACCACTGGAACCTCGAGCTTCCCAGAAATAAATGCAGTTAAAATTACTGGTATCTGGACTCGTAAATATATTCCGAAACTAATTTGCATTGCTCCCAAACACTCCCTTTGATAAGCCTAGGCTGTTCTGAAACACGCTTTTTGATGCTTCACACCTGCTCCAAAAACAGCATTATTCCTGCTCCCTGAGGGGCTCCAGCTTCCACCCCTGCCTCCAGTTTTATATATTTGTTTTGAAAATGGCATTCCAGTTTTTCTTGTGCTTTTTTCCTGCTTTTTTCATTTTTTCAGAGGATGTGTACATTAGGTACATCCAAGAAATGTGTGTGCATTGTTCTGTTTCCTGCTAAATATTTTTAGAGGAAATGTTCTGCTGTTTTAGTTGGTGAATTTTCTTTCACTTTTATCAAGCATGTCGTTGCCTGTCTTGTTTATATTAATGATATTGTGATCATTGTGTACAGTGCCATTACTTTTTATCACGTTTTTTTTTTTGGCGATATCAGTACATCATTATGCATTGTATATGGAGCCCACGAAGTATCTGGGCTAATAAACATTTTTTTATGTAGAGCAAAGTGTGTACAAGTCCGTATCAACATGTCATAGTGGCTGTGGGCACTCCTCTGGTGGCACGTCAAAATCAAATCAAATCAAGTTTTATTATTTCATAATAAGATGTACAAAAAAGAATATACAGAAGGAGGTCCCGTAGTATACACTGAAATGGGACCTCCTATGAAATGTAAACACAAGTATTTGGTTAGCAACAACAGTGCGAAACTAAGAGAATACAAGGTTTAAAAAATGAATTGCAGATACATATAAACGACGATGCTCTCGTCAACTAAATGTAGTCGGAAATATAAATTATAAAATATGTTTATATACTTCTACATAAATAGCATGACAAAAAAAACGAGAGACTTAAAAGAGAATCACATGGAGAGGAAGGAATCGGTAAGGCAGAAGAGTGAGTTTTTGCAATTCATGGCAGAAAATTTTGCAGAAAAATTGGAGTTTTGCAGAAAAATTTTTGTAATTCATGGCAAAATTTATCTGGTTTTTTGAATTTTTATTAGAAATGGCACTGTGTTCTATAATGATATGGCCGCAAAGTGAAGTGTGTGTTTGCCATAATTAGTTCGTGCTTTGAGCAGAATGAAGTTATTATGCTGCACAAAACGAGTTGGGTTAGTATTTAGTAAAGACGTTCTCATATAACTGCTTTTCATTCGTGATGAACAAGCCTGCAGGCAACTGCACCCTGTTTACAATTAATTCTACGAAAATAGAGTTTTAGCACTTATATATTAAATCTTGACAGTTAGAAAAGCTGGAGTTGGGTCCGGTTGGCTGTACATAGTTGAAACTTGCAACGTGCTCTTTGGGCACGAAGGAAGACTCTCGAAAACCACAAGTAAAACACAACACGAGCACAAATGATGTGTTCTACCTGTGGTTTTCGTGTGTCTTTCTTTGTGTCCAAACAGCACGTAACACGTGTCCAATATTAGTTCTTGTTTATTCGAGCATGCACACACAATGGACATGATGCTTCGACACACAATGGAGTCTGAAAGCATAAATTTCAACAACATAAGCCTTCAATCAGAAAATACGAAATATAAATAATTAGTATCAATTGACGGAGAAGGGAAAGACATCCTAGTGAAAATAGGACCATAAAAACAGCAATGCTATAAGATTCTGCATCACCATTATCAGAAAGCATAACAAATTTATGCTGATCATGAGCCCGTTTTTCAATACAGTGAGTAATATTGCCTCTTTCGGTGTGAATGTGAGTGCTAGAACTTGATTTCTTTTTTGTTCCTATAGAGAAAATTTTGTTCACAGCAGTATTGATTTGAGAAAGGACTTTCTTCTGCAAAAGGGGAGAAATTCGGCCTTCAGTGTGTCTGCCAACCTGGAAAACCTGGAAAAATCGGGGAAAAGTTGGGGAATTTCTGAAAAAGCTAGCCATACCATAGATATTGGTGGCAGTCTGTGCGCCCATCACAAAAATGAGCATTACCATTGATCAAAGCTTATAACGTCGCTCCTTCAGCATACGGTGAACAGCTAGAAGAGGTGGGGAAAAAGGCAATGCATAACTGTTGCTTCACAGTGCAAAAGCGAAAGGACACACCTACCAAAAAAAAAAAAAAACACAAAGTTTACTGGCATTTCGGCACCTCATGCGGGAGCCTTGTTCGCAATAAAAGCCATAAGGAAGGCACAGCGTACTTAATGTAACGTTAAAGAGCAAAACTGTTTTTCCCTTATCAGTGAAGTACAATTTCACAATCCCTAAAACACCTTTGTTACACCGACACGACGGTTGGTAAATGAGAAAGCGTGCAAAAAAAAAAAAAAAAAACTGCGGGTGAAGACGCCATTTTCAGATTACTGCACCAAACGCCATGACGTCATAAATTTTGAAGGCGGCTATTGGGTCCTACATAACTTCTACTCGATAAAAATGCTACATTGTCATTTGTAAATGCCATAGATCTAGCATACGAAGTTCCAGACAATTGCCTCGAGCCAATCTCGCAAAAATACATAATAAAACAATTTTGAAGCATCTCGGCACGTGCGGAGATTTCAGCCCGAAACTAAAATGAAACCTCAGCCTTTATTTTCTTCTTATGATAAGAAAAAACAAGACATTAGAGTTCTCACTTTGTCAATCTAAACCAAGTCATTGGTTCTCTTTGGTGTCCCTTTAAGTACGCCTAAGTATGTGACATGCGCCCCTAGAATACATCGTCGGAAGCGTCCCATCACTCCTGTTCAGCACATGGGCAGTTGTCTACATGTGCAGGGATTCCACGTGCAGGCATGATTCTATAGCGTCATTTGTTTTCTTTCTTTTTTCTTTTTTTTCAGAACACGTGCGCTTGACCAGTCAATTTGATGGCTTAACGGCCGGTTCCACGTGTTCAGCAAGGGCATTCGAGTCCACGCGTCGTTTCGTGACATCATGTTCATGTTGTTTTAACTGTTCTTGAAATCGCCAGTTTTACCGTTGCACTGGTTGTCACAATGGTGGAAGCATATGGCGTGAACGAGACCGGAGAATTTTCCGCTCAGCAATTTCTTTCACATTGGCTATAGCATTTCCTAGCTTCCATATTGTTGCACGAACTATTTTGATATGTGTTGCATCACACAGCATATCTTACTTTCGAACCACAACATTACTTATGTAGATAGACTTGGGCATGTTTGTCTTGGCCATGATTTCGGCTTGCCTTGAAAGCCTTCTGTTTAGGCTAGAACTCCCATAGCTCAGGTTTGCCGGGTTGTGTCATGCCTTATTGTTATTATATTGCTCTTACTATATTTCTGACGATGCAACGGCAAATGTCCTCAGCTGCGCACTTATTGTTGGTACCTCGCGTTTCATATGCAGCATTGGGTAACTTCTGCTAAATTTCTCATTTCAGTTTCTTGAGGTGGTGTTCTTATATCTGCGATTACTTTTTAGCGTCATATTTTTTAAAAGAGTGCGTAAACGAAGTTTACACGCTGGTATTTGTGATTCATCTATGCAATCGAGGTAGCCATCCCGACCTGACAGATTCCTTTTTGCTATCATATTTTTCAAATGTCAGCTCTTTAAACGTTACCCCCAGCTTTCATTGCAGGCATTTGAGAACATCTATCGTGCTCCAAGCCTTGGAGTCCAAATAAAACACAAACACGCATGCACTTGTTGAGGGGAAACAAAAATGGCAGATCCCACGTACAGTGGTAATCGACGATATGCGAAGCACGCATGAGAAATGTTTATATGTCACTTTAAAGTCAGCAGAACGTTATGAAGTGAAGGTAAATGATGCCGTACATGACTTCCGTGGCATGCTTATCAGGTTTGGATGTGTCGTTTACCTTCGTCATTTATTCACGTTACGTGATACCTAATTTAGTATATGTGTAGCTAGCGAAACGGCCGTGAGCACGTTATGAGCGTGGTATGCTGTCATGTTCTCAGATGTCACGCCTGTCAGGATTAACTTTGCATCAGTCATATATTTCGTCATCCATTGATGTCACGTAACACCGAATTAGGTATATGTGAAGCTCGTAAAACAGCCGCGAGTGCATCATGAAGGACCCAATATACTCCAATGTAGCGTTCACGCGCGCGCACGCTGGGCACAGCGGTGCTACGTTAGCAAAATGCGAGCACACTAAAGTCTGACGCCAGGCGAGACCGGCGCGACCAGCGTCTATCGGCGTGGTCCGATGGCAACCAGCGCAAAATTAGGCATGCTTCATTTCGCGCCGATGCATTACCCAGACAACACTGCATCTCCCCCTTTTCTTGACGGAGGGATGCCGGACGCGCTAAAAGGCGCATGCATCCAAGCATCGCAGTATGGCGCGCGCCTGCGAGCACATGGCAGGACAAGCGACTGGCATGACAATGCCGGCGTGACGCAACGAACTGAACGCCAGTGAGCATGCGCACCGCGTCACGTTAAAATGTATTGACGCCTTGACTTCGACATGCAGTCATATTCTCACACGACAAGCATCTCATGATTATCATGTTTGCACCAGTCACATACCTTCGTCATTCATTGACATCACGTAACACCAAATTTGGCATATGTGAAGCTAGCGAAACGGCCGCGAGCGCATCATGAGTGTGGATGTAGTCATGTTCTTACATGACACGCATGTCGTCATTATCATGTTTGGATGTGTCATTTACCTATGTCGTCCGTTTGCGTCGCGTAATTCCGAGTTTGGTACATACCTAGCGAAACGGCCGCGAGTGCATCATGAGCGTGGAATGTAGCCACGTTGTTACGTGACACGCATATCATGATTATCATGTTTGCACCACTCACATACCTTCGTCATCCATGAACGTACCGTAATACCAAATTTGGTATATGTGACGCTAGCGAAACAGCCGCGAGTGCATCATGAGCGTGGCATGTAGTCATGTTGTTACATGACACGCATATCATCACTTTCATGTTAGGGTCTGTCGCTTGTGTTCGCCATGCAATCATGTCATACTATAACAGTTTTGCGACATGCCATGTGAACGAAACCACCGCAAGAGCTGCAGAGCCATGAAATGTAAATAATGATATTCATGACATACATGTCATGATTTTCATGTTATGACTAGTAAAATACGTTCTTCATACAGTCATGCTATGCCATACCAAGTTTGGTATCAATGGCCAGGAAAACAAAAAATCGTAGTGGCTGGATGGATGGATGGATGGATGGATGGATGGATGGATGGATGGATGGATGGATGGATGGATGGATGGATGGATGGATGGATGGATGGATGGATGGATGGATGGCGCGAATAAGCATCTCAGTTGTTCCTTTGCTCTGTCTGAAAAGCGTGCTATCTCTTTTCCCAAATGAAGACACTGCAACGATTGCAGGGACCTTTGTGCGTCCAGTAACTACAACAGAATCGTTTCAGTGAAAACTCAAGGTAGCCAAGACGTACGATCCTCGCCACCGCGAGCGCGTGAACGAGCGTCTACCCCTTCCTCTCCGCGGGGCAAAGTACGCATGTGAGATGAGAGCGCGTGACGATGTGGCGACGCGCACTCATTGCGCCATCCTGCTGGTAATGCTGGAAACACGATAGTTCTTCTCCAAGATACTTGTGGCCTGCGCAAAGTGGTAGATATAAATTGCTTGCCATTTCAACGCTCAACCACGCGCTTCTGCGTGGCTGGCATACACAGATGATATAGCTATGTTTTGTGAAGATTATGATAGTATCGCTGAAACCACAAAAATTGTGAACCTTTATTGTAATGCAAGTGGTAGTTTCGTAAACTGGAGCAAGTGCGTGGGTTACTGGTACGGCGAATGGCCTGTGATCCCACAATTTGTGGCGGGTATTTCATGGACTACTACTGCGGCGTTAGGCCGTGGAGCTACGCCGTTTCATGAACCGTACTCGCGGCGTTATAGGCCGTGGAGCTATATACGCGAAAAAGCTGAACAACTCAATGGTTTACAGCTATCAATTTTCGCCAGAGCGACCTTTTGTAACGTATTTTTAGTCAGTAAGCTCTGGTATGTCCTTCAGGTAAATGCATTGTTCACGTGTGAATCTACAGAAGCCTCATCGAATATTTGCTGTTTTCTTGTGGGGGTTCTTCTTGGGAGCGAACAAGTAGAACTAACTTATTCAGACGGGTTCGCTTTGGTGGACTTTGTCTGTGTCATTTGTATTCGTCAGTTAGTTAATCGGTTCAAGTTTTCCCGAAATAATCGAAACCCATTCATACGTACTGTTATACAGCTTAGGCTTGGAAGACGGTTGCCAGAATTTGTGGTAGCATCTGGTCACATGAAAGCAAGCATTAGAGGTTTCCTAAAAGAAGTTGTTGATTCATGTCGTTTTCTAAAAACGTGTTTTTCATTGGAATACCTCAGTACGGTTTCGCGTAAAAAGTTATACAAAAATTTAGCAGAAACAGTTCTTCCTGTTCCCGTATATAGAACATTATACCGTGTAGGCCCACGCCAAAATTTCTTAAGCCGTGTAAAAAAAAATGGAGGTATCACCTGGAGCGAAATCTCTTTTCTTTAAATTGCAAACTGGGACCTTGCCCGGGAAAACATGGATGCAAGAAAAAGGCTTATTCATTGCCTTCTCTGCAAAAAGCCGGAAACAATCAAACATGTTTTCCTGGACTGCTGAGATGCAGTCTTTTTCTGGGATGCTCTCCAAAGGACTTTGAAAAAGGATCTGCCTCTCGATGCCTATGGCATCAGATTTATACCAGTATCAAATGAAGAAGGAATACCTTTTGACCTAATTATGTTACAGGGCCTGCATGGTATATGACAATCTAGAATGGCGGTGCGCCATGCTGATGTTAATGCACGTCCAGTGACTCTGGCAATACTTCTTTCAACCTGTCTGTTTGTTCGTGGAATCACAAAAGGTTCAACAAGAGGTGCCCGAATGGCTTTATCAATTAGAAAGCCTTCTACAGATGAAGGAATTTTAAAAAGCCTGTTAAGTATGACGCTTTTTACCTCTTTTCTTTGTTTCATGTTTCTCCTTTGTTTGATGTATATTTATTTGTGAATGATATATGTACACAGGCAATAAAGAAAAAAAGCTTCTGCATGGCTTAGTGGTGAATGCTGCACACTCACGTTGTAAAGGTCTTAAGTTCGATTCCGTGCAGCTGACTTTTTTCTGGATTATTTTTCTTCCTTGCGTTTTCATATGTATATATCCGTATACATGTGACGGTGACGCCCAGTGTTTATCACTGCTATCGTATAAAGATTTTGAATAACGGTTCAGTTCTTGCGACATTGTTTTTACTCGTCGTCAAGGCAAGGGACACATAATACGCGAGTAGTAATTCTTCTCAGCTGGAAAGTATATTTTGGAGTGTGCAAATTAGGCGGGGATGCCAATCAATTGTGAATACAGCAGTCCATGGCAATGCAATCCACATCCTGAGCACGTGGGCTGTAGCCATTACATATAACTAGAACATGCTACAGTGGAGGAACCGGCTGGGCTCCCACGTCCACCTTTTACACGGATGTCACAAGGGGACACAATTTCTACGTTTCGTAGCAGCTTTGGTTGTGCTGTCAGATTATCACGGGCTCCTTCAAACTTTCAGCAGCTCTCTGCCGCGGTGGACTACTGGCTAAGGTACTCGGCTGCTGTCCCGCAGGTTTCAGGATCGAATCCCGGCTAAGGCGGCTGCATTTTCGATGGAGGTGTAAATGCTGTAGGCCCGTGTGCACAGATTTGGGTGCACGTTAAAGAACCCCAGGTTGTCGAAGTTTCCGGAGCCCTCCACTACGACGTATTCATAATGGGACGTCAATCCCCACATACCAAACTTTCAGCAGCGGTCAATTTCAACTCGTGAGTTTGCTTTCTGATTCTTCCGAACATCAAACAGCCAACTTGCTCACAGCCTGGCTCAGATGTTTAATGTTTGCCAGAATTACTTTTTCGTGCTTACCGCACGCGCTCAGAACATGCTCAGCGCGTGCGGTCAATAAGTCGACTTATTCTACATGAGCAACTGATTTTAAGTCCGAAACATTTCTTAGCGAACTGCGGTGACTTCGAGCGTATCTATCTATCTATCTATCTATCTATCTATCTATCTATCTATCTATCTATCTATCTATCTATCTTCTATCTATCTAATCTATCTATCTATCTATCTATCTATCTATCTATCTATCTATCTATCTATCTATCTATCTATCTATCTATCTATCTATCTATCTATCTATCTATCTATCTATCGATCTATCTATCTATCTATCTATCTATCTATCTATCTATCATATCTATCTATCTATCTATCTATCTATCTATCTATCTATCTATCTATCTATCTATCTATCAGCGTTTGACTTTCAATTCTCCTGACCGTTTCGTTTATGGTATCAATATTAAAATTGGTATGACGTAACATGAGTGTACGACGAGCTTAATGTGACTATTCATAACATGAAAATCATGACATATTGTATGTCATGATTGTATTTTATGATGTTGCTGGTATGACATGACATGACTGCATGGCGATTTACAAGAGGCGCCATAGTGGAGGGCTCCAGCAATTTCGACCACCTGGGTTTCTTTGACGAACACCCAAATCTGGTCGCACGGGCCTACAGCCATTTCGCCTCCATTGAAAATGCAGCTGCCGCAGCCGGGATTCGATCCCAATAACCTGCGGGTCAACAGCCGGTTACCTTAGTCACTAGACCACCGTGGCGGGACGTGCGTGTCATGTAAGAACATGACTACAAATTAAGCCATGCTCATGATGCGCTCGCGGCCGTTTCACCAACTTCACAAACACCAGTCTTATGTCAGCGAAGTCATGGGGAAAATCAGTGCAACTGGCACAAGTTCCGGGGTATGAATGGGTCATGAAAACATTTGAAGGCAAGAGGTGTACCTTTAAGGGCTCGCTTTCTTTGTTTTTTTTTTTAACACAGTATTAATGAGATCTAACAGCTAAGCGATCGTGCCAAGGAACGTCTTGGGGATGTAATTAGGAGCAATTGCAATGTAAATGCGTTTACATTGTAATTACTTCTACTAACATCCTTTACACATTCCTTGACGCGTACGATTGTCAGATAGATCTCAATAATGAGAACATTTAGTTCGACAAGATGGGATTCCAAGGTGATCAATGTGAGCCGATATATGTATGAGGACCTTGTGAGCAATTTTTTTCTCAAATACATTTGTAATAGTAAATTCATAAAATAGATATATGGAAGCTATATAGACATGCAACGAGAGAGAGGAGGAGAAGGAGGGAGAGGATGCTTTTATTAGGATAATCTCATTGATTGTTGACGGTTTCTTTATGCAAACTAACACCAGTTTTCTTCAACCGTGCATGAAAGACACTGGAAGTAGCAAAAAGCACATGAGAAATACCTACACACAATCATCTTGAGGCAACCATTTTTCAGACTAGAGCTTTGCAGACGTTATATCACATATAACTCTGAGGCCTATGCAACGTTTAGCGCCGCCTTGTAGCGCTTAGGAAGACAAAGCGGAACAACGTTTCCAGCTTTGTACGCAAGGAAGACGCGGCAGTCGTAAGGGGCGTTGTTTGCGGTGCGCGCGCTGTTCGCACACGCTGGCGCAAGCGATCGCAGACCTTGCACGCGACAATCCCGTAGATCCACTTGGGAAACACCGACGCCCCCCAACACTTAAGCCGGCCGGCCTACTGCAAAGTCATCACCATGGCTGTTGTCCTAGATACTTGGTCGCACCGGGGGTCCGAACGTCTGTGGGGTGAGTAGTGACGTATGTGCCCCATTGTGGGTTCCGATATCCATTCATACGCGTGCGCGCGCACGCTTTTTGCGGGCTGCGTGCTTCTCGGCAGAGATTGCTTTGCAGTTCGTTTCGCTGACTTAAAGTTGTATGCAAGCGTTACAATAGCGTGGTGACAATCTTTGACGCAGTAGTAAATTCGGCGGATGCGCACTGGCGGTGTCTCTTCGCAAGTGCATCGCATGACACCGCAATGCTGCCTCGCGCGCATCAGATTTCCTGGGGCTGCGCGTGAAGACGACTCCGGGTTTTCACCGCTACCGCACGATAATATCAACTGTCGATAACCTGCGCAGCGGTCTGGTGCTATTCGAAGAAGCTTTCATGAACCAAGCGTTCACTTTAAACGACAATGGACCCCTGATGGACGTGTGTATGTGTGCTGAAAGAAAAAAAAAGTGACCAGGTGTGTACTCTAAATTATGCGAAGATGTCGAATGAATTAATAAATTTATCAGGTAAGAAATGTACCACGCAGATCTTTTGGGTAGTAATTCACATTACGTTTTGAGCGTTCGTTTGCAAAGGAATGGAGTGAATGAATAAAAATGTTTGGAAAAAAAGTTTGGGTGCTACGTGCTAGTATTCCCTACTCCACGCCATGACTTTCTACACCCCTTGTTGTACTATACTGTATAAGACTATGCTGTGTTTTACCTGCGTCTTTCTTTCGTTCTCACCAGTGCTTCCCTTTCCCAATTTCATATTGTACGTACTATAAATGGGTATGCTTGCTCTCACCCTTTCTTATTTCTTTTGGGGTTCGTTTTGTACTTTTCTCTCTCTGTGTCTGCCATTTTTCTCTATTTCTCTCTCATATATCTGCACTCGTTGTCTCACCTTTTATCTTCTTGCTCTTTTTTGTTTTTTTCTCTATCTCTCGCTTTCTATGTCGTATATGTATCCGTTCTCTCAACTTGTTTTTTATTGCGATTTGTATGGACACTCTCGGCTGGATTTTTCTGCCGGCGTCGCCGTCACCGACCGTATATTCAAACCTTGATATAATGAATCCGGATGTAACGAAATATTGGTTGTAACGAAGTAAATAAGACAGTTTTGCAATGCATTTATCATTAATAATAAACACTAATAACGAAATTTTGTATATAGCAACCTTTGTTCCATGTAAGATGCAAGTTTGTTATGGTGAGGTTTGGATATATATATATATATATATATATATATATATATATATATATATATATATATATATATATATATATAATATATATATATATATATATATATATATATATATATATATATATATGAAAGTGCAAGAAAGGAAAAAAAAAGACCAGCAACAGACTCTGGCGCGCGTAGTAGAACTTGGGTCCTGTGAATCGTGAGTGTGAAACATTAACCTCTCAGCCACCGAGAAGCACGTCCTTCAACGTCCAAACAGCAAGCTATTCATATATATCACTTGCCGCCGCTGACCGGCATCTCTGGGGGAATCATCTTTTCAGCATTACCAGCAGGATGGCGCAGTGAGCGCGCGTCGCCACATCGTGCGGTGGCGCGCGCTCCAATCTCCCGCGCGTATTTCGCCCTCTTAGAGGAGGGATGCGATGCTCTCCAATTTAGTCGGTGTTGTGCTCTCTCGTACGCCCTTATCTCGCGGTGGGAAGAAGGTAGGATTGTACGTGTTTGGTGGTCTAGGTGTCACACCGGTCCCGTTAATTAGGGAGGCGATCGGCGGGCTAATTCCAAGGGCCGAAGTATCGGCCCCCCGAACCGCACCACGAAAGCGTGGACAATTTAGAAGTGGTCCTTTTTGGCGCGCCAGCGGACGCCGGCTGTGGCCCAAAGAACAAGTCAGAGCCGAGAGTTGATAAACAAACAAATTATATTCTCAAAATTGGCAGATCGAAAACAATACTCGAGAATGCACACTCCACAATAGTTACATAGAATACGTCACCAATCAATCAACACACTACACAGTACAATTAGCCCCACTCGAACAACGGACACAGACAACAATACGCACAACAATGCAGTCGCATGCATTGAACAACCAAGACACTCAAAGACTAAGGGATAGAAAACCTACTCAGGTCCAAAGTTCTTGACCAAAGTCTAGATGATACTCTTCCGAGAATCACTCACTCAAAGTCCAGCGTTGTTGTCGTTCCGCAGCTCTCGAAGTTTCTCTTCCAGGAAACCTCCCGTCTTCAATTGGCCACTCTTCAAACTTCAACGTCTTCGCCGGAACACGTCGGCTTCACACCCGCAGCTGTTGCCACGGGTCTTCGCTCGATAGCGGTAAACACACGCTCTTGCCTGTAGCTCGAGCCTTCACCCACTGGTGGAAATCCTCTTCATCTCCGGCTTCGTCCCTACGGACCAAAACCTTCGCCGACTACACGGCGGAATCCCTACGTGCTCTGGCGCTCACTTCCGTCTCCTCCTGATTTCTCGTCTCGGCTGCTCGATTAAATACGTTCCGCGCCACCTTCCAGAAAGTTCTCCTCATTTCGTCGGCGCGATGCGCAACGAAGGCTGGGGAGAGGCGCGAGACGGTTCGACTGCCCTCCGCGTCGGATGACTCATCTCGGCGTGACCATGCCTCCTTCGTTCTAGAAAAATCGCGGGCTTGCTCGGCCGCCGTTGTGGGGTGAGGAGGTTCGTCGATGAAGCCACGCTTCTGCGGGGAGAGCGCGCGCCCGGGGAGCCTTGGCCGTTTGTTTTCTTTTTCTTTCCCTTTTTTTGTTTGTTTTGACTTCGCGGCGTTTCTTCCGCGCGTTACCGCAAGAATTTGCGGCGCGCCTATTTTTAGCGCTCGTTCTGTGACACTGCCCCCCACTTTAAGAATATTATCTCATAATATTCAAAACCACACAAACGAGCGCGAACAGTCACCACACACTCTCACAGACTGTAACATAGTCCGTCGCTCATGACTCTTCACATTCACAATAGATCACTTAATACAATTGTACATTGTAATTCAATTACACAACACGTGAAAACACAACCACAAGCGCATGAGTACAACACTCCACCACACATTCCCAACAATACAAATGTACAAAGTTCTCTCATTACAACAATGGTACAATACTATTCATCACATCACAGCACAACACTTCGACACTTGTGACACAGGATAACACAATATCAACACAACATATGGCACTCAGCACTGCCCAACACATTCTGATTCGACCTCAACACTTATCCTGAGTACTTCGAGCAGCGCTTGCGCCCCTTTTTGCGGTGCTCGCTCGATCTCTTCTTGTGTTTCCACGTTCTTTTTCGGCGAGCCCTTTCCAACGACGATATCTGAGGCGTCGTCTCAGCCATCGTTGTCTCTTCCGACACCATTAACGCGTCATTACATTCGACGGGTCCTGTCTGTTTATTTACCCACTTGATCATGCCTCTACATTTTGCCCGGCTGGCCAACTCCGTCTCCTTTACACTGTCGGTCGGTTGAAGTCGTGCCGACGTAAGTCCGGTTGCTCGGCCCGTGAACCTATTCGACACGATCGTTTTCTCCTTCGCTGACTCTTGCGCCGCAGCTTCACCTTGGGCTCTAGTGAGATCCGTCACGGGATGCTCCTCCACTGTATCTCGCGGTCCCTGTGTCGGCTGGGGCTCCATCTTCGGGTCTTCTCCCAAACATTCTGGATCACTTGGCCTTCGCGCCCCGTCGATGTTTCCGATGACAAGGTCATACAGGGGGGTCGTCATGCATAAAGCAGTAACCTTCCCGCTGAAGTACGGGGTTTCAACCTCAATTTCTGCTTCGGGAAGCATCTGAACCGTACGGTCAATTAGGCAAACCGGCATCGTTCTGCCTGTCAACTCACTTTCCCGTACCAAATTTCTCCGCACGATAACCGTGGAGCTACCGGTGTCTCTTAGAACCGTAATCTTCTTGCCTGCAACCTTTCCAGGCAGCGTTGGCATTCCCTTCGTAACACCGGTTGGCTGTTTTGACATTACAGCACCCACAATAGGAATTTTCTCCCCATTCTTCAACTCTACGAATCCATCGGTGACGGCATTATTATCAGATTTCGGTGCCGCTTGCACACAAGATACCTGGTGAGTTTGACTCACTCCGTTCCGACAAGCGTCTGCTTTGTGCCCAGTCTGACCACACTTGAAACATTTTACTGCCGTAGGGCTCGTAAAGATCGTTCGACAGTTTTTCGCGCGATGACCCACTCGGTTGCACAGAAAACATCGCGGAATGCTCTCTGGTGCACGCTTCTTTTCTTCGGGAGCCAATTTCTTCGAATCGTCGGGACACTCCTTCTTTACCTTGGCCAAATTAGTGCCACCTTGCGCTTCCAAGAATTGATCAGCCAATTCAAGCATGTCTTCAAGTGAGTCAGCTTTCCTCTCTTTTAAGTACAGTGACAGGCTTGGGTGGCAACTAGTAAGAAATTGTTCTCTAATTAGCAGCTCTCTAAGCTCATCGTACTCCTGCGCTGTCCCTGAAAGTTCAATCCACCTGTCGAAATAATGGCAAAGTCGGGCGGCATACTGCGTAGCCGTCTCCCCATCAGCTGGCTTTCCTGTCCGAAATCTGTCCCGGAATCCTTCTACGGTAAATCTAAATCGCTTCAGCAAAGCAGCTTTCACCTTGGCATAGTTGGCTGCATCGGTCGGCGTCAGCCTACCGTACACACTGAGCGCTTCACCACTCGAGCAAGTACTTAAAGCAGTTGCCCATTGCTGTTCCGGCCAATTCTGGCTCCTCGCAATCGTCTCAAATCTGTGGAGGTACGCGTCTAGGTCGTCCTTCCTTTCATCAAACGCTACGAGCAGCTTGCTTGGGTTCAAGCGGAAGCCGTGATCTTCCCATTCGCTGCTTTCAACTCTAGCTTGGACGGGAGTTTCACTTCGCTGTTGCAAACGGAGCCGCTCGAGTTCAATTTCGTGCTGCCACTGCCGTTCCCTTTCAGCCATCTCCGCTTCTCTTTCTTCTTTCAGCTGGCGCTCCCTCGCTTCTCTTTCTTCTCTCGCCCTTTCGGCTGCCAACTTCTCTCTCTCCAGCTCCAACTTCAATTTCTGCTCTCTTTCTTCTTTCAGCTGTCGCTCCTTTGCCTCTCTTTCTTCTCTCGCCCTCTCAGCGGCCAGCTTTTCTTTCTCCAGCTCTAACTTCAATTGTTGCTCTCTTTCTTCTGTCAGCTGTCGCTCCTTTGCCTCTCTTTCTTCTTTCTCTCTCGCAGCTGCCAACCTCTCTCTCTCCAACTCAGCTGCTTTTTCTTCCTTGGCCCTCTCAGCTGCCAACCTCTCTCTCTCCACCTCAGCTTCTTCTTCCGCTTTGGCTCTTTCGACCGCCAACCTCTCTTTTTCCAGCTCGGCTGCTTTTTCTTCTTTGGCTCTCTCTTTTCTTCTTTTTCCTTCTGGGTGACCCACTTCCGTAGTTCGGCGCTAGAAAGACCCATCTTTTCACCAAGAGCAACTAACTTTTCGAGATCCATTGTGTCTCGCAACTCGCAAATAAAACCTTGCCGCGTGCAAAAAGTATCTGCCTAAATCAGTCTATCGGAACACTCCCCTGCACTCGTTAACGAGAACACTGAACAACACACAAAATCGTTCCGATAGCACTATCAACAACTCGAGGCTCTTTCTCAGTACCTTGGACACACTGTGCACCAAAAGGTCCTGTTTCGCGGACGCCAGATTAATTGTCACACCGGTCCCGTTAATTAGGGAGGCGATCGCCGGGCTAATTCCAAGGGCCGAAGTATCGGCCCCCCGAACCGCACCACGAAAGCGTGGACAATTTAGAAGTGGTCCTTTTTGGCGCGCCAGCGGACGCCGGCTGTGGCCCAAAGAACAAGTCAGAGCCGAGAGTTGATAAACAAATTATATTCTCAAAATTGGCAGATCGAAAACAATACACGAGAATGCACACTCCACAATAGTTACATACAATACGTCACCAATCAATCAACACACTACACAGTACAATTAGCCCCACTCGAGCAACGGACACAGACAACAATACGCACAACAATGCAGTCGCATGCATTGAACAACCAAGACACTCAAAGACTAAAGGGATAGAAAACCTATTCAGTCCAAAGTTCTTGGAACCAAAGTCTAGATGATACTCTTCCGAGAATCACTCACTCAAAGTCCAGCGTTGTTGTCGTTCTGCAGCTCTCGAAGTTTCTCTTCCAGGAAACCTCCCGTCTTCAATTGGCCACTCTTCAAACTTCAACGTCTTCGCCGGAACACGTCGGCTTCACACCCGCAGCTGTTGCCACGGGTCTTCGCTCGATAGCGGTAAACACACGCTCTTGCCTGTAGCTCGAGCCTTCACCCACTGGTGGAAATCCTCTTCATCTCCGGCTTCGTCCCTACGGACCAAAACCTTCGCCGACTACACGGCGGAATCCCTACGCGCTCTGGCGCTCACTTCCGTCTCCTCCTGATTTCTCGTCTCGGCTGCTCGATTAAATACGTTCCGCGCCACCTTCCAGAAAGTTCTCCTCATTTCGTCGGCGCGATGCGCAACGAAGGCTGGGGAGAGGCGCGAGACGGTTCGACTGCCCTCCGCGTCGGATGACTCATCTCGGCGTGACCACGCCTCCTTCGTTCTAGAAAAATCGCGGGCTTGCTCGGCCGCCGTTGTGGGGTGAGGAGGTTCGTCGATGAAGCCACGCTTCTGCGGGGAGAGCGCGCGCCCGGGGAGCCTTGGCCGTTTGTTTTCTTTTTCTTTCCCTTTTTTTGTTTGTTTTGACTTCGCGGCGTTTCTTCCGCGCGTTACCGCAAGAATTTGCGGCGCGCCTATTTTTAGCGCTCGTTCTGTGACACTAGGGCTTTACCTGGAGCGATTATGTTGCAGTTACCGGGCGCACAAAGGTCACTGCTATCATTCCAGTCTCTGTTCGCGAAAAGCGTGCGCTTCGCAGACACAGCGAAGTAACAATTGCGACGATTATTTGCGTGCATTTGTACCTGTTGGTACGTTTTGTGCGTCATTTGTGCGCGAGAAAAGTGGGACACGTTTCGATCTGATTTATATCTTGCGCGTGACCTTCCAATTCGTTGCTATCGCGTTCATTGCTTCGCTTTTACGGGAAAGCCGTGACTTTTTATTTCAAACATACCATGTTGCAGCAAACGGATGGCGTGACACTGTAGCGCTAACTCGAAAAGAATAACGAAGAGGCAAAAATAAGTAGAAAAGTCAGCCTCGTACTCTTTATAATCGAGTTATGTCATTAGACATGATCTGCTTCAGCAACTGCCACTTCGCCCTACAAAAACCTAATTTTGAAATGTAAACACGATAATAAAGCAACTAGCACACAAATGAAACATTTTGGGTGAGACGAAGTTAGTTGTTTTGGTCACGATTGCTGGCGCAGTGCATGTTTAATGAATGTGGCTCAATTTGATTGAAACACTTGGAGTATCCGGCTAATTTAGCGCGAAATTCTTTTATGCCGGGGACCACCTCGGCCCCAGCGGACGCATTTCTGTCCCGGATGTGACATTGTGAAATATTTATGAAGAGACTGCCAAGAAAGAAAAAAAAAACGAGAAGGAAAGGCACTGTAGCGGGACATCGTACCAGTTACCTCGCGATCCCCGGCGCGTGGCGCTCACCTCTATAGGCCACAGAGCCTACGGTATCAAAATTGTTAATGGAAAGCCCTTTATATACACTGTTGAGAAACGGCGGACCGATCCCGCCGAAGCCACCACTGTTGCGAAAGACGGCGACGCCAACACGGTCCCGGAGGCGCCACTGCTTTCAACTCCGTCGGGAAGGTCACCAGCCGTTTGGTAGCGTATGTTTATCAGCTCGCGACTGCTTCTGCGCAGAGCTGATAAGACGAGCGGACGAGACGACGGTGAGTTAAACAAGGTTTATGTACAGCATACTTACAGAGGCGTTACAATTTCGGCACTGGGGCCGACAGAGACTCGAAGAGCCGAGCTCTTCTCTCTAACACATAGGTCAGTCTTTCACCTAAGACCGCTGACTCACACACATGTCGGCACTCCGACACGGGGACTCCTCTCCTAGGACCGCCGATCGCGACACGCCGCAGGGCTTCTTTTATTTACACCGGGTCCCACCAAAGTGTCCAATCAGAAGCGCCGCTGGTCGTCAGAGCAGATTCCGCCAATGGGGGTCGCCGCGCCATGCGTCAGACCACCCGACACGCGGCCGCCAGACCACCCGACACGCGGCCGCCGGCTCGCTGTCACGTGCGCCGCTGACTCACTGCACATGGGCCAGAGGGGCGCCGCGCGTGTTCACGCCGTCGAGGTGATCGCGCCAGGCAGACTGCGGGCTGGCCTTGACCCAGATTGCCTTTTTCCGAGGCACGGACGTTTGACGAGGACTCGCTGGCATAACAGCACCCCCGCCGCCAGACAATGCACCGGAAAGACGAGCTGCTTCCACGGGGCTCGGATGTCAGGTGCGCTCGTTCGCCAGGTCCCTCCAGGTTCGCCTCCAGGGCCATGGGGAGAATACAGCTCCAGACTGTTCCGGGAACACATCCCATTTTTGACGACGGATCCCAGCTCCACTGGCTCGTCGCCACACCTTGTCGACCAGCTTCACTCGTCTCTTCTGACCATCTTCGGTTTCAGCACTTGTCGATGGTTCTGCAACTTGCTAAGAACGGTTCGACAACAGACAACACACGACACAAGCAAGTGCCCTCGGTCACCCGACAGAACACCAGACAAAGTATAGTACAACATATACCTATCTACGTGTCTATCGGAATTTTGTTCCCTCTACATCAAGAGGCACATGTGGGACACAAGACTCTTAAAATGACAACTCAATATTTTTTTTTTCCACGTACAACAACGTAACGAATAAGAATACCACAAAGTTGGCCCCTTGAGATCACTCTGAACGAGAGCGCTCAGCCCAGGTCGTGATGAGGTCAAAATTTTGCCCCGAATCGCCAGCCAGAAACCGAAAGGTTGAGAAGGTACTAGCTAGAACGCACTGCTCAATGCACCTGCATTAGCGTTTAGCTTTCCCTTTTTTTTTTCTTTAGCGAACGTCAAAGGTGCGCTGTGGAGCAACATGCTCCACCTCAGTAACCGGCCACTTTTAGGCGACGATACCTATGCGGCACCAAGAGCGGCTCACACTTTCGACGTTGTACAGGGGAACAACGATACGGCTTGCTACTGATTGACTCCTCACCGCTTAGCTCGATATCGTGTTCGACCACCGTCGCGTCTCCGGGACGGTCCGACAACACATACCCAAACTCGGAAACAATCTTTCTCAGGTTCTCTTTCTCAGGTCCTCCTTCACTTAAGCTAGGCTCTAGGTTTATCTGCTCCCGGATTACTTTCGATCCCCCTTCGATCACCTCACTAGAACTCAAATTTTCTGCTTCCTCTTCCTCTGAAGCCTTCAACAGCTGATTTACGACCGCTTGATATTGAACATTGGGTTTCATCAAGTTGTAAATTTTGTTCTGCCGCCTTCCTACTTGCACCTCATAATTTGTATCGCAAGGCTTCGATAATACTTTGGCGGGCCCTTCCCAATCAACCTCTAGCTTGTTCTTTTTGAACGGCTGCGGCAGCATTACCTGACTCCCTACTTCAAAAGCACGCTTCTTCACCGATTCCTCGTAGTGCTCCTTCGACAGCACTTTTGCCGCGTTTTTCTGGCTTTCCACGAGCGCTTCAATCGAGAGATCCTCACTCTGCCCTCGAATGAGCGTCTCTCGATCAACTCTCGGCAGCTCGCTCCAACTTTCCGCTACAGGCGAGAGCGTTGCAACCCTCTCGCTCTGACTCAATGGCGCCACGTCGTCTCCCCCAGCGCATACCTCGCCGGCCGCTCCCGCGACGGGCCGCTCGCGTGACTGCTCACATGACTCATGCGGAAAATTTCCTTTCTGGGGTTCCGTCGACCCGCCGACAAGGTCACTTGAGAGTTCACCGCACAGAACCAAGTCCAGCTTCCGCGAAAGCTTTCGCGCTTGCGATCGCGTGGGAGCCATGCACGCTAAGTTGGGGAAGAACGATTTGCCCTGCTCTTTGAGAAGCTGCTCCGAGTTGTTGGAGAAAAGATAAGAAAAAACGACCATTCAGCGCGGCAGACACAGCCGCTTCGGTGCAAAGCTTACCGAACGGGCCTTCAATGACAACGGTGGCGATTGGTAAGCGAACACTCTGCTCCTCGGCGACTTGCCTGATCCACGCGCATTCTCCTGTGAAGTCATCCGGAGACACCAATGAAGGATGGACAACGTCCATGGTTGCCGCTGAGTCTCTAAGTGCTCGGCACGTTTTCTCATTGACCCTAATTTCTTGGAGATACGGCTCCAACAACCGCATGTTTTTTTCTGATTCTCGGATCGTTGCGAAGGCAAACTTTTCCTGACAGTTTCTCGCGATGTGCCCTTCCTTTTTGCAGTTGTAGCAGATTAGCGGCTTCCGTTTGTTTCCCGATTCAAATGCCTGTGTGGTAGAAACCTCACTCGATTTCTCTGCTTCTGTTTGCCCTTCCCCTACACTGTCCTTCGTAAGAGACGGGTCCTTTTTAAAATTACGGTGCGGAACGGGTTTCCGTTGATCAGGTTTCCTTGAAAAGCCCTCTTTCCTTTCATCCTTTTCAACGCGCACCGCCCTGCTATGCAACTTTCGGCGAGTATAATACTCCTCAGCTAACTCAGCTGCCTTATTTAACTGTACTTCCCCAAGTCTGTCCTGCAGCCAAAGTCTGACATCCTCCTCGATGCAGCGGTAGAATTGCTCCAATGCAACGCATTCCACCACTTTATCGCGGTCGTCATAAACACCTTCGCCCTTGAGCCATTCAATCAAATCGGCTTTAAGACGAAACGCGAAGTCAACGTGTGACTCATTCCCCTTTCAGCATACCGGAACCTTTGCCTGAAAGCCTCGGGTGACAACTTATAACGTCTCAAGAGCACTTCCTTAACCTCGTCATAGCTCTCAAACGCTTCCCTAGACAAGCAAGTTATCGCGTCGGACACTTCGCCGGGAAGAAGAGCTAGCAGGTTCCGCGCCCAAAGAGACTGCTCCAAAGCATTTCGCTCACAGACGTGTTCAAACTTGACGAGATACTTCGCCATGTCCTCGCCTACTACGAACGGTGGCAGTTGGTCCCGAATTCTGAAACCGCTGACCTGAATCGTCGGAGAAGCTACGCTAGGCGCCTGCGAACACTGTAGGATTGCCAATTCTAGTCGTTTCAACTCTAGGCGCTCTTGTCTCTCGGCCTCCTCGCGCTCGCGAGCTTCTCGCCTTTCTTCACGTTCGCGAGCTTCTACTTCTCGCCTTTCAGCCTCCTCACGGCGTGCTTTGATATCCACCCAGGCCTCATCGACTTCCTCAGCCGACACTCCCTCATCCTTCATGATCTCAAGGATCGCTTGCTTTCGTTTCGCACGGCCCAAAGTAATGCCGAGTTCCTCACAAATTTCGATGAGTTCCTTCACTTTAAGGTTCTCCATCGTTCACACTAGCCTCTTGCTGTTTCCCCTGTTAAGAATCTACTTGCCGTACCCACTATAAGCCTACTAGCAAGACGCGCAAGCAATTTTTCACACTCCCGTGTTTACCCCCTCCGCATTAACTTTGGTTTCAAAGCGCTTCGACTTGGCTTGAAACGATCAAAGCTCACTTCAATGCTTCACACAGCCCTTCTCTAAACTACTACAACCTGAGCTAGAGTAGTCTGGTGAACTGAGGGGAAAACATCAGGCACTCACCGCTGGTCGTCAGAGCAGATTCCGCCAATGGGGGTCGCCGCGCCATGCGTCAGACCACCCGACACGCGGCCGCCGGCTCGCTGTCACGTGCGCCGCTGACTCACTGCACATGGGCCAGAGGGGCGCCGCGCGTGTTCACGCCGTCGAGGTGATCGCGCCAGGCAGACTGCGGGCTGGCCTTGACCCAGATTGCCTTTTTCCGAGGCACGGACGTTTGACGAGGACTCGCTGGCATAACAACACCACACACCGTTTGACGATCTGTACTCGTTCTCTCACATTGTCTTTTTCCATTTTTTAGATGCGAAGCAGTTTATGGCGAAGTTCGATCCAGCGTGCGTGGCCACCATGCACACAAGGTGCACAAAAGGTACACAAGGTGCACACGCATGCACAAAAGGTGGCTCAAGAAGTGCCAGAGCGCGCTCACGCCCTAGCGTGTTCCGGCCTGTGTAAGAGGCTGGGTAAGACACTGTGGCCTATAGGCACATGATCATCACATGATTACTGAGAGAGTATATGGGGCATATGTACACCCATACACTCTCTCTGAGCAATCATGTGATGGCGTCGGGGAACGAGATTCTGCAGACGCGTGATGAACCAACGCATTGTGCGAAACGCGCTGGCGCGCTTGTCCATTTTTAAGGGCGAAGCTCCTTAAAGCGGCACCCATTCGTCCCTCGTAGTAGTCGTAGTCGTAGTGTGTAACCAGTCTATTACATTTTTGACCTCCAAGGTGGTGCCAGTGAGATATTTCTTCTGTGCGTTGTTGAACAATAAAAAAATCGCAGCGTGCGCGTTAACTAAAAGTCGAATTCTCCTGTCTCTCATTCCCCAATAGCAACCATTGGCATGTACATTGAGCACTATCTTACAGGAAAAGTTCGCTACGGTTATGCTCGCTGGGCGTAACCTCCTTGGTTTTAGAAAGGTTTAGCGAGCGTTGAGCCACAGTGTCATGAATACAGTGAACTAGTATATATCATATCAAGGTGGTTAAGGTGGGAAGTAGACACGAAGCGCAAGCCGCTAGAATGTGTGCGCGTGCCTCCTCTCGTTCAGTCCTTGGAATGTCCGCTGGATGGCGGTGCTTCTATATGAGGAATATATGATGAAAAGATGCGAGATGGTGGTACTTGGAGTGTTGAATAGGTGGACGAATGGGCACACAGACAGATGCATGGACGGATGGGCGCATGGACGGACGCAGGAGCGGATGCATGGACGAAAGCAGGGACGGACGCACAGATGATTGTGTGGGCGCACGAACAGACGCACGCACGGACGGGCGGATGGACGCATGGGCGGCCACACAGACGCACGCATGCATGGATGGAAGCAAGAACGAATGGACGGGCGGATGCTTCGCCCCACGTGCACTCTCCATTATTCACTCAGTGGATATGCTGCCATTTTTTGTTGATAGATTTTTTTTTTCATTATATAGCGCGCAAAAAGTTTGCACTAAGTACAACCAACTGGCTCCTCTAGTCGTTCTATCACGAGACAGAATTTGCCCGCTTGCTTTCTGTATTTTTGTGTCTCATATCTGCACACGTTCCCTCAACTTCTATTACAGCGAAAGCTTGAGATCACAACAAGGGTCGCGTGCGCCGTAGTTGTCCGCCACCGCCTCCGGTGTTCGTAACTACTATCGCACGAAATAAGAAGAAAGACATTAAGGGCGCAATGGGATCCGAACCTGGGTCCGCTGCGTGTCAGCCTAGTATTCTACCACTGAGGCACGCCGGTGCTTGGAACTCCACTGCAAACTGGCCTTAGGCAGGCCTGATTTCGGTTAAGGAATCACTTTAATATAAGTAATCCAGCATTTTAGAACAGCAAATAAACAGCGTGTCACGAATGGCGCAACGAGGGGGGTCGTCGAATGCTCCAAACCTTTACAGAAGCGCAACCTTGTTCACCTATCAAGTCTGGCGCATATACCCACTTCACTTCACTTCACTTTATTTCCTTAAAGACCCCACAGGGGGGGTGTTACATAAGGGGTGGGTTGTACAACAAAGATACAAAAGCCACAGGTTAACATTGCAGATGCATTGACACACTTTGAATAAAACGTGATGGACAGGTGATTGAAACAACATCGTGGGGAAGGTCATTCCATTCATTGGCGGCGCGGCAGAGAAATGATGCAGAAAATGTTGAGGTGCCAGATCGTGGTCGGAAGACTTGAAGTGGAGACTTCTGTGGGGGGCTGTGGGGATTGCAAAAAAAAAAAAAAAACTTCTTGCATAATTTTTCATCGTCATCAGCTGCAGCACAAAAAAATGTACAAAACACCTTGCAAGTGTGCTTCAGGGTATCACACTTCTCCGAAGAATGACGAAGGATGGCATAGTGAATGCCGCCCCGTCGCGGTGGTCTAGTGGCTAAGATACTTGGCTTCTGACCCGGAGGTCGCGGGATTGAATCCCAGCTGCGGCGGCTGCATCTCCGATGGAGGCGGAAATGCTGTAGGCCCGTGCGCTCAGATTTGGGTGCACGTTCAAGAACCCCATGTTGGTTGAAATTCCCGGAGCTCTTCACTATGGCGTTTCTCATAATCATGTAGTATATGACATGTTATGGAGAACTTTATTGACGTCCTGAGGATCAGTCTAGGACTGATGCTGGCTGCTCATACGTCGGGACAGAGAGGCCAAGCCCCTCTGCCGCCACACATGCCCTCTGTACAGCCCTAGAGCTGGTCCGCCAGGGCGTCACTGTGCAGTATTTGCTGTCACCACTGTTCACCGTGAGAAGCCGCGCCGACCAATGCCGATCAGCGCCAGAGCATGTGTTCGGAATCGAGCAAGCCCCAACACTTACTACAATAAATTGAAACCCCGCAGTCTGCGTTAATTTTTATTCATGACGACCGGGTTGGGGTACGTCCCTGTCTGCAGAAGTCTTCATATAACCGCCTGTCGCCTGTTAAGTCTAGAATGTGGCAAGGGAAATTCCCTGCGCTTTAAGTAATAATGTTTGCTTATATCGTTGTACGTCAACAGCTGGTCCCTAAACTCCGGAGCAGGAGATCCAGCCACCTCAGGGATTTCACGGCACACTAATCCACGTGCCTCCCTGTGCGCCACCTCGTGTGGTGGTTTTAGGTCGTTAAACCCTACATATCATCGTCACGCCTCCCTACTACACAATTATTAATGACGTAGTGTGTGCTTGCAGCAGCTGCTCAAAGAGTGCTAAAAAAAGGCTCTGAAAGGCAACTTTTCCAGATTTGGTTGTGACAGTGCTGCGCGTTGCACGCAGGTCTGGTGGTTTTCTTTTTAGCTTTTTCATTTATTTTCCTTTTTTTAATTCCTCTTTCTCTCTCATATCTCTATGCGTTTTCTCGCATTTGATATTTTTTATCTCTATTTTTCTCTTTCTCTTGAATATGACTTTCTTTTTCTCTTGCATATGACTTAATGACTACTGATTGATATGTGGGGTTTAACGTCCCAATACTTAATGACTACTTCTACTCTATTTTGATGTATGGTGATTGCACACTTCCACAGGCACGTCCTTCTAAGTTATAACCTTTTGATGTACGTTCAATAACCAAAACAGCATACTTGACTTGCTCTCAAACTAGACTCTAAAAATTCATTATGACCTTACAACATATCAAATGCATTCCTTCGCAGATACGCTGAGTGGATGGCGAAGTACTTATTCATTATCTTTGACAAATCAGCGTCCTCAGGGATCCTTCCAAATGACTGGAAAACAGCTAAAATAACTTCCATTCCTAAATTCAGGAAGTAAAACCGAACCTTCCAACTACAGACCCATCTCACTGACATGCACAGCCTGCAAAACTTTCGAACAAATCGTTTTAAAGCAGATAACCAAACATCTCGAAAAGGGAAAAAAAGTACTAACACCCTGTCAGCACGAATTGCGAAAAGGTGTCGCCACAGTCACGCAACAAATTTATCTTGTGCACGATGTATCACTAAGTGTAGACCAACAGAAACGAATCGATCTTATTTTTTTAGACTTCTCGAAGTCTTTCGACCATGTGTCGCATCACAAACTGATTCATAAACTCGAACCAACTTTGAGGAATGGGCCCATCGTCACCTGGATGAAATGTCATCTTAGTGACCGCACCTACTTCGTAGATGTCAACCGGCAGCATTTCTATAAATCCAACGCAAGACTCGGAGTTCCACAAGAAAGCGTTCTGGCTCTAATCCCATTTCTCATACCTTGTAATATTTCTGTCAGCGTCAAACTTTTCACTGATGACTGCGTCTTATACCATGTAATTGATTCTTATATTGAACCATCTTGCATTAAACAACTCTTTATTTTGGTATCCAAATGGTGCAAAGAATGGCAAATGACACTGAACATTAAAAAATCTGCTGTTTAATTAATAACGAGAAAGAAACACACATCCGATTTTAACTACACCATTGGTCGCGCCACTCTCAACGCAGTTAATAAACACAATACCTTGGCCTAACACTAACCCATGACTTAAGATGGGAATGCTTTGTGAACAACGTCAACGCAACTGCTTTAAAAAATTGTTATTTTAATAGACGCCTGGGACTACCACTCTCTATCACAAAACTATTACAATACCAAACCTTTGTCCAATCAACTTTAGAATACGCTAACGTTGTTAGGCTTCCTTGCACTATAGGAACTCATTTACAAACTCAAAGCAGTTCAAAGAAACGCACTGAGGTGCATTTACAATAAATATAGGCTCAAATATTCACCCACAGCATTGCTAAAACAGGCTGGTATCCTCACAATACCGAGTCCAGCTTGCGCGATTAAAAATTATCTATAAGTTAATTCACAAAGACATGATTCACACTTCCAAATACTTATGTTGAAAACAAACACGACAAACGCGGCACAAACACGTATTATCATTACATGAACACGTCATTCATACGGAAACTCATGAAGATCCATTTTTTCTCCTTTGTTGACCCGAGAATGGAACAGGCTGGATCCTAATGTAACAACAAGCGCTAAGTTATTCTCATTTTTATGATTGTTTTAAAATCAACTACATGCTGTCCAGTGATGATGTACTTGTATCGCCATACTTTTGTATAACTTCTGCTTTTATACTGTACCTTCAATTCCTTTTATCCGACGCATACATCATACCATTTTATTTACATTGGCACTTCATTTTATTTACACTCTTACATCATTGTATTCCTACTTCAGTATTGCATTTTTTTCATGCCTCTTTGACAACTTTTTTATTTTTCTGTGTTAGGATGTATTATGAAGTAATATTAAGTTTCCTTATTTACCTTGTTAACTGCCGTTATCTTCTTTCCATGTATTTGAATGTCTCTACTTGCATTTTATATCGTGGCAAGTCAAATATGCCATTTCTGTAATGATCCCTGATGGGATCGACAGTATATTTACTCTCTCTCTCACCTTCGATCTTCTTTATTTTTCTCTCCAAAGCCAAAGTGTCACTCCGGAAACTCACGCCGAAAGCGCGCGTTGTACTCTCACCAAGGCCCCTATCTGAAAATACATTGTTCGTTTCTGGAGAAAGTTCGGTGTTCGAAGGTTGGTGGACCAGACGAATGCGTTCCCGCCATTCGATGCCACGTCCCGCCATTGCCTTCAACGCCGCTTTCGCGGCTCACCGTTGTCGCTTGCGTTCGGCTATGAAGGCTGCCGGATTCTCGGTGCGCATGCTTGCCTGCAGTTGCTGCTCGCGCTTTGTTACCCAGGAATGTTCTCGTGCCCGGAGTGCTGTCCGGCGAACAGGAGTTTTTCCACGGATCACCTATCGGTGCTGTACTTGGAAAGTTGTCTTATGTTCGGGCTTTTGTACGATCCTTGCCCTCTCCGTGCGGAAGTTGTAAGTTGAAACTGCTGCGTGCGGACTCGGTGGCACGGCTTCGAAAAGATGAACGCCGTCACTGACGGCGCAGCCAATGGCACGTGACCTTAGGTAGAACTCAGAAAATGGTGTCTCTAAAGGCATTGCTGTAGTGCCTAAAATATACCAGTATATATAGGCACTATATAATACCCCTGTCACACGGCCACCACTAAACTCCGTTCAACACCGTCAACGTAAATCTCCCCTAGGTGGTTCGACGGAGAAGGAGTTGTGGCAGTGCCACACGGAAATGAAAAGGTTGTAACAGTTGGCGCGAGGGGGCTCAGCTGGCACTGTTTGATTTTCGGAAAAGTATTCTAATTTCATCTCTATTGATTTTTTGTGAATCCTCGTTCTGGGGTTTTTACAAAAAAAAAACACTGTTAAGAAGGTAAGAGACTAACAAACCATGAAAATATTTTCAAATAAAAACGAAATCGCTAAATGTAGCGATGCTGCTAGTGACGCTGGCCACATTGTGCTTTTAGTTGTTTTGTTGCCTGTGTTCATGTTTGTGTACGAAAGCATAGTGAAAGGAACCTTTTTTTCATTTCTCTATGACGAAAGTTTTTGTGCTTCTTTGCCTCGTGAGCGCACATTTTGGGTTCTTCAGCCACGGGTGACACAGCGACGACCACAACCACACGCATGGACGAAATATTTTTAATGGTGCCGGCCGGCCCGACTCGCGAGGCACCCAAGGAGGATACATAAAACTTGCTGGAGTGGAAGCTGCCTATGCGCCGCTACGGGAGAGAGTGAAGCCGTGCCGAGCGCGCGGCGGCCATGTTGCCAGTGGCAGAAAAGAGCCGAGCGCTGCAAATTTATGCTTCATCGCGCTGCGGGTGAAGTGACTGGTGTGTTTATAAAGCAACGAAAACAAGTAATTCTGGTGGTAAATGTTTATTGCGACTTGTACGCAGCCAAGTGGCATGTAGAGAACTCAATTAAAGTGCGTATGCATCAAATAGCGATGCCTAAAGCAAACACATCATCGAAAACATGGGTGCCCTACTGGTGGTTGAAAATTATTGCCCTTGTCAAAAGTGGTTCCACCTTACTTTTGACCGATTCTCGGTTCTTTTTCCTTCGTCATGTGTTGTATCCTCACTTTTACGTATTGTTCGGCGATCTGCCTGCACAAACTGTAAACCTGATTATCAAGCGTATCAAAGTCTAGGACGTGCTGCTCTGGTTATGGAACCTGGTTATGGAAAAGCTAGTTATGGAACCAGTTTTTCTCGGAGGAAGCTCATAGAACTTTCAGGATGAGGTGTTTTGCTCTTGACTCCACCGTTGTGATGGAATCACATTCAGCCTGTAGCCGCCTCAGTCCTCGACTTCTTTACAGAGGCTAGTGACATCTCGCGACGATGAAACAAGACCACCTTGCCTCTTACATTTATTTAAAGGTGTCAGCTCATCTGAGTGCATGGCTGCTATGCACTCTTCACAGGTAGTTGCAGTTCGACCTTTCGAACAATGAAGCCTGCTATGTATGGCAGCACGGAACCGACAAAAGCAGAAAGACTTTCGGGCTAGTCAATGCGATACGTATTGTCGTGGTCATCGGGCTGCAGGACTGGGGCCTTGCGCATGTCAGTGAGATTGCTTCTTGGATCTACCATGGCTGCAGGAGTCGTTGCATTCAATATGGAGAGAACATCTTGGAAGCAGTGTCCAGAACTTGAAGACGTGGCTTCCGTCTGAACCAATAGACGCTTGTATGCAGCCATAAACTGCGTAGCTGTTGGGTTGTTGTTATGACCGCCTCATCCACGTATTGATTCAAAGAAGTTTTCGGTATAGTCTTGACTGAGTTTGTGTGTCAGTAAGTATTTCAGCTGACCCTGGCTGACAAGTCTGTCAAACATTCTTTCCGTGTTTGCCATGCGTATCAAAAAACCAATGAATCCGTTTTTTTTTCAGTCTTTCTGTCACTTCCGGATCGCTCAGCCCGTTTATGTACGCTCGAGTCTCCGCAAAAAACGACTTCCAGAATGCTTTGTTCCCCTGCCGAAGGAGCGCTTTGTACGACCTTGTCAGCGGGTTCCTGCAGTTTAAACAAGCGATCAAAAGTTCTAATAAACGTAGATCTTGTGGTGACACCCTTGAATTGCGGCAGCTTTAGCTTTTGTTCGCAGAAGTCCAAAGCGTCGGCAACTGATGCACTCGATCAATTGTACAGCATATCATACCTTCATTTTTTGCTTTTCCCATTGGACGCGGACTATCGTAAGTTTGTTTCCGAGCCACAATCCTTCTTCACGTTGAAGTGCCTTCAATGCCACTTCATAACCCCATTTCACATGCTTCCCTTCAAAGTCAAAGAGGTGGTCAAAGCACTCTGGCGCGAAGTGCACAGAGCGAAGTGATCTCAGTCTTTCGCATTCTACTTCTCACGGCGAACGGCCCACTCCCAGAGGCTCCGTGTTACGGGATCTTTACGAAACCTGTGAAACAAATCTGGACTGTTATGTTTTGCACGCTGTTGCGAAGGCCGGACCGATCCCGCCGAAGCCACCACTGTTGCGAAGCCACCTCCGAAATCCCGCCGCTGACCTCCACTGTTGCGAACGACGGACCGATCCCGCCGAAGCCACCACTGTTGCGAAAGACGGCGACGCCAACACGGCCCCGGAGGCGCCACTGCTTTCAACTCCGCCGGGAAGGTCACCAGCCGTTTGGTAGCGTATGTTTATCAGCTCACGACTGCTTCTGCGCAGAGCTGATAAGACGAGCGGACGAGACGACGGTGAGTTAAACAAGGTTTATGTACAGCATATTTACAGAGGCGTTACAATTTCGGCACTGGGGCCGACAGAGACTCGAAGAGCCGAGCTCTCCTTTCTAACACATAGGTCAGCCTTTCGCCTAAGACCGCTGACTCACACACATGTCGGCACTCCGACACGGGGACGCCTCTCACATAGGACCGCCGATCGCGACGCGCCGCAGGGCTTCTTTTATTTACACCGGGTCCAACCAAAATGTCCCAATCAGAAGCGCCGCTGGTCGTCCGGGCAGATTCCGCCAATGGGGCCGCCGCGCCATGCGTCAGACCACCTGACACGAGGACGCCGGCTCGCTGTCACGTGCGCAACTGACTCACTGCACGTGGGCCAGAGGAGCGCCGCGCGTGTTCACGCCGTCGAGGTGATCGCGCCAGGCAGACTGCGGGCTGGCCTTGACCCAGATTGCCTTTTTTCAGAGGCACGGTCGTTTGACGAGGACTCGCTGGCATAACAGCACCCCCGCCGCCAGACAATGCACCGGAAAGACGAGCTGCTTCCACGGGGCTCGGATGTCAGGTGCGCTCGTTCGCCAGGTCCCTCCAGGTTCGCCTCCAGGGCCATGGGGAGACTACAGCTCCAGACTGTTCCGGGAACACATCCCATTTTTGACGACGGATCCCAGCTCCACTGGCTTGTCGCCACAACTTGCTGACCAGCTTCACTCGTCTCTTCTGACCATCTTCGGTTTCAGCACTTGTCGATGGTTCTGCAACTTGCCAAGAACGGATCGACAACAGACAACACACGACACACGCAAGTGCCTTCGGTCACCCGACAGAACACCAGACAAAATATAGTACAACATATACCTATCTACGTGTTTATCGAAATTTTGTTCCCTCTACATCAAGAGGCACATGTGGGACAAAAGACTCTTAAAATGACAACTCAATTTTTTTTCCACGTACAACAACGTAACGAATTAGAATACCACAAAGTTGGCCCCTTGAGATCACTCTGAACGAGAGCGCTCAGCCCAGGTCGTGATGAGGCCAAAATTTTGCCCCGAATCGCCAGCGAGAAACCGAAAGGTTGAGAAGTTACTAGCTGGAACGCACTGCTCAATGCACCTGCATTAGCGTTTACCTTTCCTTTATTTTTTTTATAGTGAACGTCAAAGTTGCGCTGTGGAGCAACATGCTCCACTTCAGTAACCGGCCACTTTTAGGCGACGATACCTATGCGGCACCAAGAGCGGCTCACACTTTCGACGTTGCACAGGGGAACAACGATACGGCTTGCTACGGATTGACTCCTCACCGCTTAGCTCGATATCGTGTTCGATCACCCTCGTGTTTCCGGGGCGGTCCGAAAACACGTCTCCAAACTCGGAACCAATCTTTCGTAGGTCCTCTTTCTCAGGTCCTCCTTCACTTAAGCTAGGCTCCAGGTTTAACTGTTCCCGGATTACTTTCGATCCCCCTTCAATTACCTCACTAGAACTCAAAATTTCTGCTTCCTCTTCCTTTGAAGCATTCAACAACAGATTTACGACCGCTTGATGTTGAACATTGGGTTTCATCAAGTTGTAAATTTTGTTCTGCCGCCTTCCTACTTGCACCTCATAAGTTGTATCGCAAGGCTTCGATAATACTTTGGTGGGCCCTTCCCAATCAACCTCAAGCTTGTTCCTTTTGAACGGCTGCAGCAGCATTACCTGACTCCCTACTTCAAAAGCACGCTTCTTCACCGATTCCTCGTAGTGCTCCTTCGACAGCACTTTTGCCGCGTTTTTCTGGCTTTCCACTCGCGCTTCAATTTGGCTTTCCACTAGCGCTTCAATCGAGAAATCCTCACGTTGCTCTCGAATGAGCGTCTCTCGATCAACTCTCGGCGGCTCGCTCCAACTTTCCGCTACAGGCGAGAGCGTTGCAACCCTCTCGCTCTGATTCAATGGCGCCATGCCGTCTCCCCCAAGGCATACCGCGCCGGCCGCTTCCGCGACGGGCCGCTCGCGTGACTGCTCACATGACTCATGCGGAAAATTTTCTTTCTGGGGTTCCGTCGACCCGCCGACAAGGTCACTTGAGAGTTCACTGCATTGAACCAGATCAAGCTGCCGCGATAACTTCCGCGCTTGCGATCGCGTGAGAGCCATGCACGCTAAGTTGGGGAAGAACGATTTGCCCTGCTCTTTGAGAAGCTGCTCCGAGTTGTTGGAGAAAAGATAAGGAAAACGATCGTTCAGCGCGGCAGACACAGCTGCTTCGGTGCGAAGCTTACCGAACGGGCCTTCAATGACAACCGTGGCGATTGGTAAGCGAACACTCTGCACCTCGGCGACTTGCCTAATCCACGCGCATTCTCCTGTGAAGTCATCCGGAGACACCAATGAAGGATGGACAACGTCCATGGTTGCCGCTGAGTCTCTAAGTGCTCGGCACGTTTTCTCATTGACCCTAATTTCTTGGAGATACGGCTCCAACAACCGAATGTTTTTTTCTGATTCTCGGATCGTTGCGAAGGCAAACTTTTCCTGACAGTTTCTAGCGATGTGCCCTTCCTTTTTACAGTTGTAGCAGATTAGCGGCTTCCGTTTGTTTTCCGATTCAAATGCCTGTGTGGTAGAAGCCTCACTCGATTTCTCCGCTTCTGTTTGCCCTTCCCCTACACTGTCCTTCGTAAGAGACGGGTCCTTTTTGAAATTACGGTGCGGAACGGGTTTCCGTTGATCAGGTTTTCTTGAAAAGCCCTCTTTTCTCTCATCCTTTTCAACGCGCACTGCCCTGCTGTGCAACTTTCGGCGAGTATAATACTCCTCAGCTAACTCTGCTGCCTTGTTTAGCTGTACTTCCCCAAGTCTGTCCTGCAGCCAAAGTCTGACATTATCCTCGATGCAGCGGTAGAATTGTTCCAATGCAACGCATTCCACCACTTTATCGCGGTCGTCATAAACACCTTCGCCCTTGAGCCATTCAATTAAATCGGCTTTAAGACGAAACGCGAAGTCAACGTGTGACTCATTCCCCTTTTCAGCATACCGGAACCTTTGCCTGAAAGCCTCGGGTGACAACTTATAACGTCTCAAGAGCACTTCCTTAACCTCGTCATAGCTCTCAAACGCTTCCCTCGACAAGCAAGTTAATGCGTCGGACACTTCGCCGGGAAGAAGAGCTAACAGGTTCTGCGCCCAAAGAGACCGCTCCAAAGCGTTTCGCTCACAGACGTGTTCAAACTTGACGAAGTACTTCGCCATGTCCTCGCCTACTACGAACGGTGGCAGTTGGTCCCGAATTCTAAAACCGCTGACCTGAACTGTTGGAGAAGCTACGCTAGGCGCCTGCGAACACTGTAGGATTGCCAATTCTAGTCGTTTCAACTCGAGACGCTCCTGTCTCTCGGCCTCCTCGCGTCGTTCGCGCCTTTCAGCTTCTTCACGTTCGCGAGCTTCGCGCCTTTCAGCTTCTTCACGTTCGCGAGCTTCGCGCCTTTCAGCTTCTTCACGTTCGCGAGCTTCGCGCCTTTCAGCTTCTTCGCGAGCTTCGCGCCTTTCAGCTTCTTCACGAGCTTCTCGCCTTTCAGCCTCCTCACGGCGTGCTTTAATATCCCCCCAGGCCTCATCGACTTCCTCAGCCGACACTCCCTCCTCCTTCATGATATCAAGGATCGCTTGCTTTCGTTTCGCACGGCCCAAAGTAATGCCGAGTTCCTCACAAATTTCGATGAGTTCCTTCACTTTAAGGTTCTCCATCGTTCACACTAGCCTCTTGCTGTTTGCCCCTCTTAAGAATCTACTTGCCGTACCCACTATAAGCCTACTAGCAAGACGCGCAAGCAATTTTTCACCCTCCCGTGTTTACCACCTCCGCATTAACTTTGGTTTCAAAGCACTTCGACTTTGCTTGAAACGATCAAAGCTCACTCTAATGCTTCACACAGCCCTTCTCTAAACTGCTACAACCTGAGCTAGAGTAGTCTGGTGAACTGAGGGGAAAACATCAGGCACTCACCGCATCGATGTCGCTGACGCCGGCCGATCCCGCAGCTGCCAACCACTGTTGCGAAGGCCGGACCGATCCCGCCGAAGCCACCACTGTTGCGAAGCCACCTCCGAAATCCCGCCGCTGACCTCCACTGTTGCGAACGACGGACCGATCCCGCCGAAGCCACCACTGTTGCGAAAGACGGCGACGCCAACACGGCCCCGGAGGCGCCACTGCTTTCAACTCCGCCGGGAAGGTCACCAGCCGTTTGGTAGCGTATGTTTATCAGCTCACGACTGCTTCTGCGCAGAGCTGATAAGACGAGCGGACGAGACGACGGTGAGTTAAACAAGGTTTATGTACAGCATATTTACAGAGGCGTTACAATTTCGGCACTGGGGCCGACAGAGACTCGAAGAGCCGAGCTCTCCTTTCTAACACATAGGTCAGCCTTTCGCCTAAGACCGCTGACTCACACACATGTCGGCACTCCGACACGGGGACGCCTCTCACATAGGACCGCCGATCGCGACGCGCCGCAGGGCTTCTTTTATTTACACCGGGTCCAACCAAAATGTCCAATCAGAAGCGCCGCTGGTCGTCCGGGCAGATTCCGCCAATGGGGCCGCCGCGCCATGCGTCAGACCACCTGACACGAGGACGCCGGCTCGCTGTCACGTGCGCAACTGACTCACTGCACGTGGGCCAGAGGAGCGCCGCGCGTGTTCACGCCGTCGAGGTGATCGCGCCAGGCAGACTGCGGGCTGGCCTTGACCCAGATTGCCTTTTTCAGAGGCACGGTCGTTTGACGAGGACTCGCTGGCATAACAACGCTTAGATCGCGTCAGCTATAGCTCCCTTTAGTAACCAGCGCGGAATGGCTATGTCGAAGAAGTTTTCGTGTACGTACAGGTGGAATGTGAGGCCACAACCTTTTTTCAACCTGTTAGCACATCCGTAAACGACGCAAGAGGCAACCATTGTAAACCATTTGTCTTTACATGCCGACAAGGTGAAACAAGAACGGACGAAATCAGCAGCTCGCGATGGCGCTGAGCACGCTTTTTGCCACTGGCAAGATGGCGGCGGCTGGCTTCACTCGCACAGCGCCCTTTCCACTCCAGCAAGTTTTATGTACCCTCCTTGGAGGCACCACGTGCGAGGCACGGAGTGTAGAGCATCGGTGTTGAGAGTAAGCGAACCCTGGCGGGCGTAAATATATGTAAACAAACACGCGTTGTCAATGAGTACTACAACGAAAGAACGTTTAAGATTGTCAAAATGTATTATTCTTTTACTGCGGCCACTTAGTGCTCGAAATTTTTCTCTGACCTCTAGACTGCTGGGGACGAGAGTATCTCGTTTCGCTGCGAAGGGAGATCGTTGAACGTCCTTTGCGAAACGCTCCGTTTACCTTCGCTTGGGTAAGGGTGGCCGTGTGACACGGAGCGCATCTTCGTTGTCGTAAGGACGAGGGAGTTAAACGGTCTTCGTGGGTGCCCGTGTGACAGGGGTATAACACTGCCAATGGCACGTGCGCTTAGGTGTGTTGTAGAGAGCGAAGTAACTCACAGCGGAGTTAACAATGGAGACCATTACTGAAATTCGTAGCGGATGGCTTTTCTTTTCGCGTAACCATATACAGCCTGCTATGTTATACTATACAGGGCTGTTATATGCTTCACTCTCTGCCCTCTTACTTCCCATTCCCAACACTAGACGGCACTGTGGCGCTGCGATCATTCAGCGACCACGGGAATGATGGGTAGTACACACATTTGCCTAGTCTTAGTACTTGCGGGTGGCGAATCGTACTTGCGGCTTCGTTTATTGCTGGTTACAGTTTTGTTTTGAAGGAAAGAACAAACCCCTTTGAACTTGGTGACACGATTTAAAATGATAAGCCTGAAAGAATAAGGTTGTGAAGCGCAAACGCTGAAAATTTGCTAATAGTTGTTTCGTAAGAAAACAGCTCGAAGCCACACGAACTCACACGGAGCCAAAAGCAGGCCAGAAGTACAGATGTTAGACAAATGTGTGTACTACCCATCATTCCCATGCTCGCTGAAGCGCCGTGCGTTGCATCTCCCATAGACACTAGCGCCAGAGTTCCCTCTAGTGTATAGTAGGAAACTCTATGCCTTTGTGTAATATGCCAGGCTATACTTAACAAATAAGTTTGAGTCGTTTCCCCTTCACAAGGTGGGTCACTGCATTGCTGACAGGCGCCCTTTCCTATCTGCTTTCGTCGGCGTTCTCAGTGAGCGCGCTGGTCTTCCGGGCTCTCTCGCGATGAACAGTCCACACATGCTTGCGCATGATTGACGTGGCGAAACACGTATACCAATCGCGCTCTGCTCCGCCAAAGCTTCCTGCGCCACACGTACGTGCTGTCTGGCGGCTTCCGGACATGGTCCGCCCTTGACCGCATATAAGCGTGCGCACGCTTCTCCTTCAGGGGGGACAGGATCATCGCAGCACGCGGGCAGGGGCGCCCTGCCCGCGTGCGCACGTCAATGCTTCACCGATCCACGATGCCAATTCATGACATCATCGTGTGACGTCACACGTGTGGCACAAGGTTACCTGATCTGTGCCGTCGTAATGACTTCGTTACCTGACGTCACTGCTCGATCGGAGCTGGTCACGTGGGTGCGTCTTGTACGCTGACGGACGCTGGACATCGCAATATCGAACAACCTGTGCCGTTTGCTGCTCCCCTGAAAATAACGGGCGCGTCCTTAAAGGAACACTTAAGAGATAAACGGTTTTTGCAGTATCAGTATATCATCATCATCATCATCATAATCACTAAAACATCATGATCATCCTCATTACGCCTCAGGACAAAGGCCTCTCCCATGTCCCGCCAGTCGGTCCTGTGCTGGCTGCTGCTACTTTACACCCGCGAACTTCCTAATCTCATCTGCCCCTCTAACTTTGTCTCCTCCCCCTCATCCACTCACCTTCTCTAGGAATTCAGTCAGTTACCCTTCATAACCACTGGTTTCCAGTTTCCAGCTGTGATGGTTAACGACGTTCGTCACTATGCTTGTTTATAGCGGACGAGAAAGGATTAACATGAACAATTTATTTGATGGCACGGGTGGAACGGCTGACGGCGCACGGATACGCTACCGTGTGCAGCGCCGTTGAGTCGGACGTCGCGGCCAACCCAGCAGTCAGGGCCGCAACTCCTGAGGTCCAGGATCAGGCCACGGCTCACGAGGACCACACCCGGTAGGTCTCACCCACGAACCTGCTCCCGGCCACTGCACCCAGGCAGGAGCCGTTCTGCAGGCCCCGTCCTTGGACCTTGTACAGGCCGACGGACTCGACCTCGAACAGACACACCGGGGTTCGACCTGGCCGACACATACGGGTCCCACGTCCGGCTCAGGAACGCTGCCAGGAACTTGTCCTCTCGAGCGGCGCACCGCTTCGTCTGCCTTCGTGGCCTCAACCCTCGAGCTCTTTTTCCCACGTTCCTTCTTCTTGGCCAGGGCACCGCCAGGTACCCTCGGGTGCACACTGCAGCTCATGAGCTCGCGGTCCACGTCCGAGTCTGGCGCGTCGCTCGGTACGGCTCGGCACCGCTTGGAGATCCTCGATTCAGCCAGAACTCCCCTGGCACCTGGATCCTCGGCCACCCTGAACCTCGCCCGGCTCCGTGGTCCTCCGTACACACGCCCGCGTCTCGCCCGACAGAACGTCTTGCTCGTCCCTTGCCGATGTGCGACGCTCTGGTGACACCAGTGCTTGATGGCATGGGTGCGGCTACGGAGCAGTCAACCCGCATCAGAGACGCGATGCTCCATGCGGGGAATGGCCAGCCCGTCCAGCGAACAGCTTGCATCGAGACGCGATGCTCGGCGCAATCGTGACCATTAGCCAGGCCACGTTCATCGCTGTGCCGAACAGCTGACCGTGGAGACGCCTCGCCGAGATCCGCGATGCCCTCGGCAAGGAAGAGAACAGCAGGCCAGGCCGCGCCCCGAGATGCAGTACTCGTGCCGGAAATGCCTCCCAGCTGGTGGTTGGACGGCAGCAGCGTGGACGGCCGCGTTCCCTGGCCGGAACCTGGATCACCTGCGTCCGACGCTTCGGCCCGCTGTCTTCCGTCTGCCGCTGCTTCGGCTCGTCCCCAGCCACAAAGCTTACTGCCACGTAATGGTCACACGTGGCCCAATCGTGGCACGCCACCTCTATGGGCACCACAGGTCATCAGCTGATTCGCTGACACTCACGCGCCTTGCCCCGCACTTCCGTCGTTGTCGTTTTCTTCACTCATCACACCAGCCTACGCGCTACGTCCCCCGACCATGTCCATTTCTTCTTCTTCAATTCACCTGTATATTATATATATATATATATATATATATATATATATATATATATATATATATATATATATATATATATATATATATATATATATATATATATATATATATATATATATATATTATAGACCACGTCCGGTACGGCAGCAACCAGGTTATCCTTTTTTAATCCTGAAGCCGCGTTGACAAGAGCAACGCGATAGTTGACTTCAGATGTTCGTTCCAGGACGGTGTATGGACCAAGATATCGGTGAAAGAATTTTTCGCAGAGCCCAGGTTCACGAACAGGTGTCCACAAAAGGACTTCGTCGCCTGGGCGGAACACAACTCGACGCTTCGCATCAAGGTCGATTTTTGTCTTGTCCTGAATGGTAGCAGTGTTGGCGCGGGCGATTTGACGGCAGCGGGCGACGCGAGCGGCGAACTCTTCCGGGAGAGATGAAGATGGATTGGAAGATGTGGACAAAAAGGTGGTGTCCAGAACAAAAGTCGGTACACGACCATACACGAGAAAAAAAGGGCTGAAATTCGTTGTACGCTGTATGGCAGTGTTATATGCGAACGTGACAAAAGGAAGTATTGTGTCCCAGTTTTTGTGATCTGGCTGCACGTACATAGAGATCATGTCGGACAAAGTTCGGTGAAAACGCTCAGTCAGACCATTAGTTTCTGGGTGATACGCTGATGTGGTCTTGTGGATGGTGTTAGAGGCCTGTAAGACTTCAGCAAGGCATGTGAAAGAAATGTCTTGCCACGGTCACTAAGGAGCACACGCGGTGCGCCATGTCGTAAAATAATGGCGTGAAGGAAAAAAATCGGCTACTTCAGAGGTAGCACCAGATGAAAGAGCTGCCGTCTCCGCGTAGCGAGTAAGGTGGTCTACGGCAGTAACAATCCAACGGTGACCGGCTGGCGTAAGCGGAAGAGGTCCGTATAAGTCTATGCCCACAAATTCAAAGGGAGTGGACGGGCACGGCAGTGGTTGCAATGGCCCCGCGGGAAGAAACGGGGTACGTTTTCGGTGCTGGCATGACGCGCAGGAAGCGACGTACTTGGCGACAGAAGTCGAGAGGCCAGGCCAAAAGCAGCGAGTCCTGAGGCGGTCGTAGGTCTTGTGGAACCGTAAGTGGCCAGCTGTCGCATCGTCATGAAACGCTTGTAGAACTTCCAGACGAAGTGAGCGAGGAATGACGGGAACCCACTGGTTACCGAGAGGATGGTAAATTTGCCGACATAATGTTCCCTTTTGAAGCTTGAAACGGGCAAGTTGTCGTCTTAGGCGGCTGTTTGGAGCACGCGATAAGCCAGTGAGCCGATCGACAATTGTGCGGCAGTAGGTATCGGCATGTTGGAGCGAGGCGAGATCTGTGGACGAAAGAAAGTCCGCCGAGACAACTAACTATTTCGAATCCGACTACCGTCCGGGACGTCATCACTACATGCCAACGCCTGGACGCGCTTGATTCCATGCGCCTTTCACACGCCTCCTGCGACGCTCGCTTTACCAAAAAGCATGAATTGCGGGCCCTTATCCGCACAATTGTCAGAGAAGAACTTCACGGCCTTATTCCAGACAACCCTACCGTTGCGTCTGTCCACACACCTCCTCCCAACCTGCGAGAGATAATCAAGGACGAACTGGCATCAATGACAAGCGCTGCACATGCCCCGTCTCCTGTGCGCTACCCAGCACCTCCACCACTTATGAGACCACGTCCGGTACGGCAGCAGCCAGGTTATCCTTTTTTTAATCCAGACGCACGAGCCAGAGAGCCAGCCCGCGTGACATACGATGATGATCACTACAATGGTTTGGTCATACAGATGAAGATGAAGTACATAGTCAGCGCTCACGATATATATATATAGTAGTAAGGGTAACAGTCTCAAGTGCAAGAGGCTTGTGGTTCGAATCCTGGTGCCGCGCAATTACTCACCGGATTGAAAAAAAGTTCTCTGCGTAATGATGAAATTGCATAAAGAGGCCTGGGGTGTGGCCTCACCGCGGTGACCAACCGCCGGTAAAGCACTTCCTCGTCAAAGAAGGATTGGCCACCCTGGTGCAATATCTGGCCATTACCTCCCACATGGAAACGCCAATCAGTATATCACTGTTTCACAATTCCAAGATCAGAAACGTGCGCGAAGTAAATGCAGGTGACGACACACTCTTCGAACTTATGCACAAAATGCCTGTGATGTCATAAATATTAACGGCGTATGGTAGGGTCCAAATAGGTCCTAATCAGTAAAGATGAAATACATTGTCCTCAGAGGATCCACAAACCTTAAAATATACGAAGTTTCACTAAATGTTGTTGGGCCATGAATCCACAAGGACGATAAATGCAGTTTGACATCCGTGACTTCACGTGTGCGGATTTCGGCGCGATACTCAAAAACGGGACTTTGACCTTGAGTTTTCCTCTCGACTGATGACACTCAATGATCAATCTGAAAAAAGTAATAGTTTCACTTTAGAGTGTGCCTTTAAGAGGCAGGAAAAGAGCGGTGTGTTTAATACAGTCCCGGTTGATTTTAACAGGAAGAATTGGAGTTGACAACGTTTTCCCAGCATCTCCACCAGTAATGCATAACCTCATATGTCGCAACGGAAACCTGTAACCATCAGCGCAACAGAACGTCAGGCTGGTCCGATCACGGGCAACATTGTGTTCATGTTCATGTTCACCTATTGTCCGTGGCGCATACCCACTGGGGGAGATTGGCCAAGAATTGAGTGGTTTTATAAAGTATTGTGTAGTTTTAGAATAATGGAGATTAGATAATAGAAAGATTACAGATGACCGGAGAAATTACAGTGCTTCATCTAGTGCATCTAATAATTTAAATAAGGAAATGAATTTATTTCTAAATTTGAGCAATACTCTGATTTTTATACGTATGTAGACTTGTACAACGTTACGTCTTGTAGACACGTTAGTATAATAATGCAGATTCTTTGTCGTCTTTGTCGCGTGCTCTTCCTCATCATCGTTCCAACCGCAGGGACATACAAGCCTGCCAGCAGCAATACTATAGCCGATATTATACTCGGGGCAATTTATGCAAAACCCATAACTACGCTGATGATAGAAGCCAAAGTGTTCCTATCCCTCGCATGCAAATCGCGCTTTTACACAAGCGAGACTTACCGTAAGGGGAGGCTCTTCAATCGATGAATAATGTACAAGACGCAGAAATAGACACGGCGAATCGATGGACGACGCGGTACGAGTACTCGCTCGTAGCTGAGTAATTATTCTAACGAACGTCGACGCGTGTGTAGCATCGATCAGGGAGTCTTTTCTTTTCTTCGCGCTACATGCACTATTCATCGTGAGCTTACATACCAATCTGCTTTATCGATTCGTAACGCGGAAACTACTATGAATTGTCAGCGATGACACCGCGCCGTATACTTTCGACTCAAGCACTGCAACCAGGGCTGCGAGTCGGATCCGAACCCAGGCATTCTGCTTGGCAGTCAAGTTTTCTACCACGAAGCCACGCAGCAGCGCTTGAAAGTACTTAGACAAAAAAAAAAAAAAGAAACGCAGCTTCGCTTTAACGCGCAGCTCTGCCCGGAAACGCTGAGCAGTCCTGCTATTCTGGACATTGTCGAATTCCACCATGTTGTCAGATTCCGCCAGTGATCGATGCTAATTGGCCAAGTGAGCTGCTACGACTTTTCTGCTTGGCGGCTTAAAATGCCGTTATTACGAAATTTGACAATATGGTGGCATTCGACAGTGTCCAGAATAGGACGCTGTCTGAATAGGACACCCTTTGTTTCTCTTCGGTTTTCTCTTCTTGTTGTTGACCTTCTCTTGTGGCTCATGCCCGCATAGGGGGATCGGCCAAGAATTGAGTGTTCCTATAAAATCTTGTGGGGTTTAGGGTAATGGTGGTTATATAATGAAAACATTCCTCCTTTCTTCCTTGCTCGCTTTATCATTTTTACTGTATTTTATTTCTTTACTTTTATTTTACTTATCTTTCCCCTTTCTTCTTATCTAATGCCTGCAGGCTTCCTCTTTATTTTCAGTTTGCATACGTCTCTTTGCCTTCGATAACCCGGGCCACTGAGGTGCACCATCCTCAATATCATCATCAAGGCGTTCGAAGAACAAGACGAAGAAGACTTTTACCCTGGCGCGAGAGCGTGCTCGAGATGCTTAAGCTGGCAATGCTATAATGTGCTTTCTCCTGCGTTCCGACAAGCGACGACAACTGTGTAGGCCACAGCATATACGGCATCATACGACAGCCGGGACTCCTAAATGGCTTAATACCTGTGCAGGCGTCACGCAGTGCGAGGGGTCTTGTTAAGACTTCTAATATTGCGTGGCACAAGTGTAGAATCACACCAGTCATCGTACGTCGTCAATTGCGAAATAAGTGGGGTGCTAAGAGATCCACCTTCAAGTTTCGTAAGTTTTTTGCCTGACAGGGACGAGGTTACGTGGTCAGCTGCTTATGCACAGAGATTTCTTTTTTTTTTTTTGCTGCTTCAGTGATCGAGCGTGTGGTACTGTCGTTGTGCCTGTTCGCGGCGGGCCTTCCATTCGTTCATTTCACATGCAGAGAGCTCACCCAAGCGCCAAGTCCTTTCACGTTTTCGCTCTCCGCGTTCGGCTCATCCAGATGAAGCTCCAGCTGTGGAACGTAGCATTTTCCACATGAAAAAAAAATCTGACAGGCACTTCCAAAACAAGGTTTTTCTGCTGCTTCATGCAACCTTGCCCTTCCACAGTCGGGTGGATAAGCGACCTTCAAAAGCCTAGACAGCTTGTACGGGGCCACAATAAGAAAACAACAACAACAATGTACTGCGTCTGTTCTGTTCCGTTAATTCGGGTCTGCGCGCTGTGCAGTTAAACAGGCTTGCACACAGGCAAAGATAAATATCCACGCTCATGGAAAAATTCATGGCTTCCGGTGCGTCTAGTAATAATATGTGGGGTGCTTACTTCCCCAGACCATGATAATTATGAGAGACGTCGTAGTGGAGGGATCCGGAGGTTTTGACCATCTGGTGTTCTTTAACGTGCTCCGACATTGTACAGGACACGGGACTCTACCATATTACCTCCATCGAAACGCGATTGCCGCGGCTGGGATCTGTATGGCTAGTGCCACGAGCATATGGACGACAGCAGCATGGTCGGTGCAAGAAGGACGGCGGTGTTTGTTCGGGCTCACCTTATAAAGGCACCGGCGAACGCACTTGAACAGACTGCGCAACACTGACGCGCATTTGCGCCGATACAATGAGCACACGTGCCCGATACAGGATTCAACCCGGCCTCCCATGCCTCTCTAAGAAAGTTACTCCGAAGGATGTTTCGTGGAGCGAGCTGGAATTACGTGAGCTTGAAGTGTTTTTAATCGAAGCTCTTGTAGTTACACATAAGGGTGGTGGCGGTATAGTTCGCCAAAAATGCGGCTTCGGCGAGTAAACGATAATGCGTGTTACCGGTACTATGTATACGGTAATGCTGCATTACCTTACACTCGTAATGCCAGTACTCGGTAATGCAGATTAGTTCCTCGTGGGTGCAACGATCACAAGCGTGTTCGTACGCGTCGTTTTCCAGAGATCAATGCTCTCTTGTTCGTGGGCTTGTATATGATCAGCCGTTTTAGCGCAACATTGACATTGAGTTACCTTTTTGTCGCTAGTGATAGAAAACATCATTTCGAAAAAAATGTGGTGTTGCTGTGAGCGCCAACGTCGTTGACCGTGAGTGAGAAATCAGCGTTGTACCCGTGACCAAAATTGGAAGAAGATGCCAATAAAACAATGAATATCTCGTTCGAGTCAGAATCCAACCCAGATCTTCTGCGTGGCAAACAGGTGTTCGCCTTTAACGTTCGCCTTGGACAAAAAATTAAAAAAAAGCCCCACCTCTCCTAAGGAAATTGTGAGGAAATGCGAATGAATTTCTCGCGGCGAGAGAGGGTACCGTTGCCGTCGGACATTCGCCTTGACTGACTTCTGCCATCGCCTTGAGAGGCGCCCAGCCAGCGCGAACGGGTGAGAATGAGGAGCGAGCGGGTGGGAGATTGGGGCGCCAGCGTTCTGTGCTTGACGTTGGCGCTTCGCAGTGGCGTATCGAGTAGACATTTCCGGATGTTCTTAAAAGTGCCACTCACCAGGCTCTGAAGATATATATAAAAAACAGCGCAATAATCTGTCCTGGTATATCTTGTTCTTCTTGCGGACTTATGTGACGCAGACAGTAGTTCCCGTGACGTCTATAGATTACATGCTCTCGATTGGTTCATATACGCGAAATATCACGTATGACCTGTTTCCTATACCCTGCTTTGCCATGCAGCCGCCCGTCCGTTCTTTTTGTCTCGCATGAATATCGTGCAATATCAACCAATCAAACTTAATTTTGTGCGTTTACAAAGCGGAAAGTCCTGATAGGCTCTAGCGCTTGATGCCGACACAGTTCACGTGCTTTTAAGAAGTAAGGCCAAAGAGGATGCATTGCGTGTATCAAGGAGAGGAGAAAATCACCCCCTCGTCTTTAAACGTGGGGTGATGAGTGGCCCTTTAACAGGCACCCAGCTAGCGAATGGTCGAGAGTTAGGCGCAGGAGAGTAGAGTGCAGGGAGGAGAAAGAGTGAATGGCGAGAGAAGGAAGCACTGCTCCTACCCTCCTCTACGCTCTCTCACACCACATGATCCGGGTGGTGAAGGAGAACTCCGCGTCGTTTTTTTTTTAAACTATATATTCACCGATTTCTATAAAACTTTGAAAATGTGTTCGCGTTGGTACCGTGGTGATATGCGCCAAAATATAGAACCACATAACATTTACTTTTTCAGAAAACAAATTTTAAAATTGGTAGCTGATTTTGGAATCACACTTGTAAATGCGGGCCACTCTATGTATATGACGTCAGGGCCTCCTCTTTTTTTCAAAAACCCCGCCTTTCCCAGCAGACGGATGCAGCGCACGCTTTCTTCAACGAGGTGACGGCAACGCGAGCAAAGTTAAATTTTGTCAGCTTCATCGCCAACTTGCTTTTCACGCATCAGAAAATCGAGGCACCTGAGCTATATTTACACCTTGGCCAGTCGTGGTAGGGTGTAGTGGATCTCGTGACGTCATCGGCAATGATATCTTGTGACGTCATTAGATATCCACCATGGACGACAAAGCTGCTCCCTGTTTTGGTTTCTGTTTTGACTCGTCGTTTCTCGCATAAGTGAAATAATGACGAGTGCCTGGGCGAAATGAACCACCCTGGCTTTTTCAGGACTGTCAATACTATCAGAAAACAGCATTATCTCAGTGTGTGTGAAAATGCACCGGAGTTGCCCTTTAAAGGTGAAGATAAGCGTGCGCGCCCGCCGTTGTTGCTATGGGAAATAACACCTGCCGGAACGTGGACGCTGCCGCGAACAACGCCGGATCATAGCCCGACTAAGAAATGCATTCGCGTGTAAAACTACGGAAATGTCAGGTTGCGGGAGGAGCCTCTGTAACTCATCTAATATTGCGTGACAGAAGCATACAATCGCATCAGGCGTCAAGACATGTCAACTGCGCAAGGATGGGTGTCTTACAAATCGCTCGGGCACATTAATCACTAACAGCGGCAAAAGCGCCAGCAAAGTTAGGTACTACGTTCGTTCGCACGTTGTCTTACGGATGTGTATTGGCACGCGCCATTCGCTGTCTAGGAAAATAAAGAGGTATACGGTCCAGTGGGCACTGCGCAACGGTCGTAGGCTTGCTAGCATAGCTCTAAACGGCCAACCAACGTTACGTACGCTGACATTCGTTTCCTTAAGGCACTGCGTGAACAATCACCGAGAACCGAAGCTAAGGCTAGAGCGATTGAGAAGGTGATCGCACGGGGCCGATTACGCTATCGCGTTCCACTCTTGGAGATGACGCTCACGCGTCCTTCAACTTTTTGTTATGGCAGTCTTATCATTTATTGAGCGGACTCTTCATTTCAAGTTGTTTCACACGCGACCGTTGTCGTTGCCTGAAGGTGTACAGAAGCGTATCGCTCTGATGAGCGCGCGAATGAAGGTCCAGTTTGCGGTATGGAGAAAGGGAAGCGTGGGGAGGAAGCATTGCACAATGCGGTTGAAAGAAAGAAAAATAGCAAGTCAGGTACTATCGGTGTTAAATGAAACGCGAACAGAGGAGCGCGTAGATGAGGCATTGGCAAAAGTACAGAGTTCATTTTTGTGAACGGGAACACGTGAGTGCGTGGCCTGCGTGCTCCAGTGGCGGTGGTGGTAAACACATATTAAAAAGAGAGAGGTTGCAAAAGAAACAAGCCCCTAGTGGGTCGGCTTACTTACAGTACAAGGTGATGTCCCTAGTCAGGTACCCCATTGGTCGTGGCCGCTGTCCTGGCACGCCAGACCGTGGCTTGTCGGGCCCAGAAGGTCCTGGTAAGCCAAGCAGGGCCGCCTCCCAGTACTAACTAGTTCGGTTTGGGTTCGGGGGTAAAGAAGCATTGAGCTGGCATGACCATACCATGTGGTAGGTGTCAGCCACGTCTGCACAGTGCTTGCTGAGACGGCTGCTCGCAACGCGTTCAAGCGGGAACGAAAGTAACCATAACTTTCTTTCTCGTCACCCAGTGGCGAGCTAAAGAACCAGTCATTGGTGATATCTCACCGGGCCTGACCTCTTGCGTTATCGCCTTCAAGGAGGTCGCAACCTTGCCGCGAGTTCCATTTCACCAAAGACTGGTTGTTATGCTCGCCACTAGATGACCCGAAAAGAGGCTCTAGTTTAAATTGTCAATATGGTTAATTAGGCGAGCTGGTGATTCAAAACAGTCTAGTTTAAAGTCTGGTTGCTCTCGCTCCCGCCTGAACGCGTGAGCGCGCAGGCCACACGCTCACGTATTCCTCACGTGTTCATAAAAATTGACACTGTACAGTGAGCGAAGTCCAGCCATGGCTCCTGACAGGCACGCTTATCCAGTGGTTTGGAAGCACAGCACAATCCCTTTACAGCCCGATTTGTCGTCTCTGTTCTAGTTATCATATTCTAACTGGAAGGAAATGAAAGAGAACTGAAAGAAAGTAAAAGTGAAATGACCAAATGGCCAAGGAATACCTACGCCGACAACCAATATCAACCCATCAGCGTGCCTGAACAAGAGAACAATCAAGAAATCTACCAAAAAGGGGATCGACAGTGCTGTCAAACCAGATACATGCCTGTCAGTAGTGAAGAATGGATGGCGCGCACTATTGGCCTCGAGATCTCGGAGGGGCGCCCTCTCGCGTGTGACGTCAGTTTGTGGACTCCGCTCTCAACCGCGCTTCAGCAGCGCTGCTCCCTCTAAGTTTGTGCTAAGTAAGGATCGATAAAATAATTTGGTTTCTTCGCAAAAACACAAAGAAAAAGCTTGACAGCTCGTCAAGCGTGGATTGCGGTACGATAAGAAAAAAAAAAAGCAAAAGGGTTACACAAACGTTTGTGACGCGATTGCAAAGGAATGCAAGTTGCGTACGTGACTGCTGGAGGGCGTGCGAATGCTATCGGTGACGAATGAAACCCGAAAGGCGGCAAGCATTAGTAGTGGTATAGTGCGTGCCATTCCGTGATCATCTTGTACAAAAGCAGCGCTGCAAAATCACTGATGACTGAACGGCACACTCTGTATGTCAATGTGAATGCTTGCCGTGGTTCGGGTTTTATTTGACGCCGACAGCACGTACGCATTCTGTTATTGGGGAACTGTTTATGTGTCGTGTATGTTACGGCCAGCCGCCGTTGGTCTCCCTTGTGTCGACTTTGAATCTTCAGTACTTTTTATTTAATTTTAGGGGCGTTGCACTTGAAAGGCCGCCGGCGCAGGTTACTATGCGCCTATATGTGCAGCAATTGGCGCACAGAAATTCTGCGCAGTAACTGTGCTTCAATCCCGATGTACATGATTTCAATAGTGTTATATAATAATTACCTATAAAAAACGATGAATCACTCATGCAAGACAGCATGTTTTGTATATACTAGGAAATAAATAAAAAATAAATAAATATTCCGAAATCTGCTGCTTGTTTTGTCAGCGCCCTACCAGCGCCTGTGCGCGCAAGAGGTAATAATACGGACTCATTTGTAAGCTGCAACACAGTGGTGAACTTTTCATAATGCAATCATGAAAATATGAAAAAGAAACAAATCTTGAAAATACGCGTGCTTCGAGCAGGAGATCTTGCGGCATCAACCCAGTCAAGCGCGCTGTCCCGCGGAACCTGAACGGAGAGACTGCCTATTACGGGTGTGTTTATTCAACACCGTCTAACAGCACGCGCGAGATCACCCGGATGGTCCAGTACGTCAGCACGTCAACGTAAACACGCTTTGCGGCTGTGTAAAAAAAGGCTGTCTCCCTCCCCACATCCCCTCGCCTCGCGGAACTCAATTGGTCAGCACGCGCCTAATCATGGTTTCCCGCTATGGCCTCATTTGCAGCGTCAACGTCGTAATATTATGCGCTCCTCTGATTACGCATTATGAGCCATTCCATTTGTTAAAATAAAATTCATAATTCCCGTGTTGCATAATTCACACATCCTGCGTAAAGTCGTTGCGCTGTCATAGTTTTTTTTTCTTTTGTATGAATACGTTTCGAAGTGATGTGCGTGTTTTCAGGCTGTTTGGGGAACTCGCTGAGCCCCTACACAGCCGCATGCGAAATTGAGCGAAGGTTTGTAACACATGACTGTCTGCTGATGCATCATTCAGTTTTTAAATCTTTATTATCCTGCTAATAACGTGATAACGTTAAAGAACTGGTTTTGCTAGAGTTATGGCCTCAGCGTGGTGGGTTGCGAGAGGAAAATATTCATCTTGTCCGTGGCAGAATAATGGAGAAAGGGGCATAAATAATAAATAATAAAAATTCTCTGGCCCGAGTGAGCATCAAACCCGTTTGCGTGGTGAGCAGATGTTCTACCACACAGCCCCGCGTGCGCTGAGAAATAGGCTGAAAGGAACTTCCTGTGCCTGGAAATGCATGCAGTGAAAGCAACTGTCGTGTTATATACAAACACACGCGTCCTAAATGCATGCTTCTTCACAATACAACATGAAATATTGCCGTAACAATGCGTGTTGCAAGCATACAGTGCTATCGTGCGTTAGAACGTGTGATTATCATAACGACTTCGTGGTTGGAAGCCGGCCACTCGATCATTACAAAGGGCACACACGTTACGGCTCGTATTCCCTTAAGACCACGTAGAGGGTGCATAGCAAGCTCGAACACATTTCACGCTCACAGTCATTCGTGATTTAAAGCACGCTACCCATTACACTGCACCGGGGACGGGATATCGTTGTCGGGTTCAACTCCTAAAAGGGAAGCTTAAGGGTCCCCATTTTTTTTTTTTTACAAAACATGTCGATAACAGTTTGAAGCTACACGTTCGAAAGGAAGGAAGATAGACAGAAAGAAAAGGGAAGGAACTTTGTGCCTTCTAACGAATGAAAGAAGGAACTCGCTAACGCACACACAAAGGCGGATAGGTTAGCCTGTTTCTAGATTGGTTCTATACTCTGTGCTGGTGAAGGGGGTAGAAAGAATAAAGAATGAATATTTATTTATTTATTTATTTATTTATACACGCACGTAACAGGTTCCAGTGAGAACATTACGTAAAGAGTTTTTACATAAAATTGAAACATCATGCGGCTTCTGTCAGTGCATTCACTCAGATAAGTTCAGAAAAGAAAATACAAAGTACACTTTTTTTTTAAGATGCCGCAACATTTTGAGTTAAAATATATCAGGCAGCAAACGACAGAGGAAATGCGAAACAAAAATGCTGCTACTGGAGAGAAGACCACACTCGAGTAGGCCATGCGAACGGAAATAAAGAATTACGTGGGAAGTATATCTTGTTGGTACACATTCATAGTGAAAACAAAAAAAAACACATACAACATAAAAATATCAAGGACCAGACAGTTGAAATTAGACTAGCACTAATCCTGTCTCGTACGTGCTGTTCCCGCGCTGTTTTTTAACTATGAAACTGAAGTATCAAGAGCAAGCACTAATCAAATAATGTTTAAACAAAAAGAAGGCAAAAAATAAGAAATAAACACAAAGCAGGGTGTTGCGTAAATGAGACGATAATTTCAACCCCTACTTCGCCTTCATAGGTTCTTTCGTACTGATGTATAAAATGGAAGTCCGTTTCCTTTTTGTATTTCGAGCCGAAGGGGGGGCGAGGGAGGGGGGGGGGGGCTCGTGAGCGTTGCTGTGACGCCTTTCTTGTTAGTGTCCTTTTTTTTTTAAAAAAAGCATACAGTATTTATTTATTATTACTATTGACAGAAACACTGCAGACCACCGGGCCCATGCAGGAGTGGGAAGACAAAAGCATCAAAACATTTCGCAGGAAAGGTTGATAACAAGCAATAATACTAACAGAACCCGAAGAAAGAAAGGAATGTATTACAGCTGCCGAAAAGGCAATAGAAGTTTATTGGTAACAATACAGTAACAATCAAAGAGATTATCAAGTGAATTAAATAGAACAAATTTTTATTAACATTGGGAAGAAAGACTGTTTACGAAGTAACCTAGAAAGATGCACTCGATCGTGCCGCCTCCAAATTTTATCGTGCCACATTAGCACGATAAAATTTCCTGAACCATGCAATGCCTTAATTAAACACAACCAAAGGAATCGAACAGACAGTTAGACCGGGGAAAAGCATAGGATTGAATTATTGTTTTCTTTAACATTGGTGTAGCAGTGATGACGCCCGCTGAAAACGGCCTTTGCGTGGCTGTGGGAAGCGAACCCGGAACCATCGAAATACGCCGAGCCTACCGTCGAGGAGAAATGGTGTTTTTGCGAAGCTCTTTAGAGCCGGCCGTCAAATCCTCGGTACAACGAGTAGACTATCATCATCATCACGGACGGGTATGTGCCACAGAAAATGGGCCCATGCCACTCCTCGCCACTGGTGGACTAAAAATAAAGAGGGCGACAGTTGGCCGAATGAATGGCTGCGAAGGCACGGTCCGTGTAACCCGAGTACGTATACAAGAGAATACAATAGGGGACGGGAAAGGCAACAGCAGCTTCGAGAAGACCCCTAAGTGATGGAAGCCCTACGTCAAGAAGACGTGCCCGTACATCTGTGAGAGGGGCGAAGGCTCGCTTTTGGCGCGAGCTTCTGTCACCGGAGTTTGGACACCTGTGTTTATAGCGTCCGTGACTTCCCGCAACTCGAACCTCTCTGCACTGAGAATGAACCTGGAAACAGCGTAACTACAAAACTTAGCAACAAACAATATGTAACCAGATTAGACTTCACAATCGCAAAGCTTCCCTGTTTCAAGCCTTACACGACATATAGTGCAAGCTTGGTCATTCTACGTGTTTTTGTTCACTTTAATTTATTTCAGTTTATGTCATAAGTATTACATTGCAGTTGAAGAAAATAATTAGCATCTTCTTGCTTTCCTTCGCCTTTTGTTAAATTAGTTTTTGTAGTGTCTAACACGAAAAAAGAAGCCCTTAAAAGTTTATCTGCATCATCTTCCGTATTTAGTTGCCCAAGAGGACAGTGTACCTATTTTACGCGGGTGAAGATTTATGTAGGCCCCGCAGGCTAGAAGGCGCCATTAAGTTCTCTGACGTTATGAAAAGTTGGTGCAAAACCTCAAGGGCGGCGTCGCCACCGGCATTTTCTTTTAGGGGCGAATCTTCTAAAGCCGTGGGTCTGTTCATGCATGTCTTTTGTGACCGGTTCTTAACCACCTAGTTGTATGACTGACTCAGCAGGTGGCGCTAGTGCGAGTGACAGACTAGAGTTACTATATATGCTACCTTTAGGTATATGCTACCTAAAGGTAGCATTTACAGTAACTCTATGACAGACAGACAGACAGACAGACAGACAGACAGACAGACAGACAGACAGACAGACAGACAGACAGACAGACAGACAGACAGACAGACAGGCAGGCAGGCAGGCAGGCAGGCAGGCAGGCGGATGGATGCATGGATGGACGGACGCATAGATGGATGGACCTCATTGCCAATTACTGCATCGTTCCGCACATGCTTTCCAAATACGCACTCAGATGTATTCATGTACAACCTACCACGATCCGAGGGACGTGCACAGACCTATATATGCAAACTTCCCAGTGCAGCCAGTAGAAGAACCTCTCTCGCTTCATTTCACGGACCATAAAGCCGTAATAATGAAGTGACCTTGCAATACAGCTGCCATGACAACAAAAAAGTGGAAACAACAAACGGAGAAAGGAAACAACAAACGAACAAAAACGAATTGAAAGTGGATTTGCATTTTATACGCACAGTCTTACGTGTTTTTAATGAGGTGATAGGCCAACTTTTCACTGGAGAATTACGATTTATCGATGATATCCTCCTCTCGGGCTTCGCCCACTTATCATCATTCATTCCGGGAATATGGCGTAATTTTTTTATGCGTTGTATGTTTTCGCAAGCACCCTTTCGTGGCGCGCTTTACAACACAGTGAGAGGGAAACTTACACGTGAGAAATGGCGTCGCTCTATATTGTTCTTATTGCCTTAGGATAAATCATTGCTACGTTTTCCGAGATAGCTCCAGTAATTTCTCGCAAAAGGCGCCCTCCCAGAAGCGTCGGCAATGTTGTCCGTGCGTCTTTCCGTTTCGCCAATCCGCCGTGTGCCTCGCGAACACGGCTACATCGAAGGCCCAAGGACAGGCGGCTGGCTGCGAGGTGGTTGCTGCAGACACGGCACGCTCGCCCATTATAGTATTCGGTGGTGAGGACGTCGAGGGGGTTGCACAGTCTTTGATTAGCTGATTTCGGTCGCGCTGAATTGCGACAGGCTGCGGGGTGTTCCCCGACACCATTGCCAAAACGCGATCGTCGGCGAGCGATAACTAACTCTCAGTCACAGTTTGAAGACATATGCACGCAGAGTTCGATAAGCGTTTAGTACCAATGCTGCTCTTTCTTTCTTTCTTTCTTTCTTTCTTTCTTTCTTTCTTTCTTTCTTTCTTTCTTTCTTTCTTTCTTTCTTTCTTTCTTTCTTTCTTTCTTTCTTTCTTTCTTTCTCTCGCTCTCTCTATTTCTTTCTTTCCATCTTTCTTTCTTTCTTTCTTTCCTTCTTTCTTCCTTTCTTTTATTCCGCGATGGCAGAATGGTTACTAGAACGGAAATTCGGGCTTGTTTGTTGAAATTCGTCTTTGTACGATTGGCACAAATGACAGGTAAACAAGAGGCAACAGGAACACAAGATGAACGTAAAGTTCAAACTAAAGTTCATTCTCAGAAATCCACGCCTATTTATTGATCAACGCTAATGAAAAACGTTCGACATCGTACATCAATGCCTTATCCCATTCCCAAAGCATTACTGTATGATATAATTGTTGGAGTTAAGCATCCCGAAACCGCGATGAGAGACGCCGTCACGCCGTAGTGGAGGACTCCGGAAATTATTATCTCTGGTGTTCTTTAACCGGCACCGACAACGAACAATACACGGGCCTCTACCATTTTCTCTCCATCCAAAGGCCTCGGCTGGAATCGAACACGCGGCCTTCGCGCGGGCAGCACCCGGAGGCCTTTATCAGGAGAGGGTCCTATATGGGCGGGTAGCCTATATAGGCCAGCGGTAGTACAGATCTGAAAGAGAGGAAACATCGACAACCAGCCGTTAGCTGCGTGACCATTATAGTACTTGATGGTGTGGTGGCTAAGGGGGTCGCACGGTCTTTGATTACCTCATTTCGGTCACGCTAAATTGCGACAGGGGCTGGGTGTTCCCCGATGGCGCTGCCGAAACGAGGTCGTCGGGTGTTTGTTTATTTCCCCTTTCTTTACCATTCCGCCACCTTGTGGGTCTCCGAAGAACTCATCGGCATCGCAGGTCTGAAGTACACTTCCACCGTGGCTTCTAAATAACTCTTTTGTTTAGCATGTTTTTCTTCCATCAAATTGAGCTCGCCCGATTGAGGGTGATTGTCTCTGCGCACATTAGCGAGTGTAGTCGGGCGCAGTCTGTTGAATGCAAATAGTGCACTGAAATATCACGCGGATGGTTTCTTTAGGAGCTCTGGACGCTTCACTTCCTGAACCCTGCAGAAAGGGTTTTGCAGTCAAATTGTCTCTTCCGGCGTAGCAACTTCCTCTGACGTACGTCCGCGGCCATTTCGACACCGCCGACATCATTATGCGCTGCCCTTCGAGGCATGGCTGCTCCTGATGATAATGGCCTGGGTGAGGTCTCCTCAAGTATGACCCTGTATACACACCCATCCTGCCAGGAAGCTAGTACCGGCAACCTTCTTTCCTCATTTACACTCACAGGGTTGTTCGCTGCAGAGTGAGGCTTCTTTGTCTAAAACGACATGGAGTGAAATATGCCTACATTAAATGCGAAGCATTTCTTAGTGAACTTCGGTGACTTTGAGGGTATCTATCTATCTATCTATCTATCTATCTATCTATCTATCTATCTATCTATCTATCTATCTATCTATCTATCTATCTATCTATCTATCTATCTATCTATCTATCTATCTATCTATCTATCTATCTATCTATCTATCTATCTATCTATCTATCTATCTATCCTACCTACCTACCTACCTACCTACCTACCTACCTACCTACCTACCTACCTACCTACCTACCTACCTACCTACCTACCTATCTATCTATCATCTATCTATCTATCTATCTATCTATCTATCTATCTATCTATCTATCTATCTATCTAATCTATCTAATCTATCTATCTATCTATCTATCTATCTATCTATCTATCCTATCTATCTATCTATCTACTACCTACCTACCCTACCTACCTACCTACCTACCTACCTACCTACCTACCTACCCTACCTACCTACCTACCTACCTACCTACCTACCTACCTACCTACCTATCTATCTATCTATCTATCTATCTATCTATCTATCTATCTATCTATCTATCTATCTATCTATCTATCTATCTATCCGCTTACGTTTGGGCGCTCTCGTTGTCACCCCCTTAACTTGGCGTGAACCAAATTAGTATGGGAGGGTAAGATGGTTAGACGCATATGACGCGCTGGCCAAGTCATTGATAATGTCGCAATTCCGTCGCGTACGTTGTCAAACACTTCCCACCAGAGTGCGGGGTATGTGGCACTGGTATGCGTCTATGTGCCACAGGGGATGGACAATTAGTATCTACCCAGGAACGACGAGAACGCACATGGGCAATTTCAGCGCGAGCATTAAGAAATACCCGATATTGGTAGCGTCGACCCGATGAATGCAAAAAATAAATGTCAGGGTTTCAGCTGGAATCTAACCCAAGTATTCTGAGAGGCAATGAAGCATTTTACCACAGGTCTACTCGGAACTATACTTTTCAAATAGATGCTAATCTTCGTGAAACGTAAATAGTGGTTGCACTGCTGCCAACACAATTTTATAAACATTACATATGTACTTCTTTGATACAGCCGTCACGTCGGGTTAACGTCAATTGTGGTTAGTTGTCATGTGGTGAAATTGATTTCTGTAGCAGTGTCCAGGGCAAACATCCCCGCGAGCATCAGCGATTCATATCAGCTTCTGGTGTTGCTAATACGCATGTTCCAGTTGCTATCGTTGCGCAAGTGGCAAGCAACTGGTTATACAAACATCTGCAACTTTTCAACTTTTGTCTGTGTGTGCAACATTTATTCGTTTATTTAGCGTCATTTCATGACATGTCGCTCAATAACAAAATTGCAACACTGGTCACGTCCCCTCCGCATGCTTGGCATAACGTCGATTCTCAGGGTACGTGGGATCTGCAGATTCTTTTTTAGGGTCTACATTGTTGTCCACTCAGCAGGAAATTTCAAGCGGTTGCATGAAGGCGACCGCAAGCCCAAAAGAGCCGTTTGTCTTTGAGCGCTTCCCCAAATTTCTAAGGACTACATAGGTACCGGTACCTCGCCAGCATCCCCGAAACAGAAGCAGTTGAAAATGGCTCGCGTGCGGGAAAAACAATTGTCTTCACGTAATGTAGGGGGCTGAGGGGTCGAGACTGCTGCTTTGCTTGACTGTGCTCATTTTAACGATCATTTCATGACCTGCGGTGTTTCAGATCACGATGCTTATTTGCGCTTAGAGAGTTGTGAAACTGTGTCTTATTGTCGCAACTAAGAGGTGCAAACGCTGCTGGCCATTAAGTAAGCAGTTAAAGTTCGGCTTCTGGCTCTTCATTGTCGCAATGGGCAAGCCGCTCACCATTACACGCTACCAGACTGGCTGTAATCGTGGGCATATAGGGTATTGCCATGCGCAACTCTTTGTGGACAACGGAGCATTGCAGACTGCTTCAAATTAATCGCGAACCTAACTTCCACGCCCAACACCCTGAGAAGAGCTCCAGAATGGACAGAGGGTGAAATACACTATTGGGACGCAAGAACCAATCTTCGGAACCGATTGTTTCGCCATGGGGTATTTTACTTTAATTGCCGGATATTTCATGCCCCCTTAAAGGATGTTTCATTCATGCGTAAATTTGTAATGTGAGGCTTCATAAGCGCACAAGCTGTAGAGGGCCGCTGTTATTTTGAACGTGCAGATTGCATCTCTTCGTCCGCTTCGGGCGATGCGGAGCTTAGCTTGCCTAGCTTGCAAAGTGAAACTGCCGCCCCATGTTCAGGACCCCAGACTCCACTGCACAAGACACACATCCAAACACCACGAACTGTTCCGCTAGTCACACAGCAGGGGCTGTGGTATTGTGTACTAGAAGCGTTGAAGTACATTCTATCCCGTAGCATTCTTTCTGGAGAAAGGCATGTTCCATGTCCTCGTAAGAAGTCAAGTTCATAGTAATGATAATATTTGGGGTTTAACTTTCCGAAACCACCATATGATTATGAGAGACGCCGTAGTGGAGGGCTCCGGAAATTTCGACCACCTGGGGCTCTATAACGTGCACCTGAATCTAAGTACATGGGCCTACAGCATTCTCGCCTCCATCGAAAATGTGGCCGCCGCGGCCGGGTCGGGTCAGCAGCCGAGTACTTTAGCCACTATAGACCACCACGGCGGGTGGCTCAAGTCGTAAAGCTGGGCCTGACTGCTGCTCTTGCAGTCCACGGGTGCTTTTGACTGCTAACTACCTTGCGCCTGTGGTCTGTGGGCGCTTCAGCGATATGGAAGGGCAGCTGCTTCCAAATCGCCTGATTCTGCTCAAGTTCTTGCTCTTGCCTACTTTCATATCTTATGTATGTTCTTTGGTTCAATAGTTATTTTTGTCTTTTTCTACACAGCTTCTAATATCTTACTGCGTACTTGCAATTAACCTTTGACATCTCGCTACTAGTTGCAGTTTTTTTAGGAAGGTTTTGTGTTGTGAAGTGACAAGAAACATTTTACACATTCTAAAGTCACCACACTGTCACTTCGGGTGGCGAAAATGAAATATATTACGGATACAACTGAATCACTTATACGGTAAAAACAAACAAACCAAATTCACCATTTGGGCTACCAGTTAATGAGCACCTTACTTTAATTACCAAGCAACTAAAAGACAGACATTTTTGCGGAAAAGTGATTACATAGGCGCAGAGAAAATTCTCCAAGAAACAAGTTATTTAGGCTATTTTCGGTCTACTTCAAATTTATGCATTTGGCAATACGCTTGGGCTGTGGTGGAGTCAAATTTGGCTGCTTGAGGTTTGTGCCATCTGGTAACCGTGGTTTCATTTGTCGCTGACAGTACACGTCATGTACGGCATGACTTGCATGATGTGCTCGCTCACTTCATGTCCTTTTATGAAATGTATAGGTTCTGTATGCCATGACATGAGTGCGTAATGATCGTTAACAATAGGTGACACCCTGAATGTATTTTGTCCATATTGCATTCTGTGTAATAGGTAGCATGATTTAAACCACGGGTAATAATATATACTGGTGCAATACTTTCGAACTTGCTATATGCACCGTCTACGTGGTCTTAAAGGAATACGCACCGCAACGCGTGTGCCTTTTGTGGTGGGTGGCTGGCTTTAAACCACGAGGTATATTTATAATCACTTGTTCTGATGCCCAATGGCGGTGTACGCTTCTGCCATGCAATATTACTGCGATATTGATTGATATGTGGGGTTTAGCGTCCCAAAACCACCATTTGATTATGAGAGACGCCGTAGTGGAGGGCTCCGGAAATTGTGACCACCTGGGGTTCTTTAACGTGCACTTAAATCTGAGCACACGGACCCAGAAAATTTCCGCCTCCATCGGAAATGCAGCCGCCGCAGCCGGGATTCGATCCCGCGACCTGCAGGTCAGCAGCCGAGTATCTTAGCCGCTAGACCTGTTACTGCGATATTACATGTTGTATTGTGAAGCCTGTATGCAGGACGCGTGTTTGTAAAGCATGAATGTTATTTTCACATAATTTCCAAGCAGAGGAAGTTGTTTTCTCAGCATTTTTAAGCAGACGCGTGGCTGCGAGGCAGAACACGTGCTTGACACGCAAACGGGCCGAGTTAGATCCTCACTTTAGGACTGGTAAGTTTTCATTACTTACTTTATTTGCATCATTCTCGATTTTTTCACTCACAAGATGATACTTTGCTCACAACTGACGACGCCTACATTGGGAATTTTGCAAAATCTAGCTCTTTGACGCTTTTATTATGCGAACCCGGTAAGTCCATTTCAGATATCTGCAACGTTCAAACGTGCAAACACATATAAATGCAAACACAGAATCTTGACTGTATACAAAACGCCAGCGCTTGTTCGTATTACAAGCTTAAGCTTTGTTGTTATAGGCGCAAGCGCACATTACGAGGTTGCGGCCGCCGATATATTCGCGCTTCTTTAAATTAATGATTGTCAGCTCTAAAAAGGCCCCTTTTAATGTTGAAAATGCCCGTTTAAAATCGTAGCTTATCGGATAAATCCGAATTGTGAAAAACTTTACCGGTGAGTGCTTATCGGACTTTATCGGGTTTACCCCAAAACAGGGAGCCCTAATTAAAGTATGTGAAATATGTAATAACCGCTTTACTGTGAAGATTTGACAGGCTTGCTACCTTTTTGGAAGCATCATATTCAATTTAATAAATGTGATATAGTTGATTTAAGACAACTTCGTACTATAGAGTGGGAGTGCGCAGCTGATAGTGATGATGTGTCATCCATGGCTCATGCCCACTCAAGGGGATTGAACAAGAATTAGGGGGGTCTTCTTTTTCTCTTTATTTGTACCTTCCTTTCTTCTTTCTTGTCTGTCTTTTTTTTCGGGTGGGGGGATTTCTATTTCATTGTCTCTCCATCGTCGTGTTTTATCTCTCGCTAGCTTCCTCTTTCTGTCTGTTTCACTCTATTTGATTCTCTCTCTTTGACCTTCGACCTTTCCGTCGCCGTTTCTCGCAAACACCAACCCCGGGCTTCGCAACCACGCTAGCAAATTGGAAATATATCTGAACTGCACGAATGCATTGCACTCGTGGTGCGAAGCGGAATGTTGGTGCCAAACACGTTGTTCGGTGGTCGTGGACAGCGTTTGTTATCCGTTTTATCTGATAAATATGACTGCTCGTGCATCTTTAACGGATAACTCGGCACGCACTTGCGTCAGATGGGTTGACATTGGTACGTATACATCCATGCTGAAGGGCGTCTATCAGACATAAGCTACCACTCCAGTAGGCCTTGGAGTTTAGAATAAGATGTGATATCACACATAAAAAATTTGCGTTTTCGTCTTTCTGAACAAAGCAGTACAGAGGCGAACCATTTTAGAGTGAAAGCACTATTTAAATATGGAGGTTTAGGCGCCTGCAAGGGAGCCCTTGAGAATAAGATCTGCGTGTTGAGGCCAGGAATGTCAACCTTAAAGCGACAATCAATTATTGGATCAAACTTCAAATCAACAAATTGCTCGATCAATCAATTAGTCGGGTGGTCGGTCAAACGAATGTTTATTTCTGCAAAAGAAATACAGAGCAGGGGTGACAAAAAAAAAAAGGTTGCGAACGGCAGCTAGCTCGTTGACGCCCTTACCCTCTTCCGCGTCCACGAGAAAGTGAGCAAAGATTCATTTATAAAATGTGCGCCGGAAGCAACAGGACATATTAATCTGCAAATATTGCGCACTGACGAAAGATGTACTGAAACGACAGAGCATCAAATTTCACAACAAACATAACAGACGAAATCTGAAGGGGTAATGATAGCACAACTCGCAGTCACGGGCATAATAATGAGTCATTGATACGCAAAAGAAAAAAAATCAAGTGATCACTTGTTTTGTCAGGAAAATGGTGCCACTGCGACTCATAGCGCGTTCGTGCCTGACGTATATTTCTTTCTTTGTTTCATCCTTTCTTTTTTTCTTCCTTTCTTTCTCTTCCCTTTTTCTTCCTTTCTTTCTCTTTCTTTCTTTCTTTCCTTCCTTCTTTCTTTTTTCTTTCTTCCTTCCTTTCTTTTTTCTTCATTTCTTTCTTTATTCTTCATTTCTTTCTTTCTCTTTCTTTCTTTCTTCCTTTCTTTCTTTCTCTCTCTCTTTCTTTCTGCCTTTCTTTCTTTCTCTCTTCTTTTCTTTCTTTCTCTCTCTTTCTTTCGATTGAGCAATGATGCCACCTAACCGTTTCACTTTCTCCATGCCGGGAAAGGGATCTCCGTCCACGTGTTTGGCACTGACAATGCAACACTTCAGTTGGACGTCAACGATTCTCATGCCTTCGTCAATATCTAGGCGGTGCTAAAACGTGGCAAACGTAAACTGACAAGTGACCTAAATAAAAGACCGAAATTGCCGTTTAAAATGCGGCTGATCTCCGACTAGCTCAAAATCAAGTGAGCATTATTTTCCCGGCCAAGTGGCCGGCGCTCCTTTAAGGGCCGCATTCCCGTACTCAAGCCAAAGCCCGCTTTGCCTGTGTACACGACATTAATCACTTATACATTGTGCTGTGGCGAAGCTTTTGCTGCAGCCTACCCTCGAGACGGCTTTAAGCTCTTCCATAGTAGAGTACCAAGTACTCTAAATCGATACCCGCTCTTTCTACCCCTTTCTCTTTCACACACTCTGCAGGTTAATTCTTAGCTGAACGGCTAGTACTTTCAGGTGTCGTTTGGATATGTCAAAACTCTAGGAACTGCCTTTTGGTGCAGGTACCTCCCGTTTGTATGAGACGGGTGGCAAGTTTATGAGGCGGTCCATCTTTTCACTTTGTTCTTAGAAAGTGTTTCATGTACGTCGTTTCGGTGTTGCCGTATGCCTTCCGGAAAATCTGGAACAGAGACGAAACATTGCACATCTGCCAGTGACTTGACTTTCCGTCGTCTATCGTCTATCTCGCCTAGCCAGTGGGAGGTATCGAAATACTCTGTCTGAAATGCTGCTGCTGCAAGATGTACAGTGATCAGCATGATCGATGTGAGCAGTGTTACAGAGTGAACACGTGAGTGAGTAGCCGACGGTACTGCCAGCGCCGCGCAACAGAAAATACTGGCGTGCTCTCCGACACACTTTTTCCACAACGCACACCACGTCATGGACACGCTCATTTGTCGTCTGCTATAACCGCATTTTCGTCTGCTAACTTATGCATCTTGCGCTTCAAGGTCCATCTGGACTAAAAGTTGGAGCGTAAATGACAAAAAAAGCGAGTATAAGATAATTTACATTTCAAGTATTTAATGAGGAAAACTGTGAAGAAGATTATATTTCAAAACGCCGGATGCGTGTCCGCCTAGCGTCTGCCTGGTGTCACGAGCACCTGCGCAGCTCGGGATAAATGGGCAGCCTTAAACCACCCACTCGCTGCACAATTAAGGTGTTTTGACGCCTGGTGCGATCCTACTGTTCTGCTACGTAAAATTAAATACCTTAGGGAGACTCCTCTATATAGCGACAAACATTTTTACAGCGCCTTCTTCTTCTTTTATTTTGTTTTGTCTCTTATTGTTTTCTTTTTTTACGAAGGTGTTTCAAGCTCTGGCGCAGCTCCGTGGTAGAATACTTGCTCGCCACGCTGGGAGCCTTTGTTGAGTTTTCACTCGAACCGAATATCTGTATTATTTATTTATTTGCACCACGGCTCAAATTCTCCCTCACGCGGAACGGCAATTTCTCGCTCGTAGCCAACGACGCCGTCGCAGACGCCGGAACTGCTGCGAAGCGAGCCGTACACAGCTTCAATCAATGTACAACTAAGGTTTTCACGCTAATATAGCCCGTGCTGCTTCTGCAGACGCGATGTTAGTCTACGTATATACATGGTTCTTTGGTATATATCTAAATGCGTCGCCTTGACCTAAACCTCGTCGTCGTCTTGGAGGAAGTTCATCAAGCGACAGACACCTTAATGGTTAGCGCCAGACTCGTGCAGTCGACGCCACTTCCTGGTCCCGTCTGGTACGATCGCCAGTCCACCCTCGAAAACGCCCTCGAGTTGCTTGTTGTGCAACGCCTAACTCATGCCTCGACAACAAAAATAATATCACGAGCGTATCAATACATAGTGAAAGAATGTGGCGTTGTAACGCCGGCTTGTTGCTATAGGCCATTTTAGACTAATGTCGTGGCACATACTACATACGGGGACATAGGAGGAAACGTGAACGCTCTGTCCTGTGTTCCTCGAGAAAGGAGCAAAAGGTGAGTTAAAGATAAAAAGGTTAAAAATAACGAAAAACTTTATATGACACACTACACTGGGGTACATGGAATATTCGACTCGATCGGCGACGCTGGCACATAGTATGAGTCAGTACCATAACTTGATTCCTAATAATATAAAGTAGCATAACCTTGATTTCTTTGGGATGCCGTAGCTGCTGCATATTATAAACCTATTTCATGTTTGTAAACAGTGGTAGGCACCGTCGGCATACTGAGGCGCTTTTATTTTCAAATGAGGTTCTTGGTAAGCACATGCCCACTTTGTTAATGCTTGATAAACGCAGGCAAAAGAGAGGTTAATTGCACTACGATACGCAAAAGTACAGCCGCCATATTATTTTTAAAATAACACACAAGAAGTAAACATATAGGTCACAATATAAGAAGAAACACAGAAGAGAAAAACTGCAATAAACACGCACAACTACACATACAGCGCACAATGCGACAAGGCAGTAGTTGCCTCAGTACTTCATTCTGACATGGACCAAAAGAAAAAGAAAAAAATGTTGGCTACGTTTTCTTTCTCACCTTCGCACTAAATTTCTCCTACACACTTAACATTGCTATTTCGCGAAAAAGAGTAACAAGCAGTTGCTGCAGCTAAAACAAAGCAATTTTAGGTGTTACGCAAGTCGCTAACGAGGCAGGAGTGTTTACTCAAAGATTACGTCCTAGCTTTAACTAGAAAACATTTTCTAGATTCACCACTTCTTTATTCTTGCGCTCGTTAGAGCTTCAAGTAATTTGCGAACGGCACAGATAACGATACTGAGCATAGCTGCACTTTTCACGAAATCTAGTCATGCAGTGAATTCGAATACATGTATAGCGGCGCAAAGAATACCTAACAACGTGAGTGGTGACTCAATTTCTTGAGCCACGAAAAATTTTTCTCCCAAACGTGCTGCGAAGCATTCCAAACAGTTTTATTTCGTGCGAAGCAATCCACGAAAACAGTAGGCGAAGTGACGAACACGAAAGAGATATCTGCGCCGAACAGCACAATGCCAGAAAAAGTTATAGGTTAAGTCTTCAATGACAAATACAATACGCACTTAAAAAGTGTTGCTGTCGTTCGTACGCCCGTTGACAGAATAAGTCGGTACGTGCGAGCGACGACCGCGATCCGATAAAACTGCGTCGCCGCGCCATCTGACGTGGACACGGCGCGTGCGCGTCTTTTCAATTTCGTTGGCATATCTTTTAGATGCGGAGCATCTTATACTCGCGCCTTGTAGTGCGCCGTCCGCACCGCTTCTCGAACATTCGACAGCTGACGCGCGCGCATGCGCCGTCGCGCCGTCGCCCACTCTTCCACCATCTGTGCATCCCTTCCTCCTCTACACACCGCGCGCGCTTCACTCCTCCACCATCTGTGCACCCTTCCTCCTCTACACACCGCGTTCGACATCTACAATTCTCCTGATTCTCCAGTGGACGCGCATGTGGCGTCGCGCTTCGAGAACATTCAACAGCTGACAGTGCAGGCGCCGTCGTGCTGTATATATACTCAAGGTCGGCGCTCGCTCGCTCAGTTGCCGCTCATCGGTTGGTTTGTACGGCGCGTCGACGTCCAAGGTCGCGGTGAAATGAATTCCAACGAATCCACAAGCACAATGATCGACGTCCCTTCGACCAGCGCCGCCCTTTCGCATACGTGTGTGCGTGTTCACTCATTTAACACCCCCTCCTACAACCACGTTAACCAATTTAGCCATCGACCCAAGTAAGTCGCAATTTAACACCCCATTTCACAACCACGTTAACCAATTTAGCCATCGACCCAAGTAAGTCGCACTTTAACACCCCGTTAACCAATTATATGGTCCGCATCCTCCTCAGTGTTCCCCCGAGGGAAGCTGCGGGCAATGTTTTTTTACTCTCTTGCAGCGTACCCGTGATTACATGTAGCGTTTCGGGTTAGGCGTCGCTTTCTTCATTCCGTTCACGCGCTCAGTTCAATGGGGGCACGGTGACGGTGAAGTGTACCTGGCTCGCTGTGCCCCGATTAAAGAGATAGCATGTCTTGTCTCAGTTGCAAAACCGGCTCCACGCACGTCAGTAATTCTCTTCTCTGCACGTTCCTTTTAGTTGAAGCGTATCATGTGATAGTGAAACACGAACGAGGGCATGGAAATGAAAAAGCGTTGGGCCTAAAGAATGCTTCAGTTTATCAACGTACTATAACAAGATGCAGGCAGATCACCGGTACATGCAACAAAAGAGGCGAATGGAAAAGAAGAAAACACAAAAAGAAAAACACTTGCGTGTTCGTGTGTGCGGCGTGCGTTGTGTGTGTGTGTGTAGTGCGTTGATTAAGCGTGTGACACAACAGCGCTCGCCAACACGAACAGCAATGTTGAGGTGCATTTTTCTTTACGTGATTGTTGTTATCGCGTTGGCGTAATGCCACCACCATCCCGTTGCAACCGGCGTGAAGTCTTCCGTATTGCAACAGGAGCAGCATTACCGGTACAGCAAACTAATTGCTTCTTGTGTTATGATCCTCAAATGCTCATACATCAATTGCAATCGGATGCGTCAACTTTCATGAATTCAGCTAGTTTTGAGAGGTTCGCATAGCGACACGCGTGACGTGCCGCTACATGCAGATGGTAAGCTGAAGGTTTCGCGTTTAGAGCCTCAGGCATTTTGTCGTGAACACAACAAGAATAAAATGCCACGCACAAATGGACGTCAGAGGCACCAAACATCTAATAGTTGTATGTTATTCAAAGTAGTGTTCTTAAAAAAATAATAGTAAGTGAAGCGTGCCTTCAATGCGAGAGGGGCTGGAGTGCCATTTTTCGGGTGTCAAATGAGTGTTTATCTCGTCAGTGTGAAAGAAGATTCCTATTATAGAGTATCAGCAGAAAACCTTCATCCATCTTTCAAACAAACCACCGCGGTTACTTTGCAGGTATACGGTGTTTCTCTAGTAAAATTTGAGGATGCGTGTTTAATATACGGTTCGCGGTGCAATGAGGAAGAAGTACCACAACGCCCATGCGGCTCCATTAAGGTGCACGTTGGAGGAGATATACCCTGTCGTCGTATTTATTCCGCAGAGCCCCTCCAAAGGGTACCTCTTAATTAATCACATCACAAACTACACATACACGTCGCTACCCCCCCCCCCCCCGCCCTCCTGTTCAGTCCCCGTATCCCCCCCCCCCCCCCCCAAAAAAAAAAGTCTCGACTCTACTCGAGTGAGCTGCTTATCAAGCGCTGCCGCTCGGCCCTATATAATACAGCGGTTTTGAAAAATTGCTGGTGATTATCACTCATCGCAGTGACCTGTTTGGCCGAAGGTCGGCAGAGCCTTTCATTTCTCGACTCAGAGTGGAGGTTGGACCGTTCGAGTGGAGGGACTTTCAACATTGTGACGTAACCTAGGAAATGACGTACTTGGGCCATGTCCGATACGCTCAGTGTATTATGATGATTTCGGCTGTGGACGCAAAATTTTATAATTGCGCAGTTTTTGCTGTTCGTCATCGAACATCTTGTGTCTGGCGTAGCATTTATAGCCCTATACTCGACTCGCCATGAAACTGTTTAACTAAGATCGTGGTTATGGCGCGTGAAACCCCCTAAATACAAGTTAACTGTCGAACGTTTAAAACACACACACACACACACACACCAGACACACACACACACACCCACACACACACACACACACACACAATATATATATATATATATATATATATAATATATATAATATATATATATATATATATATATAAGGGAGAGAAGTGTATACCTAAGGGCTCGTACTTCCGTGTTTTAACACAATATTAATGAGAATAACGGACAGTAATGCCAAGGAATGTACAGGGGAAGTTATTAGAACCAATGGAATGTAAATAATAAGAAAGAAGAAAGAAAAGTGGATGAAAAAATTACCAGCTGTGAGCAGGAATCGGAACCTACGACCTTCGAATAACGCGTTCGATGCTCTAACCCTGAGCTATCACAGCGGCCGTCCCTCATCCACTTTTTGGGGTTATATGTGAATTTAGAAGTAGGAGTGACAGTCAGCGCCATCTATAAGCCAAACAACGAGTGTGAAAACACTCTTATTTGCATGTTTGGCGTCACGTAGCACGTGAACTTATTATCAGCGGGCAGCTGATTAATTGTCCCTCTTATACAACCTAAACACACCAAGTCTGCCAGTACGAGACCCTCGTACATTCCTTGGCATTACTGTCTGTTATATCTCATTAATATTGTGTTAAAACACGGAAATACGAGCCCTTAGGTATACACTTCTCTCCCTTATTTCATTGAATGAGGGTCTCGTACTGGCAGACTTGGTGTGTTTAGGTTGTATAAGAGGGACAATTAATCAGCTATATAAGAGGGACAATAATCAGCTATAAGAGGGACAATTAATTATCCTCTATACAACCTAAACACACCAAGTCTGCCAGTACGAGACCCTCGTACATTCCTTGGCATACTGTCTGTTATATCTCATTAATATTGTGTTAAAACACGGAAATACGAGCCCTTAGGTATACACTTCTCTCCCTTATTTCATTGAACGAGGGTCTCGTACTGGCAGACTTGGTGTGTTTAGGTTGTATAAGAGGGACAATTAATCAGCTGCCCGCTCATAATAAGTTCACGTGCTACGTGACGCCAAACATGCGAATAAGAGTGTTTTCACACTCGTTGTTTGGCTTATAGATGGCGCTGACTGTCACTCCTACTTCTAAATTCACATATAAACCCCAAAAAGTGGATGGAAGGACGGCCGCTGTGACAGCTCAGTGGTTGGAGCATCGAACGCGTTATTCGAAGGTCGTAGGTTCGATTCCTGCTCACAGCTGGTAATATTTTCATCCACTTTTCTTTCTTCTTTTTCTTATTTACATTCCATTGGTTCTAATAACTTCCCCTGTACATTCCTTGGCACAACTGTCTGTTATATCTCATCTATATATATATATATATATATATATATATATATATATATATATCCCATACCTTCACGAAGACTGACTGGGCCCATTGAATTGTTACTCCACTATATATATAATATATATATATATATATAATATATCATATATATATATATATATATCTATATATATATGATCAGTGGTGATGAAGTTTAGCTTTATGCTTGAACTTAAGTTGATCCTTAAGTTGATCCAATAAATAAAATTTTCAACAAAATTAACCCTATCTTCCTTCTGTTTTTTTTTTCTAACTTTGTTCATTACAGTTGACATAGGCATTTCAATATTTTAATAGGCTTATACACGTCTGAATACTGCATTTACTACAGCGCGAGCTCCTTTTGTGTTGTGCCGCAATAAAATCGTAGATGGGAAGTCGACGGAAACGTACGACGCAAGTTCTCTTCACGCACCGGGAAATTCGGTGATTCACAACAAAAGAAAATGTGTCAATGGCGAACGCGTGTTCGACGTCAATGCGATGCAGATAATGGCGACAACGAGGCGAGCGCGCGACTTTTTCACAACCGCCGTGCGCCGACGACCTGCGGCATCGCGTATACATGCACGAACAATGCCGAGGCGCTCACTTCTTTACTACAGAATCCTCGCGTGCATTTTTTGTATACACCGAATTCGACATCGCCAAGTCGACGACCAGGGTTCGCCGCGTTCACGTGATTACGAAAGGTGGCGTTCGTTGCGTATATGCTGTCATGATAGCGTTTATGCGAGGTTTGCCGCGCGCTGCACGTTCGGTGCTACATACGTGAAATCCGCTATCCCGGACGTTGTGCAAGAGAGAGCGTGGCTGTGAATTAGAGACAACGCATTAAGCTGTTTACTACCGTGTCGTATGGGAAAACATTCGGGATGCTTCACGTAACTTAAACGAGACTTTCGACATATGTGGTACGTCGTAGGAAGCGGCGTAACCTGCAGCAAAATCGTGGGAGAAGGAACCACATTTGTCATGACTGACGCGTCAATTTTTTTTTTAATGAAGCTGGGAGTATGACGGAAACCATCTGGCCGGGACGAACATACTAGTTGAAGTGATCCGGACAACGACCTGATTAAAACGAATGTATTTTGATGTTTCGGCTTCCACCACGGTAACCATGTTCTCAAAAAACCAGATCGGCACAGTAGTTCACCTTTTTTAAGTGTCCTAAAGCATTTTTAAAAATGTAGGTTTCATTTGTCTTCAGTCTTCTCAGGGGCACAATCTCAATGGAGCAATCGTATTCATACCACGATGACCTTGTCGTTACCCCTCACCGTAGTGTTTACTGTGTTTACTATTGTGTGGGTTCATGCATACGTATAGGGTGTACTTTTTCTCGACCACTGTGAAGCTGTCCAGTGTATGGGGTTGCCAGGTTCCTCTCAAGCCGGCGACCTCATACTCAGGCTCTCAAGCTTTCTTCGCCTGGTCATCCTCGCAACCTGGTTGTAAAATAAACTAGATTCAATTCAGTTTGCATTGACTTTCAGCGAATCATCACCATTTGTGTAAGTAACTGTAGATGATCGTGAATTGTTTATTTACTTTTGATAATGAAACCCAGCATAATAAACACTACGGCACAGCAGAAGTGACCCGTAGCGTTCCGAAAAGGATTGTATTATACATCACTTTAAACGCAAAGCAATTTTCACTTTTGCATACTTCGTTTCTGGCTTTTGGGTTGGTGGTTGAAACATAAATCTCAAGGTTGTACACTTGAACCTACAGCCTGAACACAATGGGGGAGGTCAGCGTCCCCGTACTCCACCGGTATGTTCACTTCATTGACTCGACATATCCATAGCGCTTAGTTTGTTAAATTGTAAACAGCAGTAAACATAGGAAGTAAACATTTTGTGTCTGTATGTAGTAAATAAAGACACCCTGTCTCAAGTTTAAGTTAATATGTTCAAGTTAAGTTAATATGGCTCCGTTACGAAATGGATAAAAAACTATCTTACCGGTCGCACACAATTTGTTGATTTCAATGGACAAGATCCACAACAGTTCCCGTCAAATCGGTGTTCCCCAGGTTGTGTTCTTGCTCCGACCTTATTCCTAATTTTTATCAATGACCTACCCTGTCAAATTCCCGTCCACGTCAGACTTTTCGTGGATGATTGTATAATTTATCATGAAATAAACTCTGCAGAAGATCATCTTGCCTTAAACAAAGCCCTCGAAATAGTATCAAACTGGTGTTCAGATTGGCAAATGATACTTAATGTTAAAAATCAGCTATAATGACAGTAACAAGAAAAAGGGAATGGTCAGAGTTCTCATATACCATCAATAGTTTCGCACGAGGCCATTCTCTCTGAACTCAACACAATCGGCTGCGGAAAGCGTACATTTAACTACATTAAATCCTTCCTCTCTGGGCGGACGGCAACTATTGGGATAGGCGACACGAGGTCGGTGCCGTTCTCGATGCCAAATAAAGGCACACCGCAAGGGGCAGTCATCTCCCCCTTGCTCTTTAACATAGCTATGCGCAGACTTGCTCACGAGCTCGAAGCAATCCCGCACCTTGGATATACATTGTATGCGGACGACATCACACTCTGGGCTACGAAGGGTTCACTGGCGCTGAAAGAGCAGACCCTCCAGGCTGCTGCGACAGCTGTGGCAGAGTTCGCAAGAAATAGTGGGCTGAGCTGTGCGCCTGAAAAATCTGAACTCATAAGAATACACAGTAAGTATTACAAAAGTAACGGTGACATAAACTTACAGGTAGACGGCCATGCCATAGCCGAGGTTACTCAGGCCCGTATACTTGGCTTCTGGGTCCAAAGCAATGGCAAAGCCAGTCACACGATAACCACCTTAAAGACTACGGTTAAACAGATAGCTAGAATGATCCGTCGCATCACTTATCATAAAAAAGGCATGAAAGAAAGGATACTCTCCGGCTTGTCCAGGCCTTAGTTTTGAGCAGAGTGACGTATGGCCTACCGTACCACTCACTCGACAGAAGTGAGGAGAGCCAGGTGGATGTGCTCATTAGAAGCGCTTTTAAGGCAGCACTTGGTCTACCCACCAGCACACCGACCGAGCGGCTCCTAGCTCTCGGTATACATAACACTTATGCTGAGCTCAGTGCCGCAGTCCTCATGTCTCAGAGGAATCGTCTAAGTGAAACTTCAGCAGGCAGGGCGATACTCACTAGAATAGGAATTTCGCCCCACCCACAGCACATTGATGAGGAGCTGGTCGACGTAGCCCAAGAGGTCCGCAGGCGAATCTCAATCGCACCGGTGCCCAAAAATATGCATCACGACTTTCACGCTGAGCGACGTACTGCGAGGGTAAACTGGCTTCGAAAGCAATTCGGCTCAGCTTCAAATGTCGCGTACGTCGATGCGGCCAGTTTCGATTGGCAGAGACACATAATTACTGTTGTCGACAACAACATGACGCTGCTAACGAGTGCCTCCGTACGCACGACCTCGGCTACAAAGGCGGAGACGATGGCCATAGCCTTAGCCTTAAGGTTTCAGGAGCGTAGAGGGGAGCCATCAGTTATTTTATCCGACTCCCAGGAAGCCTGCCGGCTCTTTTTAAGGGGCCGCCTTCCAGCAATGGGGCTGAGGCTGCTAGGATCCAAACTCACTCACCACCATCGCTTGATCTGGTGCCCGGGACACGCAGGTCTCGAAGGCAATGAAAGGGCGGACGCTCTAGCTCGTGCGTTTTGTAACCGAGCGGAGAATCCATCTCTTTCATTGACCATGCCAATTTTACCTAGGGAGATTCTAGCTCACCAGCGCTTCACGCGTCAAAAATGTGGAACACCTCACAGATCCCTTAATGGGGAAGAGGCCACTGACCTTAGAAAAATTCAAACGGATGTATTTCCGCACCTACTGAAGTTACACGCGATACATCCAACTCTTTACCCGGCTGTATGTCCGTGGTGCGGCGGAAGACCGACTCTCTACCACATATCGTGGGGGTGCGATCGTAAACCAAGCGACATAACCAATTTTCTCGGCGAACCTTTAACACCTAGTATGGAGCAGTGGGAGGCACACCTCGCTAGCTCGGACCCAGGAGTGCAGCTCGCACTACTGGATCAAGTCCGGCGGGCGGCTAAGGCCAGTGGAGCCCTGGACGTAGGGCCCCAACCATAAAGGCTCTAAAACGCCCCTCTCCCTTTCCCCTTCAATAAAGTTTTACTCTCTCTCTCCATTGTGAATCTGCCTGCCATGTACTCGCAGGCCCGCGCTGCGTTGCTTTGACTCACGCGCGTTTGAGCGCACACAGTGTACCTCCGTCTCAAAGAGAGGCAGATGCGGTGCTAAGTAACGTCGTCGGCGCGAAACGCAGCACGTCGCATTTCGCGCCGTTTGCCACCGGGTTGCGCCGACGCACGCTGGTCGCGCCTTCCGTCAGACTATTGAGTGCTCGCGTTTCGCTAGCGTGGCGTCGCTGCGCCCGGCCTGAGCGTTTGTCAACGTTGCTTCGGAGTATATTGGACCAACGCCTCCTAGTTAATTGGACCCTTCATGATGCGCTCGCCGCCGTTTCGCTAGCTTCACATGTACCGAATTTGGTATTACGGAAGTGAACAGACGACGAAGGTAAATGAGATGTCCATACCTGTAATCATGTGCGTTTCATGTGAAATATGACAACATGCTACGCTCATAGCGTTCTCGCAGCTGTTTCACTAGTTCCACATAAACTAAATTTGGTATTACGTGACGTGAATGGACGACGAATGTAAATGACATGTCCAAACATGATACTCACGATATGGATGCCATGTAAAACATGATTACATGCCACGCTCATAGCACGCTCGCAGCCGTTTCGCTAGCTTTATATATACCAAAGTTGGTATCAGGTGAGTTTAATAGATGACGAAGGTAAATGAAACGTCCTAACATGATAATCATGACATGGAAGTCATGTACGGCATAACTCACCTCCGTCTCGTAACGTTTTGTTGATTTTGAATTGACCTATCAACCTTCCTCATTCGTGCTTCGCATATGCTCGACTCTCACTGTATGTGGGATCTGCCATTTTTTTTTTCTTGGAATAGGCCTTGCCGGAACTGGTGCCCTGTGTGTCTGCGTCTCTTTTCATCCGTCGTCGTTTGCGCATTTTTTCACCTCGGATCAACCAGATTCTAGCCTTCGAAAGGGTCCACTTTCGCTGTTTCAAGCGTTGCGAGGCTCAGTGCATGCTTTGCGCCCCCCCCCCCCTCTTGTTTTCCCCAACAATTTGTGTTTTTCTTTTCATGGTAAAATGGGCTGCTTGTAATTAGCCACGCGAGAATGCCACTTAGCTATGCTTGGTGTTCACAAGTGTTATCAAGTTTTTGATTGTGGTTTCTGAGAAAAAAAGTATTTAAAAGCGAGTTTCACTTGGTTTGTAGTTGATGTACATTATCGACTCAGTCACGCTGATTAGTACTTAACGAATGGAGATTTCTTACTCACGTATCAACAAATATACTGCGTGGAGTACTGAAGAGACATAGTCTTTAGGGTTTGCAGGTATGTAACCTATTACAGTGATACCTAAGGATGGTACACGGATAATAAGGTATGTGCCACATAAGTACTCGTAAGAAAGGCGCAATTCTTTTGATCTTTGAGAAAAAAAAAACTCTGTTTCGCGCATTGGAGTACGTTAGAGTGGCCGTGTTTATTGGCACGCTTTGGAGATCGCTGCATCAAAGCTGGCGTCAGCGGTGTCGATATGTTCGTTTCAAGACATCCGTTAATGTGTAGGTGCGTGACAGTCTATATGCCTTTTAGAGAACTCACCTATTGCAATGACCTATTCGCGGTAAGAACTCTGGGAGTAAGAAATAAAAAAAAAGCGAATTTGTACGGCCATCTTGTCATGAATTTCGCGGGCCCCGACATCTGTATCGAGCTACCCTTTGGAGTTCACTGCCGAAATTTCACAGCCCCTTAAAACGCAAAAAACAAGAAACACATATAGCACAACAAGACTCATATGATGATTATTACAATAAAAGGGTTCATGCAATCCTTTCTCTTGATCAACTGCTCTATGTATGCTTGTGTGTGTGTACGTACACATATACTTATAACTGTCCGTATGCTTATAGGTGTGTGTGTATATAAGGTGTCCCACATAACTTGAGCCAAGAATTCGAAAGTGAAAGTCACTTAGGAGGCGAATTGAACCGAATGCATAGTACTCGCACTATATAGCTTTTAGGTACTCAGGCTATTTTATATTTTCCTCATACTAATTCATTATTAATTTTTAATCACCTATCTTCTTCATTATGGACTGGAACCCAAAATATAAACACTGAGATGTAGAGCACTTTCAGAAACCACCGACTAAATTGTTTCCTGTACCATACGTCTCGCGCTGTTATTTTTTCCACGTCGTAAAGAAAGCCCGCGAAATATGTAAAGAAGCCGTGTGACGGACCGCGAGCGCACTGTTATAGAGCTGCTATAGGCTTTCTTTACAACGCGGAAAAAATAACAGCGCTTGTCGTAACGTACGGGAAACAATTTAGTCAGTGGTTTCTGAAAGTGCTCTACATATCAGTGTTTATATTTTGGGTTTCCAGCGACTGAAGTGTCTTCCCCACTGAAGTGTCTTTCATTCTCAAATTCTTGGGTCAAATTATGTGGGACACCCTGTATGTGTATGCGATAATTATCCGGTGTTTGTACCTGCTTTTTCTTTAATGTGCGCCGCGTGTATTTATTCGCCGTCGTTATACATAACATAAATATCGCTTAAGTGGTAGTCGCCAGTTTTAGACATTTATGGTGTGCGTGCTCTTCTCTTTTATATTTAGCTTTCACTTCATTGCATAATGTTTCACGTAATGGATCCGTTACTAGCCTATGCCTGGCTAAGAATCCAGGTGCGTTAATCAATATGTCTTTTTACAATTCAGTCTTACAATGGAACATTGCATATTGAAAGAGAATCAGTGCACTTCATTCGTTTGATTTTATTTTAATAATTTGAGCCTCTACTGATGCCCGCCTCACACGCCAACTTACATTTAAACGTATAAATGTTCTCTTTCACCTCGAGAGCCCTATGTTTCGGAACATGTAAAGGTGATTGGAGCTAACATATAATTGACGCTGTTACACTTCAATAAAATTGTACTCGTTGTAACGCTAATCGCGATTTAAGTATAGCTAATATAGGCATTGCCATATTATCCTTAACGACTCTGCATATATATATTTAGCACTATGTCTGCCACGCACCGAATGAATTGTGCCACTTTCGCGTCATCTTCTTGCAACCAAAGGTAACTCTCGATATCACTGTACGCAGGAGTACGCTTCGGCTGAGTGCGAATCATTCCTGAAATATCGACCCCGATGTTGCCATTTCTTTCCTTTCTTTGCCCTGAATAATGCAATAGATGTGTGGATAACGCCTGATAAACGCCCGACCCAAAAGCGATGTTTGATTAGACGTGAGCGTACATGCAGCCTGCCTCACTCCGACCGTTGAAACGTGTTATCGTGAAGCACGACAGTTGGGCGTATACTGCCAACAGCTGCTGTGATTATTCTGCCCTCTGACAGCTGTGTTCCCGCTACCTTGGTTGGCTAACACGAAACTTACTTGCGACAAAGTGCCTTGCATTGCCACAACTCAAGAAAGAAACAAAATTGAAGTACCCATACCTATTCGCTTGTATACCATCACCGCGATGGCCTCGCGAGGAATGTCTATAGTGTGTCCGAGAAAAAAAAAGACTAATACAAAATAGGATAAATATGTTAGTTATTGCGCTTTTTGGACAACCTAACATTACCTAGGGTTTTACCTCCTAAAACCACGATATGATTGTGGGCGACGCCAAAGTGGAGGGCTCCAGAAATTTCTACCATCTGGTGTTCTTTGACGTCTGTTGACATGCAGGGTCCTCCCTCATTACGCCTCCATCTAATTTAGACAGCCGCGACCGAACCCGCGACCTTTGGTTTAGCAGCCGAGCACCACAACTTCTTCTCCACCACGGCAAAAATTTGGGCGACTAGAGTTTCGGTATTCGGCTGTGCGGAAGGGTCGACTTCTGGCAGCAAATGTCTGAGAAAAAAACAACAAGAACTTGTGCTACATTCCACTAAATATGTATATAATATATATCCTGGACGTAGTTTAATTCTGCCATGTTGGCAACCTATGTCAGCAATTTAAATCAGAGACGTATTCGGCGCTTGCGGGGCCTACTGAGTCATAAAATACCCAAGGGAATACTCAACAGAATTATAGAAGCTGACGAAACCTTGAATCTTGGCTCGGAGGACGCTATTGTTCCGATAAACAGGGTTAATTTCTCCTATTTTTGAGCAGCTGGCTGTATTTTTTACGGATTGTCAGCCCGTGGTCGCCGTATGGGAGCGCGAGCTATCACGCACTATTGTGAGCAAGAAATACGAGCTCGAACATGCCAGCATGTGTCGAATAGCCTCCAACCCTACATTGGCTGATTAGCGGAGACCGACGTCAGAAACAAAGTGGAAAGGGCGGTGCAGTTTCGCTAGGTGTTCACATCCCTCCTCGATATCGTTGTTGCAGAACGCATTGTCAGTGGCTGCTATCGGTGATATGAACTCACATCAAAGCGCACAGCAACAACCAGTTGGCCCAGCTAAAGCCCCTAGGGGTTTTATACCCAACAGCTACAAAGATATCGGCTGTGACGTGGCCGGCCGCGAAGCACAGGTCATGTTTTTATTACATTTAGATGGTGTTCGCTGGCATTTCGATACATATGCTTGTTTTCGGTGAATTTTATTTTCGTGTTATCATTGCTAGCGGCCGATGGCACGCGATCAAATGCCGTTTCACAGCAATGATGATGCGGTTATGGTGATGCGGGAGTGCCAACAGTCAGCGGAAGAGCGCCCTTCTTTTCCCTCCAGTTTTGGCAGCGCCATCCTCGTATCACGTTGTATGTGTTTTGAAGCTCTTGGCCACGCACTCGTGCGTTCGAACTCCGACAGTACGTCACATTCACCGAGGCGATTGCAAGACGCACGTATTCCCGTCCTCCCCTTTCTTTTCTCCACTTCTCCTTTCATCCCAGTCTCCCCCTTCCACAAAAGCGCTGGTGCTTTGTCCCAGCCGAGAGCATTATTCCAGCCGTTGCTGTTCATGCCGGTTCTGGGAACAGTAGGGGGAGATGAGTGAGTCGAGAAACGCGGGCAACGGCTGGCATTGTTGGCTTGCCCGTTTCGGCCATTTGTGACGTCACCAAACGCCACCTTCTCTAGTTCACTCCGTGACCGCTAGACGTGGAAATTTGTGAAGAACACATAAAATTCATTATTTTCTTGCAGTTTCTGCCTGCGATGAAAGTTGCCTCAATCGATTTCAGAGCCCAATCTTTTTATTTGGTTCAAAATCTTGGCGGCAAAAATTGTCTTCAGTACCCCTTTATTGAAGTACTAAAGTGTACCTATTAAAGTTACAATAGCTTATTATGTATTACAGGACTCTGGCGCCAGTAAGAGCTGACGAGATGTAAAATATTCGTTGACGTTTCTGGTGCAGGAAGGACCACCTTTTGGCAATACGTATTTGACGGCATTTAGCGGACGCGATGCAAAAAGTTCAAGGATGTCTGGGCTTCGTCAAAAGAGGAACATGATATATAGGGTAATACCGCCTCATTCGCATCGTATTATCAATCGATAGCCCAGCTTCGCTTATCGGGTACCGTGCCGCAGGGAATGCAACATCTGTGCACTTAAAAGTGGCTGTTCCAAACTCTCCTGAAAAGCTTGCTGCTAATAATAATAATAATAATAATAATAATAATAATAATAATAATAATAATAATAATAATAATAATAATAATAATAATAATAATAATAATAATAATGATGATGATGATGATGGTGTTCATTTTTGTGATGGCACTCAGCTACAAAAAAGTGATGGGCCCTAAGCGGGCTGCAGGATGTTCAAGGTGAAATCTTATGAATATAAGCACAATTAACCACAGAAACTTTAGATTAAAGAAACGTATATACGTATTACATGAAAATGTCGAGTGAGCAAGCGGTCAGACTATCAGGTGGGACTTACGGCGGATATAATGACTGGTTCGGTGGCAATAATATGAATAGATTAAAATATACTAACATGATCATCTGTTTCCGTTATGTACTGTAGAGAAAGGCCCACCATATATGCCATAATTATCCCTTTGCGAAGAGGCGAATGATCCACTACGAGTCCGTAAGGCAAATCGTGCAATTCTTGTTTGATACTACATCTTACTAATGATGATAAATAATTATGCCCGTGCGCCTTGTAAACGCAGGTCTTCTGAATCAACCACCTCTTGCTCACTTCACATTTTAGAGCGTAACTAATAAGCTTTGCGTTGGGCCATGCGACGTGACCTCAAAACCATCATCATCATGAACGGATGCGCGCTTTCTTCTTCCACTTCTTCATCTTCCTCCATGTTCATCTTCCGCTTCGCCCCCACAGCACACTGGCCGATTTGTCCGGTGAGAGGTGCAATAGCGCTGAAGGGCAAGATAACGAGTACAGAGAGATAACGAGATAGAACGAATATTTATATAAAGAGAAAACAGAGAGGAGAAAAAGATAAATATAAAGACATCTCCCACTGAAGGGAACCATGTGGGAGGCGAAGCAGAGCTGGTGTTCACTTGTGTCTTTATTTGTGTGTTTCCGTGTATCTTTTGTTTGTGCGCGGAGTTGTGTATATGTTGTGTGCCGCTTATGTTACCCGCCGCCCCTCCCATTTCCGTGTATTACCGTGTGTGTGCCGCAAAGTGAAGACCCAGCGTGACGGAGCGAGCGAGCGCAGCATTATATACGAGCGCACAGCCCTGGCGGAAAGACAAGCGGGAGAGGAGAAGTGAAGCGGATGCAGCACTCCGCCACCTCCTGCCACCTTCCCAGCGTGAGCTCCAAGAGAGAAAAGTGGGGAGGGGGTAGGTTGGCTCGAGCGCAGTGGGAGAGCGGACGCCGAGGGACGAACACAGCGCCAAGCAAAAGCCGCTTTGCATCTAAAACATGGAAAGACAGAGAGAGATATAGATAGACTCTGATGCACACACACTCTGATGCACACAGGTGGCAAGGCCAACTGTGTTTAGAATTTTTACAAGGTGTGCATTATACGCCATATCTATAGATAATAATTTTGGGAAGCCTTGATTGATATGTGGGGTTTAACGTCCCAAAACCACCATATGATTATGAGAGACGCCGTAGTAAAGGGCTCCGAAAATTTAGATCACCTGGGGTTCTTTAACGTGCACCCAAATCTGAGCACACGGGCCTACAACATTTCCGCCTCCATCGGAAATGCAGCCGCCGCAGCCGGGATTCGATCCCGCGACCTGCGGGTCAGCAGCCGAGTACCTTAGCCACTAGACCACCGCGGCGGGGCAATTTTTGGGAAGCAGGACAGCTCCCACTACACCATTATTTGTCTTTCTGCGAATAAACGAGGTACCCGCTACACATCGGTAAGGTATTGTGTGCACTTCGTTGGTACTGCATACGTCTGGTGACGATGAACTACTATGGTTGACCACTTTGCACTTGGATGCACTAATACGCACATTTGTTGCGAAATTAGCATTGCGTGATAACTGGCTGTTATTAAATGCGAAGCATTTTTTAGTGGACTATACAGGCACTTTGAGCTTTTCTGTCTACGTATCTATCTATTTGGCTGCCTACGTCTGGGAGCTTTCGTGATCGCCTCTTTGACTTGGTGTACACCAAAATTGGTAAGGAGTGTAAGACAGCTTGAGGAATATGGTTGTCTGTTCAAAACATGAATAAAGTCAAAACGGTGTCGCGTACGTCGTCAAACCGTTTTCTTTAGATATATGGGGCACATACCTGTGTACCGCTGTCGACGGCATTCGGGTATGTGCAACAGGAGACTGACGGTTGATATCTACCTCGGAACTGCTAGGACATACATTAGTAAGTTTAATGTGAGAGCGTTAACAAAAACTGACGTCGGCAGAGTAGACCCGACAAACGCACTGATAAAAAAAAATGAGATTTCAGAAGGAATACAAACCAAGCATTGAGCGTGGCAATCGTGTATTCTACCACGAAGCCAAGCCAGGTCTTGAAAGTGATTGAAGAATACACTATACAGGCTTAAGGCTGGTGCGTCTGCGATTGCGGTTGACCGTTGAAGTACTGGCTATGCGGTTTTATTACAAAGCAATAAACATTACACAAATGTAAAGGCATAGCACGAACACCATGCCGCGTTAACGTCAAATGTGGTTTCAATGTTGACTCCATTTTTATAGCAGCCTAACAAACATTACGTTTGTATTCTTGTGGTTCAGCAATCTATATTCAGGGGTTACTCGACCACGGTAGAATATGCTGCGAACATTTAGGTGTGATATGCACGTCGTCCAACCATGAAGCGCACTTTGTTCTGATAATGCTGACGTCTGTGCTCTAAGGTGAGTGCTGATCTCATGTCAGTTACGCAATGTAGTGACCAGTAGATGCCAGCGTAGTGCACGTTCCTGGTAAGCCCTCCATGAGTACACAGCTACACAGCATCGTAACACTTGCCTTCAAGCCAAAAAGATCAGCACGTATTTGGTATACCACTTCGAGGAACCAACATCAACGGCTATAGTATACATTAAGAACATTTCAGCCTACCACTGCTCATGCTGGTAGGGCAAGTTAGCTGTGGAATCATTACGCAACTATAAACAACCATTTTCCCACTTACATTCTAGATACGTAAATGCGCGTAAAGTATGTGTTTACCGATTACCACATCCATCCGTCTCGTAACGTTGGGCTCATTTTAACATTTCCACATAGCCAACGTCTTGACGCGCGCGTCGCATATCATTGATTTCCAAGGCACATGGGAACAGCCAAATTTTAACAAGACATTGTTTTATGCAGAGGTTCACCACGATTCCACTGACGTATTTTCTTCATGAATATGACGTTGTAAAATATATATGCTAAGAGCTGACAAAGAAAAAAAAACAGAAGAAAGGACTCCGACGCCGAAAGTCGAACGACCTCTTGCTCCGCAGCGCGAACCGACTCGGCCACGAAGCGTACGTTTTTCAGCTTCCTAATGGGGCGCTATTTATGTACACACTTTACCGCTGCCACGGAGGGGGCCTGGGTTGAGATGGCATTCGATCTCGGGGTGTTTTTTTTTAACGCGACAGGAACAAAGAGCTCGTTTCCCAGATATTCCAGCGTCAAGAGTCAGTGTGGTTGGTTGTGAGCGCAATATCATCATTTTATACGTGAGCGAAAAATCGAGAACGATTAAAATATTTTAATAATAATTAATCAGAGTGGGCATTGAAGCCTGGTCGTTTGGGTACGAAAGAGATCGAGCCCGGGTCGTTTGCGTAGCAAGCGGATGCTCTACCGCACGGCCATGCGTGTGCTTGTGAATTTTGTGAAAATAACTTTCTCTGAAGGCGCAAGTTAGGCTAGTTGGCACATACTCATCACAATCACCGCACAAAAAAAGATAAGAAAGTGCACAACACAAGCATCTACAGCATACTTGATTACGTGCTTGGTGGGGGTCGACAAGATTTATTATGTCTTTAAAGTAGTGCGAAAAGGACGTCACTCAATCACGTTATCGTGACGTCATACGTCACAATAGTCTGTGACGTCGTCACGACGTGACTATGACGTCATCCAGCTTGACCGAGCGACGAAGTTATGTGATGACACATATTTGTTTGTTTGTTTCCATGAAAATGTGGCGCATACCCACTCTATAGGGGACGGGCCAAGAAAGCGTAGCGTGCTTATTCTATGGGCATTGCAACTATTTTTATGAATGAATTTATAATAAAATGTGTTATGCCACGACCACAAGACGTCGTCGTCTGCACAGACGTGTGCCGATTGCGGTGGCCGTGCAAAACCACGATAGGTGCAGAAAGCTGTTGGGAGTGGGAATCACTGCGATTGACCGAGGAGAAGTGGCAGCGGAAGATGGTTTGCGCACCTTGGAGTCGTCCTGTGTGAATGCGTAGGAAACCGTTTTCACAGTACACACAGTTATCTGACATCAATATTTTTGTTTCGAACCTTTTCTAGAAGTCATTGCGTCTTCTCCTTGTAAATTACTATAACAGTAAGGTCCGAAGAGCAATGGGGCAAAAAAAAAAAAAAAGCTACCGGGCCTGCGCGCAAACCGCTAAACATCACAGGGAACAGTCATCGTAAACCAAGTTCACGATGAATTCCAAGCAACTAGCCCGAATTGCCGTCTTACTTTTTCAAACTCTTTGGGTGACTGCTACAAACACATTTGCAGGGTGCCCACTACGCCATTAGCCATCATATTGTTTTGTGTGTAGAAGGGATGCATTCTCTATTCAATTCTTCATCATCCTTAGAGAAGTCTGGTACCCGCTACACACTTGCAAGGAATTATGTGCAAATTTTACATGCTGTGGCTGACGACTACGAATAATTTTGCCTGAATCTTTTGTAATGGGGGGGGGGGCAGCATTGGACGACCCACTAGTTACGCATCGCATTGTGTGACGCCCGGTTGTTCTTCCGCGTTAATATGAGTAATAAAGCGTCTGAGACAAACGCTTTATTACTCATATTAACGTGAGAACTTTCCCTATATCAAGCCTGCCTAAGGTCAGTTTGCAACGGTGTTCAAAGCACCGGCATGGATCTGTGGTAGAATGCTCGGTAGGCGCCTTGGGGACCTGGGTTTGATTTCCATTGTGTCCTTGGTGTTATATTTACCCCACTCTTTCGCGCACTGTCAGGTCGATGCGGCCGAAAAGTCGCATTGTTTCGAACGAGCTGTACCGTAATACGTGGAGAATGTGTAGCATTTTGAAGCTACGTTCTTTGTAATTTACCGCTGGTTGGCAGGCGCGCTCATGTAAAGGACTCGTGATTCATGTACGCGGAGACAAAGAGAAGCGCAGAACACGTCTCTGGTTAGCGCGACATTTGAATAACTGGAGTGCAGTACGCTTGTGTATAAATATCCGCGGATGTCTCCTGCGGATTACAAAACTCTGTCTCAGCAGCAGGCACGGAATTTCGGCGTGTGTACAACTGATTGAATGCGGAACTGTCACACGGTGTCTGCCGAACACACACGCATGCACGCACACACGCACACACACACACACACACACACACACACACACACACACACACACACACACACACACACACACACACACACACACACACACACACACACACAGAAAGAAATACAGAACGAAAGAAAGAAAGAAAGAAGAAAGAAAGAAAGAAAGAAAGAAAGAAAGAAAGAAAGAAAGAAAGAAAGAAAGAAAGAAAGAAGAAAAGAAAGAAATACGTTCTCAATTAGTTTCCGTATTCCGTAAGCGCGCGCAATCCCAGCGGCACCTGTCACGTACCCCTCTTTTGGGACGGCAATCGTTTCCCAGGAACGTGTGAAGGACTACAGCTGTTGTGTTCCATGCCTTAACGGTCACGCGTTTGCAACGCATCTGCAACGGTCGTTTGACAACACACGCTCTCCGCCGAGCTGCACGGAGAGTGGCGTAGCCCGGACGCAATACGTGTGACATTTTTCAAGGGGCCCTGCAGCATTTTTGCTAGTGACCATCAAATGTCTTCATTAGCCAATCGAACGCTAAGGGAATTTTTAAAACCTGTCAAATGCGAAAAGAGTTACCGAGATTTGTGGTACACTAGTTGTAATTACTTTCTCTCTTCTCTGGTCCCGACGAGTGCGCTGGAAGCTAAGATGAGTGTGATGGCACGGGGGAAAAGAAGTTACTTCACGGGTGCGTCATGGTATTAAACACCTTTTTTTTTTTTCGAACGTGCAGCTTACTTTCAGTGTGATCGCGAGCACGTAAGGGGACACGTGGTAGCTTTTTGCGGCGGCCATCGTAGCTATGCAGCCAACGATGCTCCGGGGCGCAAGCCAATGGGTTCGCGGACTATCAACTCGACCCACTCCTCAATAGATGTAATGAAGTTTTTCATCATCATCAAATCACCCAATGGCCATGAACATGAGTATATGACCCGGTCATTAAACTTATAGTCGGACGGGAACACATTCTCGGGGATGTGCAGTTTTAGCAGAAGAAAATGCAGTCTCCCCAGATGGCGCGGTGGATGGCTGCGCTGCGAAGCTCCAACCTCCAGGAGCAAACCATCCAGCAAGCCCGGGAGGTGCCGAGGAGAAAAAGTCTTTGGTCCTACCCGGGGTGGCCTAGGCCCAGGCCACGAACTTGCCGGAGTTATTAATAAAGTTGTTACTACCACCACGGAAACCCGCCTGGTCCAGAAACAGACACGAAGGCAATATAAACGACATGCTGACTACAATAAAAACACATAAAAGGCTGAAACATGAACAAGACGCCCGGGGGCCGAAACACCTTGCTTTTATGTACTTCTAATTGTGGTCAGCACGTTGTTTTCATTGCCTTCGTGTCATGGTACTTTGATACTCAGCCGTAGTTTACAGAAAGAAAAGGAAATGATTTTAAGCTCATTTTGAGAATGAATTCTACATTCCAGGCAACATGTCGCGCTATGAACCTCGATCGATAGCGTCTCCTGACTACGATGAAAAAGTGTTCCTGGGTCTTCTTGAATTCTTGTTTTGCACGTGTACGTTCTTCACTATAGCTTGATGTAGTCAGATGCACCTTCTTTACAAAAAAAAAAAAAAGAAATTTTTGAAATATTGTTCGCAGTCATTCTAATACAAAGGTGCCCTGTTTTAACAGGCTTCGGTAACAGTGGCTCGCTGGATTTCGTGGGGGGGGGGGGGGCGCATTGCAAGAACCCTTTTAACGTACACAGGGGCACGTTTGCAACGTCCTCGGACACTTTTTGCAATTAATCATGGAATGAGCTCACTGTAGGATTTCATTGGATCACAAACAGACTTCCGCAAATATTTCTCGAATCAGTGAAGAACGAGTTAAGCTACAGGAATTAGTCGCACGCCTTAAGCCCTTTCTCTGTAACAGGAACCTCAAACACACGGCCCGCTGTTCGTTTGAATGCAGCCCTCGGCTTCGCGCGTAATAAAGCATTGTGACTATGCGTAACAGTGCGCGCATAGTACCTCGCATATTGCAGTTATTAGCGCTATGTTTGATCGAGTAAGCTACGGAGACGGCACTTCTGTCAAGCATGTGTTCCTTTTCGTGGGGCACCTCGTGCGACCAGTACGAGTTTAGACATTAACGTTGAAAAAAAGCTTAGTATTTATGATGCAGCGCCCAGTTTAGCTCATTGTGTATATCAGTATCTATATGTTTTTTTTTTCGGAATCTGACCTAGAGTGTGCTTCAGAAGTAACCCATGTATGGGATGTGTGAAAGCCTTCTTTCAAATAGAAACGTTAGGTGACATTTCAAATGATCCCCCCTCCCCCTCCGTTCTTGACTTTCTCGGCCCTTGTGGGAGTAAATCGCGTGATTGCTGCCTTCTACTTCGGTGAACTTGAGATCCCGGCTTTCTATTTCCTTGTTCCGACGAGCGCACTGCAACTTGGGCAGGGAATGATGGCGCGATGCCGATAAGTTACGTCAGCGCGCCTCGTGACCTATATAGCATGCGTGGTGAAATGCAATCGGTCTCTCTCGTTGTGATTCCGGTGGGTGCTATTGTCGCTACTGCGTAATTTTAGCCAGCCGTATGGCAGTGTGAGAATCGTATAACAGCGTATAACAGTGCGTGTAACAGTGTACTAATGGGTAATGAGGCGAGAATGAACGAGCTACTTGAACATCCTGTTGGGGCTGCGCAAAACGCCGAGATTGAAGCTATAGGAGGGCACTTCTCAGATCGCGGAGTGAGGAGTGCCCTCCTATTTTTTAATGAAATTTTTAATGAATCGCAGTTATATATTAGAGCTCCTCCTACTGAGAACGACATTTTTGGTGCACATACGCGTACGTACATACACACAGCAAAAAAAGAAAAGACGTTTGTAGCAACGTGATGTGTTCCAAGATTCCTTTTGCCTTCGTATTTCGTTATCAATTAAAGTATCCTTACAGACATGTGGCATAGTTTCTTAAACTTCTGAGATAAACAGTATTCACTTTTCGGTGTACTGCTGGGTGATATTCTATCAGGAACAGTGCCAGGTTTATTTTGTCCGTGCCATTCAATGCGGTATCTGTACCAGGCCTTTCCTATATGATGCACCGAATCACCCCTTTTTTATGTGACCTGATTTCTGCATATGCGCGATTCCTAATAGAACGCCTCTGCCTTTATAAAAGCTGTTTTGCTTGATAGTTGGGACACCCTGCGTAAACGGATTGCACTGATACATTTACAGCATTGTTGTCCGCCCCGATACGTCGGTTGTTACGGAGCTCGGCTGCTGGCCTGAAAGTCGCGGGTTCGAGTCCGGCTGCGGCGGTTGCATTTAGGCGGAGGGGAAATGCTGTAGAGGCCAGTGAACTGTGCGGTGACAGTGCAGGTTGAAGAGCACTGGGGGGTCAATATTTCTAAAGCCCTCCACTATATGGCATCTCTCGTATATCGGGGTTTTGGGACATGAAACCTAGGATTATATAAACAAATTACTGTATCCTCTAAGTATTTTCCCAGGTGGCCATTTTGAGCACACCTCTGCAATGTGTCCCGGGAACTGCTTTGAGATTATCTTCTATGATTTCCGTTTCGTGTCGCGGCTTATCGTTCATCGAACGGAACCATGAAGCGATGTCTCTAAACGCGCGGAAAAAACATGTTATTGTCCGCAGGGACATTTTTTTTTCTCTTTTGGCTCCACAATGGCACGCTGCCAGTGAAAGAGCGGCTCGAAACGCGAGACATGTTTGAGCCACCGTTGGGTACATACCAGATTATTTTCAGTGATGGAAACTAGAAACCACGGAACGCGCTTTCGTAGCTTTCTGGACGAGTTAGTTCATAATAATAGGAAAAAAACAGCAAAAACCCACACGAAGATAACGAAGAAGAACAATCACCAGACGGCTGTCTTCCAATGTTACGACCGTTTTGAATTGCACCAGAAGAAAAAAAAACTCCAATACGTGCTTTTTTTTTTTAGTTTGTACTCTCGAATACGCGGCCCGCACGTGGCTGTTTTCGTCCCTCACATTTTCTTTTCATGAGCTGCCAAGACCTTCCCAAGCATTTCTTCCACAAGGCAACTCGATGCGGCCACCGCGAGCTAAAACATAACCACGGAACTTTATATTTCAGAGTTGGCGTCCGGACTTCAGTCTTTCTGGACATCGGCATCGATATGTTTCTGGATCTGTGACGCTGAATCACCTTCACAAATTATGGAGTATGGAGGCACGCGGAACGCCTTCTATCAAATAAATTGCAACGTTATCTGGCTTACCACCCACCCACCCCCTTTTTTTAGGGGCGGATCAAGTCAGTCGTTTTAGGGGCGAAGCGGTCACCTGAAGTATAACAGGAGAAGGGAGGGGAAGTCCAGACAGACGCTTTATTTTAGTTACTATCATCGCAGGAACCATATTGCAGCGTAAATATTGTTAATTTGTGCTCGCAGAGGTTCAACTAATTTGTCCTAATCGTTGATAGTAGGTGGATAGCAAACTCCGAAGGGAAGGGGGTAGGCTTGTTTTATTTTAATTTCTTGGGAGGGGGGCGGGGTAGCGATAGCCCCAACTATAGTTACTGTATACATTTACTCTAGCCCCTACCACTCCCCCCCCCCCCCCCATCCTCTACTGCCTCGTGCTTTGCGGGACTAAATACCGTAACAGGGGCTCGCTAGCCGAGGTGAGTTTAAGACCCATGTTCCACAGGATCGATATTGCACCTACAAAAACAGCCCATGTCTTCAAGGACAAACACAAAGAAGGCAGAAGTCGAAGACAAGCTTCGCAATATTACTGATGCTGTGTTCCAATGGTATTTTCGCACGTGCACTAGTTAACAATGGTCGTGAATAACATGCACGCCCTATACTACTTTATCGCACAAAGGTATCAGTTTTTTCAGTCACACGATGCATAGTGCCACTACAACATCGATAACATTATCATATGGATTGACCTTACATAATCTCTAATGTTAACTCTGCTCTCGCTCGAAAACTTGGCAGATTGCAATGGGCTAAGGCAGAAACGCTATTCATGTTATCTAAATACGAACAGGTCATGACGAACAAACGGGCAGTGGCTAAAATAATTTTGAAGTCTTTCCTGTAGGGAATTGTCTGTCATAGGCCGAACCAGAATTTTCTTTGGGGTGATATGGAGCTAGCGGTATAAAGCCGCTTTTTAGAATTAAAACGAATTTTAGAAGCGTAAACTTCAGCAGTTACGATTCAATATTATTCATTTTGCCAGCACCCTGTGCCCCTCGGCAGTATGAGAGAAATATCTATATATTCTCTGATATTTTACTTCGCCTCATTAAGGTAACGTTGCAGCACCGTCGTGGTAATCTAGTGGCTAAGGTACTCGGCTACTGACCCGCAGGTTGCGGGTTCGAATCCCGGCTTCGGCGGCTGCATTTTCGATGGAGGCGAAAATGCTGTAGGCCCGTGTGCTCAGATTTGGGTGAACGTTAAAGAAACCCAGGTGGTCGAAATCTCCGGATACTACGGCGTCTCTCATACTCATATGGTGGTTTGGGGACGTTAAACAACACATATTAACTCACCAATCAATCAAACTATCACTGTAATATAGTTGGAAGCCAGTGGACGTGGGTGCACGTATACACATGAGGCATAGATTGGATCTCTCATTTTAAGTTCTTGTTAATTGCATAGCGAAAGCAGCGATTCCAGCAAAAAATTTATTCAGGTAATCGTTGAGGAGCATACGGTCAGCTGCTTGTTCCAAAATTTTCAGGAATGGGTGCCAGACATCCGCCGTTTTGTATATGAGTGGCGTTGGTTGACCCTCTTGGGTCAGGTCTTGTACACATGTATAAGTGCCCGAAAAATAAACGTTACAATTTTAAAATTTAGAACAATTACAACATTATTTATGAACAAACTTTACAATATCAATCTTTCTGACATAATTACTCCTTCTGGGTTCCTTCTGGTTATGCCGCAAGACCTAGGCATCAACTACTATTATTACTACTACTAGTACTACTTATAATAATAATAATAATAATAATATAATAATAATAATAATAATAATAATAATAATAATAATAATAATAATAATAATAATAATAATAATAATAATAATAATAATAATAATAATAATAATAATAATTGTTCCCACTCTAATATTGTTTTGTGAGAGCAGATAACCAGAAATATATATTTATTTATTATTTTCTGGTTCAAGCAAATCTGTCTGACCACCCTCCCCCATTTGTTTTTTTCACGTTGGACCAGGGAAGACGTAATAGAAGACGTATTACAGGTGACACTGTTTCGTTTAGGTTTTTTGCCGCTTATTGGTGGTCCATATTCTGTGTGCCTGCATGCTCAGCGCCAGCAAAATGTCTAATAACCTGCGAACGCCCGCGCGTGCTGTTTGCCGTCGATACTCGATGTAATGGATTGTGTAATGCAAAACACAGCCATTGTGAGCTAGCGACCGTATCTTATAAATCTGGGCAGTCTGCCAATAAGGGACAGTCTTAAAGGTTCGACTGTCGTGAGGCGACATAATTTTATTAATAATGTCTAGGAGGAGGAGGAGGAAGGGAAGAAATGAAAGGCAGGGAGGTCAACCAGACGCACGCCCGGTTTGCTACCCTGCACTGGGGGGAAGGGGTGAGGGGATTAAAGGAGAAGAGAGAGAGAAGTGAAGGGCAACGTGTATGTTGGTGGGACCTTGTCCATTGCACGCTTATAAGCGGTCGCGTAGTCCGGTCGTCTTCAGAAAACTTAGCAGTGCCCGCGTCGCTTTGCTGGCCAGCGACGCGTAGAGCCATGAGCCAAGTATCTTCTCTTCGGAAAAAGGTCTACTGTCTAGTGTCTCCAACGTTTCGCGTAGCAAATTGCGTTCGCTCGCAAAACGTTCACATGAACACAGTAGATGTTCTATTGTCTCGTCAGTGTCGCACGAATCACATCGGGAGCTATCCGCCATTCCTATGCGAAAGGAGTACGCCTTTGTAAAAGCTACTCCTAACCACAGGCGGCACAGTAAAGTTGCATCCTGGCGGGAGAGGTCCGATGGAACTTGAAGCTTTTTCGATGGGTCCAATTTGTGTAGGCGGCGGTTCCTGACACTGGGGTCACTCAGCCAAGTTTCCGACATGTTGTTAGCGAACGAGTGAAGGCCCCTTGCAGCGTCGGTTCTCGACAATGGAATTGGGGTTGTCTGGGCGTCCGCGTGGGCGGATCGGGCAGCATTATCAGCAAGGTCATTACCGACAATACCACAATGTCCCGGTAACCACTGGAACACCAAGTCATGTCCTTTCGATAAAACTTAATAATGTCTAACGAAGTTTATTAGGTGCGGGCCTCTCGGGAGACATGGCCGTTCAGACCCTTTTAATCACACATGACCAACAACGCCGATGCCTGAATTTCTGCGAAACGAACGCTTTAACGTAATCGCGTTGAAATTTCCGGAGCCCTGCACTATGGCGTCCCTCATAATTGTGGCCACATTGTCACTGGCCGAGAAATAATTTAAACCTGAAAGGCCTGCCCTCCGCGTTGATTTAGGTCATTTTGATGAAACAGCCTTCTCAGCCTAAAATATCTTGGAACCACGACATCCACGATCACACGTATAAAAAAGTTCACAAACAGTGACGGACAGTAGTTGTGTACACTCTGGCAAACTAGTCAACGAAGTTTCTGCTTATAGTATTTCTTGTTTATTTTTGTCTGCTCGAGATCAACGTACACATTCTGAAGCAATAACGGTGCCTGCTTATGCACCGAGCGCTTAGTTCCATCTGCGTTATCATTTCCGCAATTTCTGCAGTGATCCGGTAGCCATTGCAATAGAATTTCCTCTTGTTTATCACGCGCTTTGTGGATCAGGATGCCGCGTTTCGTGTACGCTGGCCGAGTGGCGGGGAGGCATATATACGGTAAAGTGACAGCTGCCTCGGCGCTGTAGCGGTGACCAGGTCACAAGATCGGAGAGGCAGCTATGTGCGTGACTCATTCGTGCGTGTCGGACGTTTCTGCCATGAGAAAATCTCGTGACGAACGGCAGATGGACTAGCAGGAGCTTCGTCAGGGAGTGTTATTCTGAAATAGGGAATTCGTCGCGAAAAATAATGCTAAAGCAAGTCGGCAGCGTTGTCGCGTCGTATTTCGCTACGTGCCCACGTTTTTAGGGATCGTCTGCATATGCATCTCATCAGCATAAGGTCGTGTGAGAAGGAACGCCTCGTATCGTCATTAATTCTTGTTGCTGCATCTGACACTCTATAGTGATGCCAGCAAAGCGCCGAGAACCGCGACACGGTATATACGGCGTAGGCTATTGGCCTTCCAGTGGCACGGATCAGCCACTGAGTTTTCTACTATATTTACTAGAGTGAATTCTGGCAGCGCCATAATCGTTCAGCCACCATGGGAATAGTACACAGATTTGCTTAATCTTCGCGCTTGCGGCTTGGAGTTCTCACGGGTTCGCTCATTGTTGTGTTGGCGTTTGTTTCGAATAAAAAGATGGATTGAGCCGATTTTTTCTTCGGTTCCGCCCCCCCCCGTTTTTTTTTGAGTGTGCAGTATGAGGGAGACGAATGGGCACCGACCACTACATCAAGATCAGGACATAACCAGGAACTATCTGGAACTACGTACTGTACTCGGAAGCTCCGGTAACCTCAGGCGACCCATTTTTTTCAAAGAGGCAACGTGCATACTGGTCCTGACGATGGGAGGTTGCTCGCGATGCTTTATGAGGTTAGCTGGCTGACGTCTCGCTCTCTGCGACACTTGTTTTTTTCCCTCATTTTCGTACTAGATACAGGCAGGCTGCTCAATCACCATAGTGTCCCTATAGCACTATATATACAGAGTATACAGCCTTGTAAGTGTCGACACTGTCATCTCGAAACTGTCCTTTGCCATATCTGGCAATTGAGAGATATTTTCCGTGAGAGAAAGGCTGGAAGGTTGACCTGAGCCAATTTTCGAACCTGCTACTCAGCGTGAGGAAAAATGAAGAAGGGGATAAGAGAAGAGAGAGAATGTGTTTTTCATAGGGATGAAGGTGGTGATGGAACAAAACCTTGAATGTCCAAAAAGCACTAACAGTCTAGATTAAAACCACACTTAAGATGGCCGCTGCTCTAGGCTCTGACTACGGCTATAGTGTATATATATGGCTACTGCCGTGGCATACAACGCCTAGCATACGCCGCAATTATGACGCAGTATAAATATCGTATACGTGTTCTATGCTATACCGCTGTGTTGTGCAAAACGCACTTGGGGTAAAGTTTTTCTCACTAGTGTTCGTTCTCTGTAGCGGGAACTCACAGGGGAGAGAGAGAGAA